>PVKZ01000686.1:0-557263 GCA_004027375.1 Macroglossus sobrinus
TTTCTGCTTCTTTGTCTTCCCATTTTGACTGCCTTTCTGTGCCTGTTTTTATGTACTACACAAAGCTCCTAAGTCTCCCGGTCTTATTAGTGTGGATTTGTAAAGTAGGTGTCCAGTGGCACAGTCCTGTGAGGGGTTCGGCTACAGGCCAAATTTAGCCCAAGCCTCTACCCCTCCAGGGCCACCTATTAAGATTCAACAAGCAGTCCACAGACGCTGTGCTTATCGTTATCTCAAAAGGCCACACCTGAAACTGAGGCCAGCTGGCTCCAACGTGAGGCTAGGTGCTGCTCAGCAAGGAACACCTGACTTGCTGAGGATATACCTGGATGTGGCTTGGGTGGGGCTGTGAGTTGGGGACAGCAGGGTTTCAGGGAAACCTTGGGCAGAGTAATCTCTATTATCCAGTTTGATGACTTCACGGCTATGGCAGTGATGTGTGTGGCACACTGGTATGGGGGAGGGCTCAACAGGGAACAATAGATATTGCCAGCACTTTTGTACCTACCAAGTCTCACCTTGGCCCTATCTCTGACAATGTCTTCCTGTATGTCCCTGGTGCCCCCCAGTGCATAGCCAAATTGAAGAAGAATTTTCACTCAAAAAGCTAATCAGCTCTTTGTTCTGTTTCTATAGATATGCTTGCAGCATAGGCCTTACTCGAAATTAACTAAATACTCATTTTCCTTTTGCTTGTTCTGTATAAGCAACAAATGTAACTGCCTGTACCCCCTAGCAACTTCTGCACTTTGCATTTCTGTAACTGCCTGCACCTCATAGCAACTCCCACATTTTGTAACCGTCTGAGGATAAATTAACCAATCAACCCATGCCAAATGAAAGAGGGAGACTTGGAGAAAGGAGGAGAACAATGTTGCAACGTAGCTCCAGGCCCAGATCTTCAGAGCGCTAGCTCCTCTGGGACCACCAGCATAATAAACCTGAGTTCTCAAACGCTCCCAGTGTTGCTTGTTTTTTTGCCAGTTTGATTTTTACAACTTTTCTGCAACAGAATCAGCACTGGTGCTCAGAGCGAGTAGGTCCATCACTGAGAAAATCTGCTCCCGGATGTGGCAGATTCTTAAAGAGGCTTCTGCCACTGCTGTAGCCCCCATATCACTCAGCTGCTCAATACCTGGCAGCCCCTCATCCTTACCCCATCCTACCTTCTGCCATTGAAAGATGATTTCTTGGACTTCTCCCTAGTTTTATGGCTTGTTTCTCTAGATCCCAGGCAATTTTTCCTTGCTGCTGCTGCTTCTTGTTTCCGTCACAGCTTTGATTTAGTCATCAGAGGAATGGACAGTACCTACATCTCTATGCCACTGTTTTTCCCTGGGGCTTCCTTCTTAATAGTTTCCTGTATATTACACAATAGTGCTAACTAGTCATCATGTTGTACAGTACACCCCTATCACTTATTTATTTTATAACTGGAAATTTTGTGCCTTTGACCTCCTTTCTCCAAGTCTCCTGCCTGAATCCCCATCTCTGGTAACAAAAATTATGATTTTTTTCAAACATAAATTTTTAAATCCAGAATTTCATTGTGCAGCTTGACTTGTGCATTCCTGCTAATAGACCCAGTCTGGTGACTAAATATGTAAGATACATAATGTCTAGCCTGGGCTTTCTATCACTAAAGGTAAACTGGATGACAAATTGGTTATTCCATGTACAATCTGAATAATGATAAATAAGTGTCCACTGTGTATTACATCTGGTATCTAGATCAGATACACTGTCTCTAATTCCTACAACAATGCCACAAGCAGGCATCATTACTGTCATCATTCAACTGAAATGAGAAGGATAAAGTGGCTGACTAAGACCACCTAGTTAGTAAAATGGCAGAGCTGAATGTAAAACTGAGTCTGATTCTAAACTCTTGATATTCTGTTATATTACAATTCCCCAGAATTATTTATTTAGTGTCAGAATGGAAAAGTAGGGGGGAAAAGCATTAACTAAATGTTGAAACTTCCAAGACTGAATGAGTATGGAGGATAAAATGCAAGTTTTCTCCCAGGTGGACAAGCCAGCTAGCAACCTTGTGGTGTTATGGCAACATGCAGTATCTTTAGTAGAGGCACCTTAGATGATGGATGCCTGGTTTTTGGTTTTGGGTGTGTATGTTTTTTCAAAAAAAGTGAATAAATTTTTATTGTTGGTGTCTTTAATTTAAAATCGTTCTGCATGTGGACCTCCGGGGAAATGCTGCTCATCTTTCAAAGGCAAATTTGCATTTTTTACACATACGCAGAAAAGTATTCTTTTTTGTGATTTGCTTTTCAATAGAAACTCTTCAAGGCCCCTTTCTTATTTTAAGTTTTAAAATGCTATAATTCTACATCTCATCAAATGTAATAGAAAAGTTCAGGTTTAATATATCTTCCAAAAATTGCCTTCCTGTAGATTATGTCCTTCAACTATCATTTTAAATTGTAATTTGCAGTTTTGGAATTCTCCCATAAAAGATGTTTTCTTTAGTCAAAATATAAGTAACTTAATTTTTATTGTCTGGCTAAATTGGTCCACTCCTCTATTCTTCTTTTGTTTGAAGGAGTCATCATGAATTTGTAGAGTTGCTCTGTTTGCAGGGAAATATATGTACTCTTTGGGTCTCATAAAATAAAAGAAATGCAACTTTAAAATGTACTCAGGATAAAATAGCTGTAATCCTGTTGTAGTTTTATTTTGAATACAGTTTTTAAGGGACTAAATATATTAATTAGTTCAGGTAGCCTTCAATACAATTCAATACATATTTTGGAGTGTGTAATAAATATGAGGCTCTGGAAACACTGAAATAAAGTTAAAAGGGTTTCTTCCTAAAGTAGCTCATAGAGGAACAGGGTTATTTCTGAAAGCTAGTTAGAGAAAGTGAAGGGTCATGAAAGGGTTAGCTTAGAGTGATTAAATGAATACTTTGGAAATTTCATAAGTGTCCTACTGTGTTTCTGTTAACTTAGTTCAATGTCAGTGCTCAAAACTATGTTGAAAGAATGGATGGCCCTTGTGATAGATACCTGGAGACAACTTTCTTTCATCCATGCCTTTACTGAGATCTAGAAAACCTAAAAATTATGCCTGTCTCATCTTCACTTTCCTCAGATCACCTCTTTTTCTTGAATAAATGTCAAAGGCATTCTGGAATTAAAAGACCATAGGTTTTCCTGTGATATTCAAAGTCCTTGTAAAATTATTTTAAGTGGTATTTAAGTGGCAACTCTAAGGGCAACGAAATTATTTACAGTTGAAAGAAAAGCAAGGCAGAGAGAAAATTCATATAGCTCAATGTAAATGATATGCAATGAAATTAAACTGAAAAGAGAAGGATACTTGTCAGATGTAATTCACATGACTCATTTTAAAATTCACTCAAAGGTAGTTATAATTTGGGAATCTTTGTCATTGCTTACATATCTGGAAACATTGTCTATTCATTGAAAGAAGAATGCTAAATGATAATGACCTATAAAGCACACGAAATAGCCACACTCAAATTTGAGAACTGTTGCTGTGTGAGAGTATTAGTCTGCTCAGACCACATTAACAAAATACCACAGCTTGGTTGCCTTAAACAACAGACATTTATTTTCTCACAGTTCTGGAGGTTGAAGGTCTAAGATCAAGGTGCCAACAAGATGGGTTTCCTGTGAGGCCTCTCTTCTTGCCTCGCACATGGCAATATCTTGTCTTTCCTCTGTGCATGTGCATTCCTAGGTTCTCTTTTTCTTCTTATAAGGTCACCATTTCATTGGATTAGGACCCCACCCTTATGACCTTATTTAAACTTAATTACCTATCTCCAAATATAGACCTATCTCACACGGGGGTTAAGGCTTCAACCTAGAGATTTGGGGGCGGGGCATGGGGAGGGAAGAGAAGTTAGACACATTCAGGCTATAAAAGTGAGGCTCACTATCAATCCCAGTACTAAAATCTCTAACACTTGAAAATTAATTTCATAAATTATCTTAGGTACCTGGGCCTAGATCTTTAAGAAAAACAACTATCAATAAAAATTGTTAACTCAAAAGGTTAGCCTCTTGCGTGCACCAGTGTAATTTCATTTGCATGGTAACATTCTGCTGGCTAATTTGTTAGGTAGTTCCATACTTACTATATCCATCCAGAATTAGTTTAATTTATATTTAGACATATTGAGTTTCTTCTTTATCATCATCCAATTAATAAAATTCACTTAAATATTTCCAACACTGACTACCCTTTGACTAGAACAATTCCAGCTTCAGCAATGTTTTTTCTTTAAAATGGAAGCACACATAAGCAATTACCTGCATAACAACTTTCTTTTCCCAACTTGGGTAAATGAATAGGAAGTAATGATTACTTTGGCTACTATACACTAAATTATTACAGTGCTTTATAAGACAGGTTTCTTCTGTACTTTGAGGCCCTTTTTCTACAGTAAAAATTACATCATCCCAGTTTTCTCAATGTAATTTTGTAAGACTTGACAACATGTTAACATTAGAAGTTCCATTTATAATTTTTTGCCTTTTGCCTTTGATGTTTGTTTGCTGTTGCTGTTGTTGAAGTTTATGGGCCTTCTTTGTTCACTCTAAATTGGTATCCAGATGTTTTGAAGGTACAAAATAAGAACTGTGCTTCTATGGATGCATGAGACATAGCGTACTGGAATGATAACATTTTGAGTGAAGAAGATCTAAGTTCTGATTCCAGTTCTGCCAAATACTAAGTGTGTGCCCCTTGGGAAAGCTGCTTACCTTTTTCTGTCTTACTTTTCTTATCTACTAAGTATAGAGAATAAAAACAGACTTGGAGAATTGCTGTAAATACCATAGAGTTAAAAAATCAGTAGTTGATAGATGGTCACAGGGATGGGGAACACAGCATAGGGAATTCAGTCAGCAGTAATGTGATAGCTAGGTGTAGAGCCAGAGGAGAGAAAGAGCAATCAGGGATCATTTCTGTATAAATATCTAACTAATGTACTATATACTCAAAACTAATAATAAAATAAAATTAAAAATATATATATTGCTGGGTGTATAAGAAGGGGTCAATAAATGGGGATTATTACTGTGTCTTTAATCCTCATTAGTGTGTAGATATAAAGAAGTCACATTCATAGTAATAATTCAGATTTCCCTGATTGGAACATGATGTCATAACAAAAGTCCTCAATTCCTCCCCTGAGCCTATTCTGAATTCTCTAGGGGTGCAGCTCACTTGAATTCACACACTACTCCTTTAGTCTCCCTGCTAATCCCCCTAGTTTATGGCCTCCATATGTCATAATTCTCTGCAGTGCAGTGACAACTGTACCAGCTGAGCAGCCTCTTTAAGTTTCAAAAGCATCAAACTCAGCATTCTCTGGGGTGCCCACAGCCTGCAGAGGGAAAGGAATGTTCGTCTTCCAAATCTTACTACCTGGGCACTTATGCAGGGCACCAAGGTCAAGAGAACACCTTGGCCTTTCCTCTTTTCTTTAGGCATTCTTGTAAAAAGCCACCTGTTTTTGCTTCTCTCCAAAAAAATAAAATAAAATAAAAACCAATTACTCAAATCGGCAGCAGAGCCTACCATTCTCTCAGATTTGTCTCTTCCTGTTTAAATTCCACTGTCAGCCAAAAGTGGGCTTCCATTAAACTGATAAATATAGACATCAAGACTTGTTTTACTTAATCTTTAAGACAACTGGATCTATTATTGTCCTTAGATTTTAGGTCATTAGTATATCATGGATTATCAAGAGATTTTGTTATTTTAAATAACTTTTTATTCTTTTAAAGATTAAAACATTCTGTTTCTATATCTTGTTCAGAAATCACCCCCCACAGGTGTTTCTCAGTTCAAATTTTTCTATCCTATATAGAATTGGGAATTGTTTTTCATTTATAAGGTATAGATAAATTGACATAATTCGGGAGACTTCTAATTTCTTGCTATCTATCTCACTTCTAATTGAGACAAACTCCCATTAACAACCTGACTATAGACAGCCACAATCACCAGAAATAGGGTTGAAAAACAAAAAGAATAGTATTTATCCACTCAATCAGGTTTTTAAAGTAAAATGTTTTTTTTTTATTTAAAAGGATTAAATTGAATAATAGAGACACCCTCAGAATGATTTAGTACCTTTGTTATCACATGAAAATTTTTTCCAGTCACTGCTTAATCTAACCCTAATTTTACTCCTAGGCTTGAGTAGAAGGTATCCAGCTGTAACATGGTTGGCTGGGGGCTGAAACTCTTTGAATTGGTTGTTGTTAGTTATTGTGTTAACTCTGGGAAAAAAAAATCTTAAATACTTTCTTCAGTTATCAGTGGCTTCAGAGAGTTACAGCTTCAAATAGTTTACTATTTCCTGTGCTTCTAACACTGAAACAGAAGAGAGAAGCCATTCTTGGGAAGGAGGGAAAATAATAGTTGACAGTCATATACTTAACATGCTCATATGCCTGAAACTCTTCTAAGCACTTATATTCATAAATCATTTATTGACTAAGAAGAGGTATTAACAGCATGGGTGTTTTACTCTGAGATACCTGAGTTTGATTAAGACTATGTCGCTGGAATGGTGAAGTGTAGACTTCAGTGTACCTATTATCCCACAAACACTGAAAATACAAGAAAAACAATTAGATTCAACCATTTCTGAACTTCAATTTAACCAAAGGCACAGAACAACAACAATAACAAATCTACAGAAGAAAAACTACTGAATCTCATTGAAAAACAGTGGAATTAGTGTCATTTTCACTTAGGAATATTCCCATCTCCCTCCCTCCTCAGCTCAGGGTTGAGGTGACCATAAAATGCCTGCAGCCTCTGACAAGCAGAGAGTACTGACCTTTTTGGAGCCCTAGTAAAAGCTCCATCTTCAGGGAGCAGTCAATCTTTGGATAACATTAGCAGCTCCCAGAAAATCCTCACACTCAGGTTGTTGCTTCTATTTGATTCCACTTGAAGTGCAGATCAGGTGAAAAAAGCCCTGTCCCCAGGGCTTCAGAGAAAACAATTGCAATCTACTGGTAACTCTGCAACTTCAAAGCTGCCTAAGGTGCTAACTTCAGCTGAGACAAACCAGCAACCAAATAAAAGTTTAAAAGGTAGATTTGGACTAGGTGACCACAGAGAACTACAAAAAGCTCTGACATATTCCTAAGGATTTAGAAGACTGTGCACATGTGCCAGGCTGCACCTATGAACAAGGATGTTCCTGAGCCCAGGAAATACATGAGGAAGGAGGAAACCCAATCATTCACCTCTAACTGACCTCAAAACAAGCAGGATGTAAAAGCTCAGGCCAATCCTTATACTGCCTGTGGTTTGAAGATGTGCTTCAAAACGGATCCCCTTGGCAAGGTGAAAAGAAGGTATACTGGCTCAAAGGCAGTTAAGGAAATCTGATGTTAGTGACTCATTTGATTCAGGAGTGACCCCTAGTTTCTAGTTTTAAAAATAAAAACAAGAATTCTTTTAAAATCTAGCAGAGAATTCAAAGAACACACTACAGGGAATATAGAAACTATAGATTTTGCCTAGGAAAGTTACAGAACAAATAAGCAGCAACATGACAAGCAAAAACAAACAATATCAGTAACAACAAATAGGAATATTAGAGAGTGGGGAGAAATGTGACACAAAGTTGTTAAAATATATTATCTGCCATGTCCAGATTTCAACAACAAATTATGAGACATGCAAACAAACAGAAAGGTACTGCCTATACGAAAAAGAAAACAGCCAATAGAAAATGTCTCTGAAATAGTCCAGATGTTGGTTTAGCAGATAAGGACTTTTTCAACTACTATAAATATATTCAAAGAACTAAAGGAAATCATGCCTAAAGAATTAAAGGAAAGTGTGATAATGGTGTCTCTCCAAATAAAGTATACCAATAAAGAGATAGAATTATAAAAGAAACCAAATAGAAACTCTGGAGTAGAAAAATTAAATAACCGAAATGAAAAATACTCTAGAGGGGCTTAACAGCATATTTGAGCTCAACTGAGAGTATTTAGGCTGAGAAAAAATAATTTGGCAGTCCTCAAAGCCAAACAGTTACAATATGACCCAACAATTCTGCTACTAAGTATATATCCAAATGAACTGAGCACATGTGTTCACATAAAAATGTGTACATGAATGTTCATGGTAGTATTATTCATAATGAGTGGAAACAACCCACATGTCCATCAACTGATGGGTAGATAAATGTGGCAATCTATACAATGGAATATTATTTAATCATGAAGATTAATAAAGTAAGTGTTCACACATGCCACTATGGATGAACCTTGAAAACTGTGTTAAGAAGCCAGTCAAAAAAGACCACATATTGTGTGATTCTATTTATATGAAAAGTCCAGAATAACCAAATCCACAGAGACAGAAAACAGATTATTGATTGTGTAGGTATTCTAAAGTTCAATTCTGGAGATACTTGTGCAACTCTGAATATATCAGAAACCACTGAATTGTATGTACACTTCAAGTGGGATAATTTCATGGTATATGAATTACATCTCAATAAAGCTGGATAAAAAAATTAACCTCTCTGAACCTGGGATCTCATATCTGTGTAATACTACACTGTGTAGTGAGGAGTAATGGGGTCATGAATAAAGTGCCTGAAACAGACCAGGACGTAGTAAGTAATTTAGACCAGTAAATTCTCTATCAGTTTCCTAGGAAATGAAAAGGAAGAAACAGTAATATACTGGGTGTTTTGTTATTTACAATTGTGTCCATTAAGAATAAAGTCTTAGTTCCCTCTTAAGTAAGAATGTATCTCCCTTCAGTAGATATTAAAGATTGATATTTAGCCAAAATCATTCACGAACTAAAATATCACTCTTCATTCATATAAGCAGCTTTATGATAAGCAGGTTTCCAAATATGTAAGAATTTTCCAGAGACCTTTCTGTTATTCATTTCTAATTTAATTCCTTTGTGATGAATAAACATACTTAGTATGATTTTAATCTTTTTAAATTTACTAAGACTTGTGTTGTGATACAGAACATAATCTGTCTTGGTAAATGTTCCATTTACACCTGCAAAAAATGTTGAAATCTTCTTTATGCTTGTTGATTTCCTGGCAACCTAGTTTATTGATTATTGAGATCTCTGACTATAATTGTAGATTTGCCTATTTGTCCTATCAGTTCTATCAGTTTTTTTCTTTATGTATGTTGAGATTCTATTATTAAGTGAATACATCTCTTAGCCCATTTCCTGTTTGCCCTGAGAATACTCACCAGTCACACGTGCAGCTGCAGCGTTTACCCCAAGATAAATTGCAGATTACAGTCCTAACCTTACCCCCAAAGTTTGCCACAACAGAGGGTAGGAGGGAGGGGGAAGGGGGAAGGTTAATGGGTTAAAGGGGGTCAAATATGTGGTGACAGAAAGAACTCTAACTATGGGAGGTGAACACACAGTATATGTATATGTATCGATAGTCTTTGAGAACAAATGACATCATTCTATTTATAGCATTCTGTTTTTAGTAGTGTAAATTTCCATTTACAAAATGTAGTAATTCTTAGAATGTCAAATCTTAGAAAAATGTAGCATTCCAACCCGTGATGTTAACATCATTTTCAAATACTTGTTAGCTGAAGATTCATTTGACGAATCCAATTTATACATTTCTGTTATATTAGGATTAGAGATAATTCTGTTTAGAAATAACTCCAAGAACAGTTTTTATATTTTATTTTCACATTGAAAACCAGTCAGATTTGCTTCAGCCTCAAAGAGCATGTTTATGTAAAATTAAATTAATGCTGGCAGTGTGTTGCACTTTTTTTTTTCCTAAACAGGAAATGAGTTATAATTATTATGTCTTTTTGAGAAAGTTAACCCTTTATCATTATAACATGACCATCTTTATCTCTGGTAATATTCTTTGCTCAGAATTCTACTTTGTCTACTTAATACAGCCACTGCATCTTTGCTTACTATTAGCATGATATATCACTTATCACCTTTTGACTTTAATCTAATTTGTGTCTTTGTATTTAAAATGTGTTTCTTGTAGGCAGCATATAATTTGGTATTAATTTTTTCACCAGTTTGAAAAAATCATTTACATTTAATAGTTATTGATAATAATTAAGTTTAAATCTACTCTTCACTAATGTTTTTCTATTTGTCCTATTAGATCTTTGTTTCCTTTATCTACAACCCATGGGATTTTTAGAAGTGTGTCATTTAATTTCAAAATGTTTGAGATTTCTTTGGTATCTGTTATTTCTAACTAAATTCTGACTAGTGATAGAATATAATTAATATTTTTTAAATTCTTTAAAATTTTTTAAGGTTTGTTTTATGACCCAGAATATGATCTATATTGGTAAATGTTCTATGAGTATTTGGAAAGAATATATATTCTTATGTTGTTAGATGGAGCATTGTGTATACATCAATGAGGTTAAGTTGATTAATAAGTTTCTTCAGTCTTCTTTGTCATTGATGATTTTTGGGGGTGGGTCTAATGACTCTATCAATCCTGAGAATAGAGAGTTCAAGTTACCAAGAACAGTTTTGAATTTGTCTATTTCTCTTTTCAGTGTTATCATTTTCTGTTTCATTTATTTTGGAACTTTTTTGCTAGGTATAAACACATTTAGAATTCTTATATATTCTTGTTGAATTGGTCTGTTTATTCATGTTTATTTTTATCACTTTGATTTTAAAATAATCCATACAGGTTTCTTTTAAACAAATTTGCATGATACTTCTTTTTCCATTATTGTAGCCTAAGTATTCATTATATTTAAAGGGGATTTCTTTCATGCAATTAGTTGGGTCTTAATTTTTTATCTTATCTGACTATATTTGATTAAATTAGGTCTATCATTTATCATTTGTTTTCTATTTGTCCCCTCTGTTTTTTAATTCTTCCCCTTTTCTTGCCTCATTTAGGATTATTTGAACAATTTTAATATTTATTTTATCTATTGACTTTTTAAACTATATATCTTGGTGTCATTTTCAGTGGTTCCTCTAGGGAAATATACATATCTATTTCATATCTATTCATATATATATGCCAAATTCCACTTCACACTAATGTTTTACCACTTCAACAACATAGAAAACTTACAATAATACAGGTCCATTTGCTATTCCCTCTTGTAAAATAATTTCCATATACATTACATCTGATTACATTTTTAAAACTTCCAGGCACTGTTACAATTTTACTTTCAACAGTCATAGATGTTTTAAAGAGTTTTAAGAAGAGAGAAGTAGTCCTTTATACTGATAAGAGTATTTAAGTTTATTTTCTTCTTTATTCCTGATGTTTCAAGTTCTCTTCTGGCATCATTTTCTTTCAGCCTAAAGAATTTTAGGATTCCTTTTATAGTAAGCCTACTGGTGACAAATTATCTTAGCCTTCCTTCATCTGAGAATGTGTTTATTTTGTCTTCATTGCTAAAGAATATTTTCTCTGGATATAAGATTTTAGGTAGACAGAATTTTTGGTTTAGTTGTTTACATTTTTTAAATTTTTGTTTAGTTGTTTACATTTTTTAAATTTTTAGCATTTATAGAATGTAATTTCAGGTTATTGGCCTCCATGGTTTCTGATAAGAAACCAATCTGTAGTCATTTGAATCATCATTATGCCATTGTTATTTTTCTCTAGCTACCATCAACTTTGTTCTTACTGTGGTTTTTAATAGTTTGATTATTATGCATCTGAACTACTATCTTTATCTTTTTTTAGATTCACTGAGCTTCCTAAATTTGTAAATTTATGACTTTTGATAAATTTGAGAAGTTTTCATTTATTATTTCTTCAAATATTTTTTTTTCTGCATCAAATTCTTTCTCCTTCACTTTCTGGGACTCTAGTGACATAAATGCTAAACATGTTGATATTGTCTCATGTGGTCTCATAAGTCTCTGAGGCTCTGTTCATTTAAAATAAATTTTGTGTTCTTCAGATGTTATCATTTTTATTGGACTCTACTTTCTCATTTCCATTCTGTTAATGAGGCTGTGCAGTGTATTTTTTCAATTTCAAATACTGTATTTTTCAGTTCTTAAATTTCCATTTGGTATTTTTTCCTTGTTTCTACTTCTCTGTGTTGAATCTTCATCTTTCAAGAGTATTAACTTTATCTCATTGAAGACAGTTATAATGGCTGACAATTATAAGTTTTTGACTGACAATTCCAAGACTTAGGTTGTCTTATGTTTGGCATTTACTTTTTGTCTTCACCTTTGAATATTTCAGATTTTTGTGATTCTTAATATGTCACAGGATTTGGGATTGTATCCAGGACATTTTTTTATCTTGCAAGCTCCAGGTCATGTTAAAACCCTCCGGAGAATGTTGATTTTTTAAAAAATTGATAACCTACATGATTGGCTTCAGGCTGACAAGAAGTTTCACCTTCAGTGGTAGTGGTTCTATTTTCAAAGTCTTTGCTTGCCTAGTGTATACTCTGCTTAGAGGATGGCCTGAGATTTGAGACATGGTTTGTATTTTAGTTATGTCCTCAAACCCTTTGCTATGCATTGGTGAGACATTCCATACATAACCAGCTCAGGGTGATTCCAAGAGTTATGTCATTACATACTCAGTATTCGAAGATCTATTTCTTCAGCCCTCTCCTCTCTGGGTCTTCTCGAATACTCTCCAATTCCCAAAAGCTTCTTTTCTTGGCTCATCTCGAAAGAAAGATAAAGCCTTCTCAGATATTTAGCTCCCCACCTCACAATTTTGTGTAATTCTGTGTAAATGGGGCTAATTTGAGGTTCAGTGGTAAAAGACAAGAGAAAGAGAAAAATGACATGGATTGTGCACACTCTTCTGACAACAGACAATTCTCTGGTTCTTCTGGCTAGAGAGAAAACGTATGTGCACTACCACCACCTATTTACAGCTCAGTTGCCGGGCTCTGGGGAAGAGTAGGAGATGAAAGAAAAAAAGATTAAGGATTTCCCCAACAATCTCCAGCCAGCAGAGCTCCTTTCATCCAATCCTTTAGTCAAAAAGATAAAACTTCCCCAAAAGATTTTGCTTTCAGTATTTGCCATTCTAGGATTTGGTCCTTCCTCAAGTCTAAGCTAGAAAGCAAAGTAGAAAAAAGAAATGTGAAATTCAGGTCCCACATTCTATCCCTCAGCTCTACTCTTCATATTACTCATGTTTTAACTTCAAAACCTAAGTTACTAGTTATTGTTACTTTTCAGAGATCTTGTAGTTGTTTCTCATATTCTCAGAATTTTTAGTTGTATTATGTAGGAGAGGCAGGCTGTAGAAAGCTTATTCTTGGTCAATCAAGGTATGTAATTACAAATATTTTCTAGTAATCACATTAAAAAAGTAATAATAAATAGGTAAAATTATTTGTATAAAACATATTTTGTTTGACCCAATATACACAAGATATTATCATTTCAATGTACAATCAATCTAAAAATTGTTGATATATTAATATTATTTATCTTGTACTAAGTCTTTGAAATTTAGTGTGTATTTTTTACTTATAGTCTATTTCTATTTAGGCTAGGCACATTTCAAGTGCTAATAGCTACAGGTGACTAGTGGCTACCATGTTGAACATCATTGGTCTAGTCTCTAGGGCAGTGTTTTCCAAACATTAGGGTACATAGGTTATCTTGTTAAAGATACCACTTTCAGATTATTCAGTAGATCTGGGGAGAGAGCCAGGTAATACTGCTGGTTGTACACTTTGAGTCACAAGGCTCTAAAGCCAAATCTGTTACTTCTTAAACTAATTTTTTATTCCAGATACTGGTAGAGGTATATAGGATGTATCCTATACGAGGGTTCCATTTCTACATTATTTCTGCCCTTATAGTATCACCCCAAGGCTTTCCCTATCACAGGGAATATACTGACCATACGTATTTACTTTTATACTTTTTTATCCAATATAAATCACTCTTAAAAGACAAATTAGAGAAATAGTTTCTGTGGGTGCCTATCTTTAATACTTGGCAATTCTATCTCAGTGGCCTTGGTGGCCATTACTAGGTAACTTAGTAGAAAGAAGAGACAACCTAATATTTGGATTTTTAAGGACCTATAAGTCCTAGTTCTATTGTTTAAGCATTTTTGTAAAGGACAGGTTAATCATCTTACTATATCAACAGTTCCCAATTTTTCTGGCAGCAGGGACCAGAGTTCCTATGAGAATCAAATGCCTGATCTGAGGTGGAGCTGAGGCAGTGATGCTAGTGCTCAGGAGTGGCTGCAACTACAGATAAAACTTCATTCCCTTGCCTGCCACTCACCTCCTGCTATGTGACCCAGTTCCTAACAGGCCACAGACCAGTCTGCAGCTTGGGGGTTGTGCACCCCTTCTCTATATGATAGCTAATCATCAAAAATCATTTTAGAATACTTCTTGGGCAAATTTATTTGGGGCAGTGGCCATGAAAGAAGAAGTAAAAGTGAGCTGCACTTAGATAAGAGTTTAGCCTCCCTATTAATCGTTGCTTTCATCCTGCAAGTTTCTCTTATTTGGGTATGACAATTAGTTCTACAAATTTCATAATGCAAGAAAACTTACAGCAGAAGGGAATGGCCCCTTCTCCATGTTGTAGTAAGTATCCCCCATCATGCATGGGGACCAGTTTTCAAAACATGTACATAGTAGGAGATCAATAATTATTTCTGTGAAGAAAAAAAAATAAAACAATTATGCTAGTCTCTTAAACATAGTATGTATGTCAATACCTTGGATATTTTAGACCACAGATAGTTTACTGAATTTCTAGAAGACATGACACCTTCACCTCTAAGACTTAGGAAACTATATGGAGACTCCTTCCTTAAATTACCAAGGTATAATTGTAAGTTATAATATTAAGCAAGATTGCCCTCTTTTGAGTAAGCTCTGCAGAAAGATTAGTATTAATTCCACAAAGTAATAAATTGACCCATTTGGCTCAGACGATGAAGCTGAAGCATGAAGATCTCAGGCAACATCCTGGTCCCCGGCACTGGTTTCTCTTTTTTCCCATGATGTTTAAGGGAAAAGCAGAATCTAACAAAACCAGTGACCATTGTGCCACCTGGAACCCTAAACTGTTAGGAGACTGAGTGTGTTGTGGGCTGGGAAAGAAATTTTGGTCTGGACAAACCTTAACTTGAATCCTATCTATATGATCTGGGCTACTTAACCTCTGGACTGTGAAACAAGTAGTTTAGTTAATCATATAGAAGGGAGAACTTGAAAAGACTGTATGGAATTAGAGGACAAAACTATTACTTTTTTTGTTTTAAGCAATAGTAAATATCTGGACTGGCCATGAATATTGTTTTGCAAAAACAACAGTACAATTATAAAGGACAAAAAGCTTTTTTATATATAAAACATTAAAAATATTCACAGTGATGATAACGCTAGGATGTGAGTATCAGCAGTTTATTTTGGGGTGGGGGGGAGGAGTGCAATTCCAGAAATCACCAGTAATAGAGTAGACAAGAAGACATGGTAAGGAAAGGAGTCAATACTGGGTGCATTATAGGCAGGTTATCATTGTGAACAACTGGAGCTCCATCCAACTGAGGGCATCAGGGGGAGAGTGTAGGACACACCTCACTGAAAATTACCTCATCTGAAATAAGAAGATTGAGGACTGGTTCTATGCACAGTGACTTGCCTGTACCCTCACCTGCCTCATGATAAGCTGGGCCTGGTTTCCATTGCCAGAGAAAGTGCTCAGGAAGAAAGTTTTGGGTGCTTACAAAGAGAAGCAGTTAGCATCTAGGGGAAGACAGAGCCAGGGAATGGGGGTGGGGCCTCATAAGCTTTGTTACTATCCTCTTAGTCTTCCAGTGTGCTTGATAATTAGAGAAAGCTGACTTGGCCCTTCATGCAGACCCCCAAAGTGACTATTAGAAGGAAAGGGGAGAGAGGACAATCTTTTAAATGAGTCCTCACTATGAAATTTTATTGAGTATGAAATCAATCCTGAATGCTTGTTTTTTCTGTTTTATTATATACATTGCCAGTAACGAACATAGTTAACTAAAGGTCCTTTTCTTTCTTACTTTCTTTTTCCTTTGTCAGTGGATATTTTGACTGTGGTTTAGTTGTTTAAGAGTATCATTTACAACATTTCTATTCTAACTCAAGCAAGAAAAAGAGCAGTTTGCTCAATCTCTTATCTCCATTATATTTGTTAAAAAGATCATCTCTCTCTACACTCTATGGTTTCCCTTAGTTCTACATGTATTGGAAGCGACCAGTCCCAGTGGTGGCCTATTTAACACCAGTACAAAACCTAGACGATTTAATTGAAAGCGCTGGCATTCAAACTGTGCTTAGTAGCTTTCAGGGGGGAAAAAACACAAACCTGTGAATTTAAGACCAGTATTGAGTAGAACCCCATGGGCCTCAGGGCACAGAGCCTAGGGAGCAAGATCTGAAAGAGCTGAGAGAGGATGCCCACTCATCAACAACTATAATTGGTGAGCTAACCTGATAATGCAGAGTAAAAAATTGTTAACAGTTCAGGCAAGGGACTGTCACATAGAATTAAAATAGCCTCTTTCCATTTAATAATAGAAAGGGATTATAGCAGCAACCTGTTGCTTTTTTAAATAACTGGTAATTATTCAAAGAAACAAAGAAGATCAGCATGGGGATTTTTCTGTCACTGTATTGCTTAACAACACATTTCAATTATTACCCATTATTTAGAATTAATGTCATTTTCCCCCATAATACACAGTTAGGATTTTATTGCTATAAATTTTACCACTGTAACTGAAACAAACCCAGTGAATTCTACATAATTATAATTTCAATGCTTAGAACTTTTGTTTCTAATTTGCTAAAGAGATATTATGCATTAAAAAAAAAAGATTGAATGCACCCAATAAGAACCTCATCAGATGGTCTACCATCTGATGTGTCTACCTAGAAGGCTTGACTGTGTTGACATTCTATTTTCAGATTAATGTTTTATAAAATTGCTTTTTTTGTAGGCATCATATATGTTGTGTGTGTGTATGTGTATATATATATATATGTGTGTGTGTATGTATATGTATAATATGTATATATATATATACATATTTGATACATATATATCAAAATGCTAACCTTCCTCAAAATAATTCTCCAGAGGAATTACAATTTATTTCTAATTGATCACTTCACTGATCTCAACATTCAATATATGGAGCTACTAAAAGTCCTTAGTGAGTAAATAAATAAACCATTAAAAATAACAAGAGACAAAAATGCTCAACAGAGACCCAGTACACTCAGTGAATAGTCATAAATGAATATCTAATGAATAATAATGTGGATATTGATGCTTTCTATATTTATACATTTAGTCATTATGTTCACAAACATTTATTGACCCCTGACATTGTATACCAAACTGTTTTGGGGGACTACAAAGAAATATACTACTTCTTTTCTTTATTTTTCTCCATGGCACCTATGACCATCGTATATACTATCTATCATATTTATTTTCTTATCAGTTTTCCCATACTAGAATACAGTTTTTTTAAATCAGAGATTACATCAGATGCTGCCAGCATCTCACTTTAATTCTCCATTATGCGTTGAATTATATCTTTCAAAAAAAGATATCTTGAAGTTCTAAACTCTGGTACCTTAGAATGTATCCCATTTGAAAATAGGGTCTTTATCAACATAATAAAGTAAAAGTTAGGTCATTAGCATGAACTCTAATCCAATATGACTAGTGTTCTTATAAAAAGGGGAAATTTGGACATAGAGATAGACATACACTGAAGGAAAACAAAGTGAGGACATGGGGAGAACACCACATGTAGTCAGAGGATTGCAGTAAGGTATCTACAAGTCAAGGAATGTTGATGATTGCCAGCAAATCACCAGAAGCTGGGAAGAGGCAAGGAAGGATTCTCCTACAGGTTTTCGAGGAAGCACAGCCTTATGTACACCTTGAATCCATATGTCAAGCCCCCAAAACTTTGAGACAATAAAATTCCTGTTGCCATAGTCATCTAGTTTGTAGTACTTTATTACAGTATCCCTATGAAACTAATATACCCCTTTAACTCATCATTTCAGTCCACATTGTCCCACCTTTTATCACACACAATTATCTGCCTGAGAGCTTTCTGTAGCTGCTGGAACTCACTTTTGCAGAGGGGCCCAGAAGCTAACATGGCCTCCTTCCTGTTAATATCCCTGATGGGAGCTGATGGAAATATAAACACCCCAGCTCCTTCACCCTTTGAGTGCAGTAACTCTGAGGAATGTATTTTTCACTATTGCCCAGGTTACCAGGTTTCCCAGGATCAAGCACCAGTTGTCCATATTTATATTGCTGGAAAACATTCCTCTTATTAGCTCCACACGTTCCTGTCCCACTTCCTCACTCCCCTACTGGTGATTCCCGGTATCACCTCCCAAATATACAACTGGCACAATCTATGTCTCCAAGTTTGCTTCTGGGGCATTCCAGCAGCTCACTGTGACTTTCTAGGGCTGAGAACAGTGCCTGGCAGGGGGTGGTGTTAAATATATATTTGCAGATGGAAGAGTTAATAAAGTAGAACATACATCACTTGCTCTTAAAAAGTCTACAACCTTTCAATGAAATGTAGAGGTAGAGTAAGAGCAGATGTACAATTAAAAACAGTAATGCAAGATAAGCCATGGGAGAATTTGAGGGTTTGTGCTAAATGAGGAGCACAAACAGCAACCATCATCAGAGATATGAATGGAAGAAGAAAGTGCAGGAGCCACCAATGGGCTCACAGGCTTCACTCAATGCAGAGGTCTCCCTTTGGAGAGCATATGACACACACTTACTAGTGAAAGAGACCTTTGACGACAATCCTAACTGATAGATCTTCTAAAGTGGAAGAAGCCAACCTTAAAATAATGTTATAGTTGTACAAAATGCTCAAAACTTGCCAGTGTCAAGTTCCACAGTGATTCACTGGCTAAATCAAGAACAGAAGTGAGGTATTATTTTTAGAGAATTTGATTTGATTCTGTTTAATTCAAGACAATGTGCATTCATCGGATATGCATGAGTTTCTAAGCACTAATGTTTATGAGCTTTGGTGATATAAAACTAAAAGAAGCCTAGTCATTGTAGAATTTAGGGTAGCAGCAAAAGAAAATCAATAGCGATAATTCAAAATTGGCATCTGAAGTATTTCACTGCTATTACTACTATTAATTTCTTTCTGCATTATTATCACTCCATTCTAAACCCAGCAGCCATATGGGCAGGTAGTCTGCTGAAAGTTTACATGAACCAACTCATTTAATCAAAATAACTACCCTGAGATATGAATTCCATGCTATTTTACAAGTGAAGAAACCTGAGTTGAAAATTACAGAGCTGAGATTTAAATTTTGTTCTGTCTGATTTTAATGTGCAAAAATATGTGCAATAATGTTGAGTATTATATATTATATGAGTGTTTTCTTAATTTTTTAATCATTTCCAGTTGTTTTGTTCTAGAAGCCAGACTCAGGCCCTGAAAGCTGTGAGTTATTTTCCATATTAAACTGAAAGAGCATTCATAGGTCTGCAGTTCAGCACATATTAGATAAGCAAAATATAGTAGATGGTATTTTCTAAAGATGGCCACACTAATGTATATCATATCCAAAATGCTCTTCCTCCAATGTGACAATGACACTCCTCCAATGAGAGTTGGAATCTATGTCTCCTCCCCTTGAACCTGAGTGGACATGCATAACTACCTCCATCAGTAGACATTGGAAGACTGTTTTCTGTGACCTCTGAGGCCAGGTAATAGAGGCAATATGGCTTTGTCTGACACAATGCTTTGGAATACGTACTTTGAGAATCCTGAGCCAGTAAGTAGGAAATTCAGCTGCAATGCAGGGCAGACCATATGGAGACCTCCCATAGAGATAGAGAGCGATGTCCAAAGAGCCGTGGCCTTGCCAGCCCCAGAAATTTACATCTTCTCAGCATCAACCACTAGACACATGAAGAATGGACCTTAAGATGACTCTAGCATCCAGCCCCCTTTCCAATAGAAGTCAAGCAAAACAGAGATAGCTATCCACCAATGAGCCCTGCCCAAAATGATGATTTGCGAGCAAAATAAATCCTTCCATTGTTCTAAGCCACTATGTTTCCAGGTGAATTTATGTAGATATGATAACAGGAATAAAAAACAAAGGTACATAACTAAAAAAAAAGCTAGTCTAATGCAAACGAGTTATCCCTTCTTAAATATTTTATTCCTAAAAATGCATATAAGAAAGATGCCAAGATAGGCTTAATGTATTTATAGTTCTTTTCTTTGTTAGTGACATAACTTTCTAGCTTTACTGAGATATAACTGATATATAACATTGTGTAAGTTTAAGGTGTACAATGTGATGATTTGATAATGTATTTATTGCAAAATGTTTACTACAAAAAGGTTAGTTAGCACATTCTTCATCTCACATAATTACCATGTTGTTGTTATGGTGAGACTATTAAAGCTCTATTCTCATAGCAACCAACTTTTAAGGATACAATACAGTATTCTTAACTAGAGTCACCATGCTGTACTAATTAGATCCTCAAAACTTATTCATCACATAACTCAAAGTTTGTATTCTTTGACCAATATCTCGCCTTTTCCCCACCCTCCTTGCCCTGGTCCCTGGAAAGCGCATTCTACTCTCTGTTTCTATGAGTTCCATGTTTTTAGATTCCACATATAAATGATATTATGCACTATCTGTCTTTCTCTGCCTAGTTTAGTTCACTTAATACCCACAAGGTCCAACTATGTTGTTGCGAACGACAAAATTTCCTTTTTATAGCTGTATAATATTGTGTGTGAATAGACATAGATAGATATAAATATCACATCTTTATCCATTCATCTTTTGACAGACATTTAGGTTGTTTCTGTATCTTGGCTGTTGTGAATAATGTTGCAAGAGACGTGAGAGTGCATATATCTCTTTGAACTCCTGTTTTCATTTCCTTTGGATATATACCCAGAAATACAACTTCTGAATATATGGTAGTTCTATTTTTAACTTTCTGAGGAACTTCCATACTATTTTCCATAGCGGCTGTACTAATTTACATTTCCCCCAAAAGTTTACACTCTTCCCTCAAAAGCATTTACCTGTCTTTTTGATAATAGCATTCTAACAGGTAAGAGGCACTATCTCATTTTGGTTTTAATTTGCATTTTCCTGATGATTACTGATGTCAAGCACCTTTTTACACTCATGGAACAACTTAAATCCTGAAAGTCTACCTTCAATCAGAAGTGAAATGGACTGGTCTACAGGAGACATTCTCCTCCTCAAAGTCACTGAATCTTAAAGACTTTGATCCCTTCTGAGATAAATGTCAATGTCTTAGGTCAAGAATGAAGACTATTTTTTAGCTCTGCAGAAAAGGTCATTGTTGAGGTTAATGCTCTTATTTTCTGGTTTGGGAGGATTTATATCAAGATTTAAGTTGTTTTATCTTTGAGATTAACTACATGAGAGCGCAGCACAAGTAAAGTCTAACCAAAACTCAATGACTGGCACATCCCAGGCTGAAAATAGCTAGTACCTCTGCCCAATTCATTGACTGTCATTTTGACCCTACCACAATACCTTAATCCAACAATAAGTGCTACCTTTGTATCTGCTTAATGAATAAGTATATAACCTTGTTCATGTATCCATTTTCTATTTAACAAGAAGATCTTAAGGTTTCTAATTAGTTTGACTGTTTATATTAATAATACTGAAATATCAGGAGAAATGACCTGTGTACATTAATAATGTATTTAAGATCCATTGGACACTGATGACATTGATGAGAAATATTACATTTCCAAAGCCATTAGGCCATAAATATTCTTTTCAGCCAATTTGTTCTCATTTCCACCCTAATTCCCTATTTGAAGAAGGGAAAAGTGGGAACTTTCCTAAATATAAGCTCATCTAGTCATTTTTACTCTTGCTCACTTTATTTCAACCCTAGTGATACATTATCCTCGAGCACAAGAAGATGTTGGCTTTGTGACTTTTGTACTTGCTGTTCTCCTTATCAGGATAATATCCTGGTTTGCTCTCACTCTCTTCATAGTTTCTGCCTGCAGAAAGTTGTCAGTTTAGTAGGAAAGAGCACGGGTTTATGGGTTACTCTTAATCATGGTAGAAGATAATACTTGTTGCCTACTTTTGGATTGCCCTAAAATAGAACCTGAGACAATGATTTGAGTTATTCAGGAGGGGACTTCAGGAATATCAGTAGGAAATTAGGAAAGTGAGAAAGGGAAAACAGACCTTAAAAGGTGTGTTATCAAATCAGTTACCATTCTGGGTAACTGAAGTTTAATCCCACTCGGGAACTCTGGGCAATCAATAATTCCAAGTAAAGGGTGAGGAAGCTAGAGAGTTCATTCACCAATGACTGACAGCTATTCCCAGCACTTCTGCCCAGGCAGCTCAGCCTCTGGAAGCCAGGGAAAGCTTCAGACAGGGAGGAATGGCTGCTGGCAAAGAAGTCAGTGTGCAAGAAATGCCAAGTAAGTCAGTGTGCAAGAAATGTCAAGTGCCATATGAACAGAGCACTGACAGCATCTGCCAGCGTGCCACTGGAAACTATTTTTAAAGTATTGTGTCCATTTAAAGGAGTAGTGATTATGTATATTTGGTAGGAAAAGTCAAGACTTCCTGGAAGAGCTGTCATTTGACCTGCATTCATTAGGACTTTGAAGTTCCTTCAGTAACCACAGTATAAAAGAGGCAAAACTTCTAGAAAGTGGCTTTCCAAACAGAATGAAGAGGGCAAGCAATCTTAAGGAGGCAAGAGACCAGTGGTACTCCGCAAACAAGTGAGAAGAATCACTCATCATTAGAAATCACAAACTGCTGATATTGAAATGGGGAAAAATATGTTTAGTTATTTTAAGAAGAAGCTAAAAATTACTGAGGGAATTAATTAGGTAAGATAGCAAAAATAAAGGAAACAAAATGAGGGCAAAAAATATAAAGAGACATTTCACTGAAGGGGATATAGGAATGGCAAATAAGCACATGAAAAATTGCTCAATATCACTAGCCATTAGGAAAATTGAAAATAAGACCACAATAAGATATCACTACAGACCTATTGGAAGAGGTAGAATTTATAATAATAGTATAAATTCTGGTGAGGCTGCAGGCATACATTACTTGTGAGAAGGTAAATGCTATAGTCAATCTTGGAAAACTGTTCGGCAATTTCTTTTAAACACTAAACATATTTACCATACAACCCAGCAATTGCATTCCTGGGCATTTATCTCAGAGAAAACAAGACTTATGCCAGCACAAAAACCAAAACAGCTAAAATGTCTCTCAAGAAGTAAATAGTTAAATAAATTGTGCTACATTATACTGCAGAATACTTCTCAGCATCAAAAAGGAGTAAACTATTAAAACTTGCTTCTTCGATGGATCTCAAGGGCATTATGCTAAGTTAAAAAAGGCAATCTGAAAAGGTCACATACTGTGTGATTCTATTTACATCATTCCTGAAAAGACAAATTTATAAAGTTGGAAAAAAGATTAGTGGCTATCAGGGGTTAGGAATCGTGAAGATGAAGGGGTTGAGTGTGACTTTGACTGGGTAAGAGAGATCTTTGCCAGAGTGGAATAGTTCTGTATGTGGTGGTCTTCATAGGAACTAGGCAAGTGATTAAAAGTCTACAGCCATGCTACCCTGAACAAGCCCAATCCCATCTGATCTTGGAAGCTAAGCAAGGTTGTGTCTTGTTAGTATTTGCATGGGAGACCACCTAGGAACAGCAGGTACTACAGTCGTAAAAAAAAAAGGGATTGTAAATTAACAAGGTCCTTGCAATCTGTGAGGTCAACCAAGGGTTGCCTCACCTAAAAAATAAATAACTAAATTATATAAAATGTAACTTAGGGAAATTGGGTTAAGATTACATAGGACCTCTCTGTTATATCCTTTGTAACTTCCTGTGCATTTATAATTATTTCAAAATAAAAGGTGTTAAAAATAAATAATACCAAGGGTCATCAGGCAGTTTATATAAGTGATCTAAATGTGAACAGCATTGTTTGAACATGCCTGTAAATTCTCTACTCTGTAAATTCTCTCACTGAATAGGAAGTTTCCAAAAGTGCATGAGAAGTGTAGAGTGTGCTGAATCTTCACAAAGCACATACTCTATGCAAAGTAGCACTCAGATCAAGAAATAGAACATTATCTGTTCCCTTCCTGTCACACAGGATATCATTGTCTTCACTTCTAAAAGCATAGATAAACTTTGACTATTTTTGTATTTTGTATAAATGAACTGATTTATTTTTTTAATGAGGATTCCAATTATTTTTAATGTACCTATTGTATTTTTGTATAACAGTTAATATTCCACTTTATCCTAAACCCATATCTTAAAAAGAGACAAGAAGCTTACTCCAGTATTAAGTATTGTTATTCAATTATACTTAATGATGTAAAAGTTATTTGTACCCCCAAATGCATATCAACTACATATATATATATATATATATATATATATATATATATATATATATATATATCCTGTATAGTTCCCATATGGGCAGTGTGGGGAAGGTGTATGGGGGATCAAGCCATTAGGGAAAGGAGGAGGGGGGGAATTTAGTGAAGGTGGGTTCTTGAAATGACATTCAAATCAATAAAATGCTGTATTTTGAAATAATTATGTTAAAGTGTAGTTATTTGTGCCTTCACTTTTTTAGTTCAGTGATGGGAAGTGAATCACCAAAGATGTTTTGATTGCCTAAACAAGATGCAATTTCAAGCTCATCTTGGTAATGTATATATTCTAGAGGCAGACATGATTCCTTTTTGAGAAATGATTACTAATGCAAGTTCTCCATCTTGACAGGAAGAAATGTTCAGTATATCTCTGAAAGGGAAATGGAGGCTAATAATTTGGTCCCTTGTCTGACCCAGTGACTCAGATTGTAAACACCACTGGGTAGGTAGGTGTCCCCTGTCAGCTTTCACTGGGTCCAAGTGTAACTAATTTTGAGAAAGACCCTCTGAGGATTCTTACTGTCCGCAGGCTGCTGACATTCAGCAGAAAAGACATTTCCCCTAGAGCTAATATTAAATAAGCTGGGACTTTATGACCATAAAATATTTCAAGCACATTGAAGGTTTTCACAAAGATTAATGTGTTTTATTGATGTATGCAAATAAATATTAGTGAAACAGAATGGAGGTTTTGAAGGCTTTTTCTGTCATAGCTTGTAATGGGAGGGACATTTTATACCCACTATAACTCTCTTCTACATTTGGGCTGTATTTGTTTTACAGGAATAAAGAATAACAAGAAATTGTACTCGAGGTATGCACCCATATTGTACAGTTATGTGCATCAGGGAGATAAGATTCCTACTGAAGCTTAGTCATGAAATCAAAACACCTTCAATTCATGTCATAAATAGACATATTTGTATATAACCGTGATGAAAAAGAGTACTCCAGTATCGAATTTACATTTTGATTTTAATTTTTAGAAAATCACTTTGGTATGATATACTCATATAAAATAATTAGTGCTTTACTTTTGTAATTTATAGTATCTTTTTAAATCTTTCACAGTTTAGTATATTTCATTAATTGTTATGAATGTAATTTTGCCCACCCTCTCCTGCCACTATGTAAAAATCTGCTATACTTAATTTGTCTTTGAATAACAGATCTACACAGTTGACAAACTTAGATTGTTCTCTTTGTTTTTTTCCTTACTTTCCTCCTTGATATTTTGAAACAAATTGAATGAAAACAAGTACAAAAAAACACACCATAGCAATGAATTAATTGGTACAAAACTTTTCTCATTATCAAGTTGATAACCAAGAGTACATTAGGAGCAACTTTATATAGCACAAAGAAAAATGGTCCTGGAGAATGCATTTTTTTTCATTGCTTATTAAGGAAAAAAATCTGTTTTCAAAAAAGACACGCTTGTGGATTTTTAATGGACCTTTTTTACCATGGAACATTGAACAGTTTGTCATAGAAAAAAAAGAAAAAGGAAAATCAATGTCAGTTGTGCTTTTTTCTGCTGTACCTTTTAATTGGGACAGTGGCAAAGACAAGTTGACCTTTTAGGACCATTGACTTCATTTGGATGTATTTTTGTGTACAAATTAGTCATCTAAATTCCAATAAAAATGATGGTTAATGGGATGAACATTTATGATTCAAACAGCTTTCCAAGTGAGGAAACATGGTAATAATTGAGAAAACAATAGTTGTTTATTATTATTATTATTATTATTATTATTATTATTATTTATGACTATTATATGTTTAATTGCTTAAAAAAAAAAAACACATCCTTTCTCCAGGGTCCATTACAGAGGCTCTCTTCTAATGAGCTCTAAGGAAGATCAGGGCTTCTTATAGTAAGCAAACTGGTTTAAAAAGCCACATAAAATCCAAGACACTTTCAGAATACATTTTCAATTAAGTGCAACAGAAATTCCAAATGAATTATAGGTTTGGATCAAAAAAGAACACAGTCCCATTTTGTTGTTTCTGTTCAATAGGTTTGGAGAATATAAATTTTGTTCCAATATGTTCAGTCCAATTAAATACATTTGAATTTCATTTCAGATTCAGTTAATGTGTTTTACAATGTATTTGGCTGATGTTTTGGTTTCTTTAAGTATTTGTTTAAAATATAAGTTTGAATGACCTTTCTGAAGGTGTGCATTTTTACAAGCATCTAAAGGAAAAGTTTTATGTTAATCTAGTCATCAATAAAAAGTGGGGGTGGGGAGAGAGGATTTATATGTATGAAATTTTTTATCTGGGAAAACTAGTGTATTTTTAGGTTTCAGGGCTCCATCTCAAAATATTATGGTTACAAAAGCATTATTTTAATCTGTTAGATCTTATAGCTTATTTACAATAGTTAAGAACAATTTATATTCCTTATACCGAGCTGTGAGAACAAAAGAACTACAATAAAAATAGCTGGATCTAGGGGTGGCTCTTCTTCTATACAAAAAAGAAAGCCCAGACCCTCCTGCAGAGCCCGAAATCCTACTAGGCTTTGTACAAAACTACCGCATTTGGAGGTTTCTCGAAGACATTACTGTTTTGGTAACTTTTCAACTTTCCTTTTCCCTTTCCCTGCATTTTGCTCTTCATTACTAGATGGTTCCATTTAGTGACATGAAAGGAAATTGAAATCTTGAGCTTTGTGACACACAGCTTAGCTTAAAATAGCGCTTCTACTTTTAAACTGTATATACAATACAGATTTATCTTATTTTTGACAAAATTTTGCAAACACTGTTGCTATTTGGATTTGAAGTCTTTTTTTCTAGAGGTTATGCTAGGAAAATAACTGTGTAAAATGGAGCTGAAATCAAGATTTTATGCCCCAGTCTGTTATTATACTATAACAGTGTTCTTAACATTTAAAAGCATTTCATAATCTAAACTTATTTTTTAAGCATGCATAATATCTTCACTAAGTTTATCACCAAGCTATATGTCAAAAACTTATTTTTATTTTTTTTCTATAAAACTAAAATATTCAAACCAAGGCATATGCTGCTTTTCAATGAAGCAGGTGGGAAGTGGAATATTGACTGTGACTCATTTAATAGCGATAGTTCACTAACCACTTAATAATTCCAAAAATTCTTTAAACATAAGGACATCCTCTTTAAGCAAAATCAGTTGAGTGTCTTGTACATGATAGTCTTATTCTTTAATATTTATTGATTGATAAAATTGAGAATGACAAAAAGATATTATTCAATTCATTCAACAAAATAATTTGTGCTTTATTGATCAAAAAAGCATAATTTTGAAACCTAACATGCAAATAGTATTATTCATTTATTTCACAAATAATGTTTGTGGTACTCAAGAATTTAACTTCTGCCAACATGCTCAAACTTTTTTTTCCCATTCTGTAGAGGATCCATCCCAGTATATTACTCTGATATGTTACTACAGAAAAATGTGATGAGCTACTAAGTTAAGAAGCAAGTGATTAAAAATAGAACTACCACATGATCTAGCAACCTTATTTTAAGTATATATTTGAAGGAACTAAAATAAGTACATCAAAGAGAGATAGCACTTACCTGGTTTCATCACAGCATTATTCATAACAGCCAAGTTATAGAAATAATTGAAATGTCATTCTATGGAAGAATGGATAAAGAAAATGTAATATTCCAGTGTATATATATAAATTCAGCCATAAAAAGAAGGAAATCTTCATTTGTGACAACATAGATGAAGCTGCAGGGCATTATGCTAAGTGAAATAAGCCAGACCGAGAAAGACAAATACTATATGTACTGTATCACTAAGTGTGTGTGGAATCATTAAAAAAAAAAAAAAAAAAAAAGCTGATTTCATATTGTCAGGGGCTGAGGAGAGGGGGAAATGAGGTTATACAGGTCAAAGGACACAAAGTTTCAGTTATAAGAAGAACACGTTCTTAGGATCTAATGTAAAGCATGGTAATTATAGTTAATAATATGGTTTTGTATACTTCAAAGTTGCTGAGAGTAGATCTTAAGCATTTTACACACACACGAGTTAACTATATGAAGTAATGGATGAGTTAAATACCTTGATCTTGGCAATCATTCCACAATGTGTGTGTATCTATATCTATATTTATATCTATCTATATCTATATATCTTAAAGCATCACATTGTACACTTTAATGCAATTATACTTTTTAATTATTCCTTAATAAAGTTTTAAAAAAGGAACAAAAACAAGTGACCTAAACACCACTCACAATTCAGAAGTCAGGAAAAAAAAAAAAAGAAAAAAACAGGCTCGGGCCTCCAAGAGTCAGATGGAGAAAGAATGGGGACTCTTCACATCTTTGTTTTCAAACCCATGCAAGTTACACAATTCTCATAGCCTCATAGCACGAAGATTTCCAGTTTCAAGGAGCAGTAGTAATAACTAATTATTTATTCCTAAGAAATGCAAATCTTTAAGCTTCTGACTCATTCTTTAGATTCTCACATGTTAAATTACAGGTAATTTTTAATTCAATAAACAAACTGTGTCTACTTGGGTAAATGCTAACAGTGTGGCAGCTACATCTAGACCTTCCCTAGATGAGCAAAGGTTTTTATATCTCTTAACTTTTTAAAGCCAGATGTATAAACAACACTGGAAAGCAGTCTGTAAAACAGATTTTAAGCATAAGAAGGCCAAATCAGCTTCTTTAAGTCTTTAACAGTAAAGGCAAATAAAGAGAGATTTTTATCAGAGTGTTGAAAAAAGAGTAATGTCTTTTTTGAGAATGAAGAAACACAAAAACCAAATGCAATGTGTGAATGAGGATTAGATCCTGGACCAGGAAAAATAATAGTATAAAGAATGTTATTGATATGATTGGATACATTTGGATAAAATAAGGATAAACCCTACTGATTAGATATTGGTATTCCATCAATAGTAAGTTTCCTGAATTTGATAGCATATTGTGATTACCCAAGTGAATGATCTCATTCTTAGGAAATACATACTGAAGATTTAGAGGCAAATGGATATAACTTTTGTAACTCATTCTCAGTAGTTCAGAAAAAAGTGTGTGTGTGTGTGTGTGTGTGTGTGTGTGTGTGTGTGTGCACGTGCATAGGGCAGGGAGAAAGAATGTAAAGCAAATGTGGCAAAATATTAATATTGGTAAATATGAATGATGGTTTATGGGAGTTCTTTCCACTATTCTTGCAACTTTCTATAGGTTTATAATCATGTAAAAATTATAAAGTAAATAAAGAATACCTCTACTTTAAAAAAGTGTAATTCAAATGGCTTCATCACTGAACACTCATCCACTACTTGTTCCAGTTGTTCCAGTTGTCAGAAGCAGCAGTTATTATCTCCAAACTTAAATATATATATGTGTGTATATATATATATATATGTATATATATATATACACACACACACATATATATATGTATATGTATATATGTGTGTGTATATATATATATATATATATATATATATATATATATATATATATATACACACACATATATATAAATTGCTCCCCAGCTAAGCTGCAAGTCTTTTCCATATTCTCAGAGTAGCAGATAAGACTGGCTGGGAGGTATATGGCCTGAGCAACTCTATGTTCTAGTTACTATTGTTTATAACAAATCACCTTAAAGTTTAGCATGTTCAAACAATTTATTATCTCTTATGGTTTCTGTGGCTAGGAATTCAGGAAGGGCTCACCCTGGCATTTCAGGTTTGAGGGGTCTCTGGAATAGCTGGGGGTTGGGATTAGTCTCTCACTCTTTCTCTTAAAGTACTTTCAGGGATTCAGTGAGATCCCTCCACATGACTCAATTGGGCTTCTTTACAATACTGTGGCCTCAAAGTAGTTAGACTGCTTATATGGTGGCTCAGGATTCTAAGAAACTATCCTAAGCAAAGCAAGTGGAAGCTACATAATCTGTTATTTAAAAAGCCTCAGCAATCTATAACATGCATTCCTTCTGATACAGTCACAAGCCCATGCAGATTAAAGGAAGGAAATGCAGACCCCATTTTTTTGATGGCAGGAATGTCAAACTCACATTGTAAGAAAAGAATGTTGGAAGAGAGATCTTATGGTCATCTTGAAAACTACAATCTGTCATATCTTTCTAATATGCATTTGTAAAACTGGTTAACTACAGATGAGCTCATAAGGCTGTTTCTCATAGAGGCAGCTCCAGAAATCTTAATCTGATTCTGAGGTCGCTGAAGTCCCAAGGCCTATAGAAAGATGAAGTTATTGGTCTTAATACCAGAGAGTACCTAAAACACTGCTTTTTTGATAGGTTTTGTTTCTACATTTCTAAATTTCTAGACCAAATATAATAATCTTTCTGTTTAAAAAGCACATGTGCATGGTCCAAATTATTACAGATAACCTTGAATCACATAAGCTCTTCTAGTATAGTGATATAAGAACAGATTGATGGTCAGTGACTAAATCAAGAGTCCTCTTGCAAATGGATCCTGAGGCAGGAGCGTGGGTCTAACTAGTTTAGTGAGAGGTTCTCTCAGGAGTAAGGGGAATGGAGAAATGCAACAGAGATGGGGGAAATTCAATCCAACTGTCCATTATGGAGTTGCCACAGCTGTGGGAAATTAAGGCTTATTGTAAATGAGGTTCAATAGAAATAATGACCCATTACCTTCTTTCCCTATTCCAGTGGGTATGGACTACCTCATACTTCCACAGTAGGCCAAAAATGACCATGTGCATAAATTAAGACAAAAAAGTATCATGATCTTGATGACAGCAACTGCATCACAAGTGAGTCTTAAGAGAGTATGAGGCAGGGCTCAGAGGCATCCAAAACAATAATGCTAAACAACTCATTTCATACTCTGAAAAATAAAAGGCTATGTTCCTCTATGTCAGGAAATAGTTTAAAAATATTAATAATTGTATTCCAAATAGAAACAAATGTGGTATCCAGAGAGCTTATTGCTAAATGTGCATGAATTTTGTGAGCTGGTTAAATAAAACCATTAGTAAAAAATTAATTATGTAAACTTACAATTACATAAAATATATTAAAAACAAAGTTAATAAGCACTTATGATACACAATTCTCTAATTTACTACATTTACTCTTACATATGTTCTTGAGATTGTCTTTTTCATTTATATTGCATAATGGTTCACTGCTGCCATCTCTTCCCAACTATCTGTTCAGTGATGTCACACTGATAATTGAAGTTAGCCAATGTAGGAGAACTTACACCATGGAAATCAGCAAACACTACTAATCAAGGTTTTGTGCTGCTTTTTTAAAGAACAGATTGTTTAACATTTACCAGAACACCAACTATCAACCATTTGTGTATTTGTTGTTTTTATTACTGCTACTTCTTGTTAACTCCTATTTCTTCTACCCGCCTCATTCCAACAGCAACATTTTTATGTTCATTGCCTCAAGGAATGCAAGATACAATAAAAGGAGAGAAATAAGAACTGTTTTCTAGGCTTTTAAGTTTTAAAAGTTTAGGCCCTGAGGAAACAAAAGATCTCATGTACGCAGATAATAAAACAGATCTGGGAGAAGGTAAGATGTATAAAAGCTAATCTTACTAGCTCACTCATCCCTCAAACAAAATAAGGGTTTGATGGGATGGAGGAGTATGAGGATGGTTGCCTAAGAGAGGAAAACTATGAGAATTTAGGCTTAATTCCTTGAAACAGGACTGCTTAAAAAACAAAACAAAACAACAACAACAAAAAAAAAACACAGGATAGATTTGAAGGAGTCAAATCCCAGGAAATCAGCAAGATGGAAATGGAAGGAGATTGTGTCTCTATGTCCAGCATGCCAGAGGTGGAAGACAGAGAGCCTCACCTGGGATCCTGTAGGCAGAATTTAGGATTAAGCAGCAGTGGTCTGTAAGATCAAAGACTGAGAACCTGGATGAAAGATTGCTCAGATACCAACCTGATGGCACAGGTATCAACAGGACAGAGGACTTCATATCCCTGATTCCACACCATTCAAGCCATGACACAGTGTGAGTCTCAGAGTCGACATCTCACCCTGGGAAAGCATGTGGAAACCCTGAATAAACAACAATCCAATTTATGTTTATTGTTGCATAGGTTCTCATAATAGAAATTAACAAGAGTTACAGAAAATAAAAACAGTTGAATTTCTTAGACACTTGAATTTGTGAACTTGGATTGGTACCAGCTACACCTAGACTGGATGAGAAGTCAAGTTTTGAAAACATATCTATTTTCAGGATTTTTTTGGGGTTAGTTGTACTATATGCTACATCAGGCACAGAGTATGCCTGTTGCTTCCAAAGGTCAGATCTATGATAGGGTATTGACTGAACTAGAGGTTATGACAGTGGGGGCCCCTAAGTATTGCAGGCACTTTTAAGGGACAACGCTTTGGAAGCCTGGAAGAGTATTATTCACTTTCTTGTCTTGTCTAACATCTGGAAAACATTCTCATGCAAAGACAGTGTCTATCCCAAGTATTAACACACTTTTGAAGAAACCCGTAATTTTTCTCTCTTTTTTAAAAAAAAAAACTATTTGGAGACTTAATATATCCATTTCTCAATTTACGCAGTAATTTTTTATGCACTTTTTTATATGGGGCAAATATTTCTACTTACATTTATGTGAACTTTTTATATGCGGTTTCCATTTATGCAGCCTTATTTTACATCTCTTTTTCGTTTCCATTATTGCCAATTACCCTTTCTTAAAAACAATAGCTTAACTCAGCAATGTACAAAGAACTAATACTATTTCCAAATATTTTGAGCAATGAAGATGACTTTGTGCCAGTTAAAAAGAGGTTGATTGCTTTAGATTACAACACAGACATCAACAGGGAATAAAATTTGTTTTGTCTTTTCGGAATTTTCATTAGTATTTTTTTGTAAAAATATGTGAAATAAATATTTTTATAACTTATAATAGACTATTTCTTTAATATATTTTTTTTCATGTGGACTCTTTTCATGTGATTTTCTTCCACCTAAAAACAAAGACGTGTGGAATAGACAACATGCATAAATTGACAGATATATTTTTACAAATATATATATTGCCCTTCTGTGTTAGAGAATTTTATTTCCCTACCCCATGTTGACACCTGGCTTGGCCATATGACTTGCTCTGACCAAAAAAAAAAAAAAAAAAGTGAGAGAAAAGACGTGTGTCACTTATAAGAACATTTCCCATGTTCACTTTTCCTTTTTTGATGAGCAGTGTTCTAGAGTTTAGGAAGTAGGTTGTAAAAATGACTGCAGATCTTCACCTTTCTCTTTGTAACATGACTTTGTAGTAACTTCCAGCAATGGTGGAGTTCCTCATCCTTAGAATCTGGCCTGTGACATGACTGTACCAATGCAATGTGGTAGCAGCAAGGATGTACTATTTCATAATCTAATGCACAGAGGACTTCCACTCACTGTTTGGGAACCTTGATACGGTCATGTGAATAAGCCTAGGTTAGCCTGCTGAAGAATGAGAATGGAGAATGAATAAGGATGAAGAATGACTGGACCATGGACAAGTTCTTCCAACTGAGGTTATTCTAGACCAGCCAACTGCAAGTCAACCACAAAATATATGAGTAAGTCAAGCTCAGAGCAACGGATTTTAATGCAGATCAGCTGAACTGTCTGGCAGGTGTGTAGACTCAGGATAAAACGTAAATGTTCATTCCCGAATTCTACTGAAGTTTTGTGGTGGTTTGAAATTGCAGCATAAATGTGGCAAGAGATAACCAGTGCCCAGATGGAGGATGCTTAGTCAGAGTGCATCTCAGGATACAGAAGATGTGGAAGAAAGCTCAGCCAGCATGCAAAGGGCATGAAGTATTAACAAGAAAGAAACCTATGTTTACCAAGTTAGTACTTTAATGATGACAGGCAATATTTCTTGAGCATGTGTATGGTGCTAGACCCTGTTCTAAGTGCTTATATACATTCTATGTCACTATTCACCATTGTACTGTTGAAAAAACAGAAACACTGATGTTCATGGAATGTCTCAAGGTTGTCCAACTTACAGATGGGGAGGCAGCCTTGCTCTAGCCCCTGCAATCTTAATCACTCTGAAACACTGTATCATTTAATCCAGTGCTCCTCAAAGGAGCCCTGCAAGGGAATCACATGGAGGGCTTATTAAACAGATATGAGGACCTTGTTCCTAGAGCTTTAGATTTCAAAGGTGTGAGATGGAATCAAGAATCAATATTTCTAGCAGGCGCCCAGGTTTTGCAGATGTAGCTAGGCTAGCCTGAGGAGCACACTTTAAAGAACAGTCATTTTATCTTCAAAGCATCCCCCTGTAGAGGTGCTATCACCTCCCTGTTTTCAATGGAGTATGCTTAAAGATTACATTACAGAGTATGCTTAAAGATTACATTATCTGCAATGCATGGCACATGATAGGTGTCAAACAATGGATTTTGAATAAAGCCATAAAATGACTTGCACAAGAACACATAGTTTGATGGCACTGTGAGGATTTAAATTTAAATTGTCTTACTTCAAAGACAAAATTTGTAAGGATTTTACAGTTTGCTTTTTAAGAATGTACCCCTCACGTAATAGACCAGCAGGCCAACCAGAAAGCCAAAGCTTACGCATTCTCCCACAAGATCTAAATAGCTTCCTGCATATAAAGAGCATCCAGAAATGATTAGCTAAATTGAACTGAAGTTACAACACGGTACCCTCCCTCCACTTCCCCTGGAGTTGAGATTCAAGTAATTATGTTAGATTAGGAAATACTTGTTTCTTGTTTTCTTCAAATGCCTGGTCCTTTTCCTCATCTATCACAATTTAGTTTGTTTGCTACAATTTGCTCTTATGTATATTTTAACTGATAGCAGTTATTTTTTTTTATTTAGACTAACCCTAGAGGCTAGAGAAAATGTATTATAGTTTCTTGTTCATTCCTGTTTAACTTGAACAATATACTAATGTGATCAATATCTGGTTCAACTTTCATCATTAGTAGCAATAAAATATGGCTATCCAATTACGTTTCCTCAGAGTAAGTGGAAACATTTAATAATACTTTGTTTTAATCACCTTTATGAGTGAAAATTAAGTAGACATTTTTGGAAAATAAAAAGAAACCAACATGTTGAGGTAGGAAGTGGAGCCCCACCATTTTAGGAGCTTTAAATTCACACATCTTTCAAAGTTTTAGGGCTTTTGCATCACTTTGGAAATTTAGTTGAGCCTCCAGTGTTCTAAATAAAGATTTGATGAACAAAAATATACTTTTGTATATTCCATATCCAAAACTTGCCTCACTATATTCCCTGACTTTTATCACTTGACCTAACTTCCCTTCTGGATAATCTATTCCTATTCATAGTACCATCATTCTCCCAAGGCAAAGGGCTCAATAATTGGTGCTGCCTTCACTTCCTTTGCATTTCCCCTCACCTTCACATTCAATCAGCTTTCCTGTCTGCAATCTATAGTTTCCATAGCTGACAATGAAGTGAGCTTACAGATCTGCTGTGTCCCTCTGCGCGCATCTCCCAGATTGTGCCCACTTGGCTTCCAACAGTTTGTACCAAAGCCTTCAAAGAGCTGCCCTGAGACTATTATAACTCTTTATACCCAAACAGGAGTTTATATCATGCTGGGGTGGCCAATGAGTGACCTGGCAGAAATAAGAAAGCACAGTTCCCTTGCCTTTAAATAAAACAAACTCTGAGGTGAAGTTTATGCTCCAAGCTCCTATGAGATCAGGCTGAGGCTGGCACTTGCCCTGGGAGTTCACTCTTGCCTACTGTCTCCTCTGTCCTTCCTCCCATCTCTATTGGTTTCTCTTGGGAGCAATACCTTGGTAAATTACTTGTTCAGGAACCCTCACCTCAGGGTCTGTTTCTAGAGAACCCAACCTAAAATAGTCTCACTTCAGTGTCCACTTTTCGACTGAGATTTCAGGGATCTTTGTTATAGCAGCTTGTCTTACTTACATTGGTGAATACACCAAATTGAAAATCTGAGAAGTCTGGTTCTACAGTCTGTGCTCTTAAGTACAATGTCTTTGTCTTTGTCATCTTCTTCTTCCTCTTCCTCCTCATCTTCCTTCTCCTCCTCCTCCTTCTTCTTCTTATTTTTTAAATAATCTTCTAGAATTATTAGAAAAATTATTAGAGATAATACATGCACGGTATAATATGTTCATAGCATATCTTATATAGTGGTGACTCAGACACTTCTAAGTATAAGAGGCTGGGGTTTGGTGTCACTTCCTTTTCTACCCCCTGCCATATTTATGCACTAACATACAGGCAATAAACACTTGCTGAATTAAATATGGATTACTGGATTTTAGAAATAAATTAGTTGTATAAAACATATTTCAGAGAAAATATTCAGTATACTTGAAAAACTTAATCACTTTCACACATTAAGTGAACATCTTAATGACAGAATGTGCCCAGGTGAAAGAGCTCTTTCCTAAGTGTTTACATGTGCCAGGTGGTACTTCCTCATAACATGTTTATCAGGAAGAAATTTAGGTTACATTGGAAATATCAAAATGCAGTAAAGATCTGTGATACTTAGTGGTAGATGTGGTTATTTTATAAATTCAGTGTCCTCTCCAGGTAGTGAAATCAAAGTCTCTTTTTCTAATATCCAAAGTTACTACGTTGAGAGAACCCTTGTTCTCCACCAGGAGAGAATTCAAATGGAATATTTATACATATTTTATTTTAGAATTTTCATCAATTTATATGTAATCTGGTGAGATTTATTTTCCAGGAAAACCAGCAGAGAAGAGTACCATAACTGAACTAATCTCATTCTAATTTCCCTGTCTTAAAACTACAGATTCTCAGGACCGAGAAGTGGACATAAAAACCAAGGAAACAAAAATACAAGCTGTTTATTTATTATAATACCAAATGTCAGAAGTCTGGCATAAAAATAACCTGTAAGTGGCCTCAACGTAATATGCTTATAAAATGATTCTCAGTGATTCTAAAACCTCCAAAATTCATATTCTGGTCTTTTTTCCCATTTTTCTGACATATGCCGATTTACTATTATCCTTGAATGTAAAGTTCTTTTATATTTACATTTAAGAAATATACACTTGCATATAAACATAACTTTATATCTGTGAATATAATTATATTTTAAATGTTTATATTTATAAATGTATATGTTATCACAGGTTTTCAAATTATAAACATTTGCATAAATGTTTATCTGTAATGATAACAATGATGACTGCACTACCTCCAACCTTCACCCCTCTTCCCTGAGTTCCAGACCCAAATTTTCACTGTGCAGTGGGCCTCTCCTAAACTAACCTATAGATATATAAGACTCTAATAACTCAAAAAAATTCTTAATTTTTGCTCCAAAATGAACTCTTCTAAAGATAGTCCCAATCCTGTTGATAATATATTATAATACACTCAGCAGCTTGATTTTAATAAGAAATCTAGGAGTTGTCCTCTGTTTCTCCATTTCCCCTTCTTCCCACATTCAAACACTCGCCATAGGCTATAGAATCAATCTCAGAAATGTCTCTTTAAGGTCATCATTCATCCCTCTTGAAACTGCTTATTGAATGTATGCTAGGTCTTTACTCTTGTGGTCTTTATGTGCAGATTATGTCATAGCAAGAAAAACAAGAAAATAAACTACACAAGAAATGAAGGAAGGGAGGGAGGCAGGGTAGAAGAAAGAAAGGAGAAGAAGGGGAGGAGGAGAAGGGAGGAAGTTAGGAAAGGAGATAAGATGTATTCAAATAAATGCTCTGAAGGAAATTAAACAGTAATGTGAAGGGAGATGATAAGATAAGGTCGGTGCCACATCGGAAAGGAAAGAGAAGAAAAGCCACTCTGAATACATGCTGTCATGAGCTGAGGATGAAGGATGAAAAAGAGAGCCATGGAGCAGTCAGCAGGGGAGTTCTAGGCAGAGGGAACTGCCAGTACCAAGCTCAGGGGAACACATTGCTTAGTGAGTTCAGGGGACATAAAAATCTGCGTGGATGGAGAACAATGATTATGGGATGGAAACTGCAGGAAGACACCAGAGTGGGAGGTGGAGTCAGCTCATGATGAAGCCTTCAATTCTCTTTTACCAGGGGAATCTATTAAAGAGTCTTAAGTAGAGAATAATCTGGTCTGTATTACATTTTTTTCAAGAATGAATCTGGCTGCTCTCTAGAAATGCAACCACTAATATACACTCTATTTCTACGGATTTGCCTTATGTGGGAAATAAGAACAAGAAAAAGTTGGAGACTGTTTCATCAGGGCTAGGAATGGTATCAGCTTAGACTAGAATTTCTGCAGCAGATGTAATGAAACATTGCCAGAATTGGAACATTACTGCATGAAGAACTGAGAGTACTTGCTAAGGAAATTGCTGTCTGTGCCTGTTGGGGTGGTGCCGTGGGGGTGGAAAAGAAAAAAAGTAAAGTCAAGGATGACTCCTTTATTTTAGGTCTGAGCAAATGTTCTCTTTTGCCTATGGTCCCTGCTTTAGCTGAGGTTTCTATCACTCTAGCCTGGAGAAAATTACAGTAGTGCCCTGCTCTCCATTTTTTTTTTCCCCAATCTCCTATTTTCCTCACACAATCCTTTTCAAAATTATCCTCTATGTTATCCCATAAAACTCAGAATCATTTTCCTTAAATATTGAATCAGTTAAGATCTGGTTAGGAAAAAGGATCCATCCATATAACATATTGTCAGAGAGAATGTAATAAAGGGGACTTTTTGCTCTGACCACAAAGGGGACACTGAGGTAGAATGAGATATTAGCAATTTCAAAGCCATTGTCACTTCTAGGGTTGAGGTAATCTAAATGAGGGGTCCCCAACCCCCAGACCATGAACGGATACTGGTCTGTGTCCTATTAAGAACCAGGCCGCACAGCAGGAGGTGAGTGGTGGACAAGCCAGAGAAGCTTCATCTGTATTTGCAGCCATTCCCCAACGCTAACATTACCACTTGAGCTCTACCTCAGATCATCAGGCATTAGATCCTCACAGGAGCACTGGTCCCTGGTTCTAGATCATTGACACCTGAAAGATGCAGTTATTACCCTGAAGACTGGGATAAAAAAAAAAAAAAAGTTGAGAATGTGAGGACCTCAGAACCTAGAAGCTTGAATAGGCTCCTAAGTATCCTAGATTTAAGCCATATCATTCCATAAACTCATCAGATATTTTAGAAACATTTACACATATCATTTATTCTATCTGGAATTTCACTCTCCCTGCATAGGAAACAGCTCTGGAAAGCAACCCTCAATTTCTCCAAGCAGAGTACCTCATACCTTCTTCTTTGATAGTCTTGTGCTTCCACAGCTCTGTATCAACATGACTCATATTGCATTGTCATGTATCTATTTACAGACCTATCTCACCTACAGGATATGAATTCCCTGCAGATAAGATTACTTTCCGAAGACGTCTCAGAATTCCTCTGAAGATGTTTGTTGAATTGGTGGTAATCACAGACAAGCTGGTGGATCCATACTGACATTTAGACAACTTTTTGAATATCAAATTGGAGTGAAAAATTAAGTTTTACTCACCTCATCATTCATACAAAAGGATGCAGAATAAATGGTGGTCATCTTACACATATCACATCTATATCAGTTAGTTTGTGTGCCATAAAAAACAACAACAACAACAAAACTATTCCTAAACTTCATGGCTAGCACAGATTCTTGTGTCCCATCTGACAGAGATTCTCAATTAAGAGATCCTGGTGAGGCTACATTTCTAATAAGCACTCAAGTGATGTTGCTGCTTGTCGGAAGCCAGCCGACAAAGTAATTCAGGGTCCTGAAAGTGGGAGCGGGAACTGAGGAAAAGAAAGAAGACAGACAGGATTGCAGGAGGGAGCACAGATTCAAGCTGTGTCCCCCAGTTTATTTAGCACAGCATATTTATACCCTTGGAAGAGCATGAGAAACGAAACCCACAGATATGCAATACAATTGCTAACATTCATACAGGAGACCAAGTGTTCTCAAAACATCTTTGCTCCTTAGGTCAAGGACTGTTCAACTCTTTGCCTTGAGTCTTAATCATAACTCCCTCCTCTTGCACCTGCAGACCACAAAGTCTGCCAACCCTGCAAACTTCTTGCTTTGCAAGCAGCTTTAACCCTTTCTGCAGGGCACTCATCAAACACAGCTCCCAACAGCTGCTTGGAGTTTAGGGACCACACTTTAAGTAACACTGCTCAAACCATCTGAGGTAACTTAATTGTATTAAATCCTTAGTTTTAAAATGGCAAGGTATTAATAAATTAAAAATCCATACAAACTAAAACTACTTTGTGAAAAACTCAAAATCATGTTTTAGAAATTGACCAATTAACAACTGCAAGCCATTTTTTAGTACTGCACATTTCCTTATATAGTTCATGCTTACTGACAGGAGGAACATTAATCTAACCCAAAAACAGTTACCACCAGACAAAATCAGAAATCAAAGCACAAAAACAAAATAAAAAATACACATTAGGCTTTAATTATTAGCCTATGTACAAAATGAAAAATCTATCTCAAGATTTTCTTAAATTAGAAGATTTTGCTCCTCCTAATTGTGTCATTTGTCCAATTCTTTCTAAAATATCTGATAATGGCACACTCAGTGACAACCACATACTACATGACTCTAAATAATTTCTATTTTCCCCGCTAATAACAGATTGCAGATGCTCTCCTGGCAATCCTCAAGATTTTAGAGTGATCACTACTGAGGCAGTTTACTTAAGATGTACCAGGTCAGATCCAATGAATGATATTTGAAAATCATCCTATAATGAGCCTTTATAAATTTATAATTAAGCTGGTTATTAGCTTGCCATTCCTTGATCCCTAATTTAATTTTCTTCAATGATTTTTTTCTACCCATATTTCTAATTCAGTGCTTAAAATAAAAAAAAGCAAAGCACTTTCTTTGAAAATTGCATAATGTACTTTTATTTTATCTCATTTAGATCATACTCTTTTTATTAGCAAAAGAATGCTCTGAATATTATTTGAGTTTATTTTAAATATGCAAGAGACTCTTAAATGGCTATGGGAGAGTTTACAGTCACTTCAGTGTCCAGTCCAAAGGCACAAGTTTATGTGGAACTGCAGAGGGGAGACCTGGAACCAAAATCTCAGATACTCCATGTGCAGATGAAAAGATTTATGAGCTTTTACAACTAAACACACACTCACACACTCTAGTGAAATTGTCCTTAGATCTCATAATGTTTTCCTGAAATAAATCCTCTATACCAACTGGAGTATTAGAGTAATGAAGAAGTGTTTTGGATGGAGAAAAATGTTTTGCATCCTGGTTCTACCTCCCTCATTCTTCCTTTTCTCCCTTCCTTTCTTTTAGCTGTAATTCCTTGAGTAGCTCTCCCAATTTATTAGAGTTACAGCTCTTTCATTTTTAAAATAGAAGTTGAAAATTTCTACTTCATAAATCCCACAAGTTCTATTGGGATTATGGTTTGACTAAAACAATTGCCTGTAATTTAATTTTCTCTTCTGCTTTTCTGTATTTTTCAAATTTTATACAATGGACATACATTTCTAGAATAAACCTGAGAGACAATATAGAACACAGTATTTAGGAACATGGACTTCTTCAACATGCCTGGGTTCTAATTTTGCTGTGTTATTTACTAGTTGTGTGGCATTGGGCAGCTAAGTAATCTTTCCTTTATCTGTCACTCTGTAAATGGAAATAAAAGAAGTACTCTACTTCATTGGATCTTGTGATGATTAATTAAATTTAGTGAAAAGCTCATGGAAAATGCTCAACAAGTATTGATTATCATCATCGCCATTTTTGTTATAAAACAAAAATTTGATTATAAAACAAGGTGCTATTCATTTTATCTTCCTTGTCCTTGGCATATATCTTACCGCAATGAACCCAATTCTTATCGACTATGTTCTCTGCCTCCTGAACTTTCACATTAATATTGTTCTCATAACTTAAACCGAGTTTGGTTTTGATGAATGATTCAGCTTTCTGGGATCACCTCCCAAATAAATACTTATCTTGAATTCTTGTCTAAGAGTCTGCTTCTGGGAGATTTCAGACTAAGTCCAATATTTAATGCTGAGAATGCTAAATTGAAGGAAACATGGATAAACCTAAAATTCAGAGCAGACTACCTAGGAAATAGAAGACAGTCTACTGAAATGAAGCAGATATCACTTAACTTGAAAAACAGAACTTGAAGGCAAGAATGGGCTTGTTCAGTAAGTCCCTATGTGAAGGGAAAGGTGGAAGTGGTGTCAATTTTGATCTTGCTAGTAGTTGAGAGATGTAAACTAGCCACCAGAGATCATAGTGAGTGGAAATATCATCAGGACTTTTCTTGGAGTACAATTGATACTATTATCCAGATAAAAAACAAGAACAGGGAGTGTGAATAGGAAAATCACAAAAGCAGAATGAGATGAGTTCATCTGTAGAAGTCATGAGAAACACGTAAATTTATCATAAATTTAAATGCTTGAAAAAACAAATGCCTACTTGTTTTTCTGGCAGTATTAAAATTTACAAAGTCAGACTGACCTTCCTACCAAAAACAATTTTAAATCCTAGCTAAAATATAAATAACATATTTTTACATGCAAGCATGAATGGGTGAGAAAGTGTGGAATTTTCAGAGGTCAGAGACTGATTGGAAGCAGGAATCCATGTGGGCTGGCACACAGTCAAGGCCAGCTTCAGGCTAAGGGCATTTGCAAAGGGAACTTGACAGTTGGTGGCTTTCACTGCCTGCTTTAGGGGTAGGATTGGTCGGGGTCAGCAGACAGCGCCAGAGCTCACAAATACAAAGTGAGGTCCGAAAAAGGCTACATTCAAAGTAAAGATAAATAAAGGAAAAATTGTCCTCACTGTCTACCCTCTCCAAACCCTCCCATACTGGCCATCTCAGACCTTGGCATTGGGTGAAAAAGAAAAAAACATCCCCTGAGAGACTATAGTAACAAGATGTTCCTCTCACAGAGTTGCAATCCAATTTATATTATTTGTACAATCTGAATAACTTCAAGCTGAGAATTTAATGTTATATTTTTAGGGTAAGATTGGCTGCTTTAAAAGCAAATCCTGAAATATCAGTGGCTTACTACAACCCACATATATTTCTTGCTTACACCTCATGCAATTGCCAGAGGGCAGAGGCCGGGAGTGAAGAACTCGCTAACAGAGGTGCCTCTGTCTTTATTACATGGCTCTTAAGGTCTCTGTGACTTTAAGAGCTAGACTTCAGATTGAACTAGCTGATAGAATGGGATAAAAGCAACCTTCTGAGGCTTCTGAGTTTAAACCTTAGGAGGACTGGCAGCATCTACATTTTCCCTTTTGGAGCCCAACCACCACATTCTAAGGATGTCCAGGCAATCCTACTGAAGAGACAGACAACACAGAGGCTTTGAAGGATGAAATGTTACATGGACAAATAGGCTATCATAGGGGGAATCATGGTATTCCAGCTTATAGTGAGTAACAAGGCACCTGATATGTGAGAGACCATCTTGAGCTGTTAACTTAAGCCAGTTTAAAGCTTAATGTAGTCGCATAACTGAACCCAGGCAAGGCTAGCAAAATACAGCCCAGACAATTTAGTTTCATGAGAAGCATTAAATGGTTGTTGTTTTAATGCACCAGAACTCAATAGATGTTTGTGACACAATAGGTTACTGAAATGGGTGTTCATTCAGTGGCAAGGTTTTTATGGGCTAGGTTTGTAAATGATACATCACTCATATTTTATTGGTAAGAACTCAGGTTCAACACCACACCCAAGTCCAAGGATGGTTGAGCAATGGAGTCTAGCTAAGTACCCAGGATGAGGAATAAAATGTTTTGGTGGACAACTAGCCTGTTTCTACCACAGAAATGGTCCCTCTTCCATATTTCTCAAGCACTTAGAGTAGGCAGAAATAGATAGCATCTGAAGAAATTTATCTTTACTTTAGACTTTAAAAAATTAGAAAAAAGTTCTAAATAAGCCTACGGATGAAGAAGGCGACATAACTTTGGCTTTTACAGCTATTTTAATAGACTATAAGAAAATGCTATGCAAAAAAAAAAAAACTAAATAAAATAAAAGAGAATAAACCAATTTCCCAAAATATGACGCATCAATGCTGACTCAAGAGTACTAGGAAATCTGAGTGGCTCTATAATCATAAAGATAAGGAATCAGTACTTAAAAGCTTCTTCTCAAAGAAAATTCCAGATCCTGACAGATTTGTGGACAAGTTCTAACAACCCTTTGAAGAGAATTTAAACATTACTCATATTCTCCTAAAGCACAGCAAAAACAAGAATATCTTTTAACATTTTATGAGGTGAGTATAATCATATCACAAAACCAGACAAGACATCAAGAAAATGGAAATTTAACAGATATTCTCACTCAAGAACATAGAATAAAAATTTGAAAACTATTTTTAGCAATTAAGCAGAGTATGGAAAAGGTAACGCATCATGAGCAAGTTGGTTTATCCTAGGAATGTGAAGTTGGTTTAAATTTGTAGGTAATTTTCTATATATTATATAATTTAATTATATTGGGTTATATAATATTAATTAACACATTATATTAATTACATATTAGATTATATATATCAACTATATAAATACATATTAATTATATAATATATATTTAATTATATTAATAAAATTGTCCATATTGACAAATAAAAATGTCTGGTCTGGCATGAAAGAGCTTGGAAATAATTACTCTGTCCTAACAGTAAGTAAAAAGTTAAACAAACTAAAAATCAACAATTCTTCATAACCCAACAGAGAACTGAGGTCACAGGGCAAACTGCTACACTAAATATCAGAGAGACATACAGGCAGGTGGAGAGAGTTACAACTTACAGGAGCAGAAACTACTATGGGACTCAGTTTGAGAATAGGAAAACCTCAACTAAAATTGATGAATTGTTGGAGGATAAGTGTGGATAAGACTAAGAGTTAAAAACTCCAGAGGGATGCAGTCTTGGTCCCCCGGAATCACACTTTTGTGAGTTTTACCTCCTAGAACTCAAGTTCTCAAAGTAAAAATAAAAGAAAAATCCCCTTGTACTTCCAGCACAGGGAGACAAAAAGTAGCTATTTTGAAACACCAGAGCATTCTGTGTTTCTTAACAAGTCCTGACCTGAGGAGAAACTATTTAACCAGAGCTTAACCTACTAGGGTTTTATAAAAACCTAACTGACAGGGAGGAAGGGAAACATCCACTTGCAGCCAGAGGAAGGAAAAATCAGCTTATCTATAAGGAGGAAAAATAAGAATAATACCTGACTTCTGAGAAGCCATGTAAGCAAGTAAAGAGGGGAATGAAATATTTAAAGTGTTGAAAAAAAATCCCACCAACCTAGAATTCTGTATTCTGCAAAATCTCAAACAAACAAAAAATGAGGAAATTTGTTGTCAGTAGAACAGCCTTTCAAGAAATGTTAAACGAAGTTCTTTAAAAAGAAAGAAAATAATATGGATCAGAAACTCAGATTTATATAAAGAAAAAAGAGCATTAAAAGCAGAAATAAGGAAAGGAAAAAATTAAGAGAGAAAAATATTAAAATAATTTCAATAGGTTTATAGAAAGGATATTGCATGAAATTGTTTACATTTATTATTTTTGTTTTAAAAAACTTCTGGACACATTAGGAATAAAAATTGTGTTAACCTGATAAATAGTATCTTAAAAGAAAGGAAGGAAGGAAGGAAAGACGGAAGGAAGGAAGGAAGGAAAACAGGAAGGAAGAAAAGACAGAAGGAAGGAAGGAAGGAAGGAAGGAAGGAAGGAAGGAAGGAAGGAAGGAAGGAAGGAAGGAAGGAAGGAAGGGCTATAACAAAAACCCAATTTTATGTGAAAATCTTAAAGTTTAAGAAGAGGAAAAAGAAGAAAAAAGACTGTTATCATTATTTCTACTTAATATTATCCAATGAAGCAAGACCAGAAAGAGAACTATAGAGATAAAGCAGAAGGATTGGAAGGAAAAAAAATAAAATAATTATAATTTAAAGCTGATATGATTGTCTAAAGAAAATCCTCCCAAATCTGTATGTATATTATAAGAATGAATATGAGAGTTTAGCAAGTTTGCTGAAAACAAAATCAACACAGTGTACTTTTATAAACCATCAACTGTAGATATAAATCATTAGTCAAAAAGCGTTGAAAATAAAATTTAGTACTTGATTGTAACTTTTCACAAAATTGATAGCTGTAATTTCAATTGAATTTATTTTTAATCTGTAGACCTATTGAAATCTGAACAATATAAAATCATCTGATCCTTAAAAATGATATATCTCTTCTTTTATTTAGGTCTTCTCTAATTTCCCTCAGCAGTGTTTGGAGATTTCATCACACAATTCTATCACATATTATTTTTTTAAAGTTGCCCTTATGTATTTCATGTTTTTATGCTATTGAATATGATAGACTTTTCCATTTCATTTTCCAGTTTTTCATCACTAAATTCACTTCTATCTAGTAGCTTTTATTCTATGTTTATTATAGAGAATGATTACTATTTTAACAATTGATTACCTTCATGAAAAAATAAAATTAAATCTTTTACTACACACATGCACCCATACACTAACACACACAATTCTCAGTGGATTAAAAACTTGAATGTGAGAGGCAAAACTACAAAGCTCTCAGGAGACAGTTCAGAAAACTATTTTTATAATATCGGGATAAGAAAGGAGTTATTAAACAAAGTATAAAAATTTTAATTGATAAAGAAAAAGGTTTGTAAATTTGGACACATTAAAATTAATTTTCTTTTGCTGATTCATAAAGCAGCAGCATAGAAAAAGGATGGGCTCTCATACTCTAGAGACTGATGCCCTAGGTTTTAATCCTGGTTCTGCCAGTGTGAATTTGAGCAAATTACTTACACTCTCTGCCTCTCTTTCCTCAAAAAAAGGTGAGGTTGATAATAGTACTTATCATAGAGTTAATATGATAATTAAGATAATTAAGAGTCTCAATGTTATATAATGATGTAAATGTCGATAAAATAAATTTTTGAAAGACATCAATGAGTGAAGTCAGAAGGAAAACTTAGTGATACAACACATATAACTGACTCATAGTGTTAGAATGTGTCTGTCTCTGTCTGTCTGTCTGTCTGTCTTTCTATCTACCTCTATCTATCCCTCTATCCATCCATCCTCTTTCTACAACTCAAAATTAAAAGGCAGTGAGCAAGAGATATAACAGGCTCTTCAAACAGAAGGAAACAAAGACATTGAGGACAATTCGTCATTGTTTAGGAAAGTTGAATATACTCATAACTTATAACACAGTAACTTCGCTCTTAGGAATATACTCTGGAGGAGCCATTATACCTGCACTTCGGGAGATTTATACAAGAATGTTATATCATCGCCAAACAAAATAAAACAAAACAAAAAACAAAAAAGACAAATTTCCACCAGTAGCAGATTTGATAAATGAGTTGTGTAATTCAAGTTTTAATAAAAATGAATAGTTAAATACATCAACCTGGATGAATCTCAAAAAAATAATTGTAAGCCAAAAAAAAGCAAGTCATAAAAAAATACACGTAGTTTGATTTCACTAAATTTAAAATATACAATATGAAACATGTTGCTTAGGCACATATACAAGGTAAAATGAAAAAGGAAAACAGAAGAATGATATATAACACAATATTCAAGCTAGTTACCTCTGAGGAAAATGGTGGAGATAGGATTACAATGGGGCACAGGGCACTTCAATTTTAATAGAAATGTTCTAGCTCTCAAATTGGGTGACAGGTGCTAGGGTGTTCATTGCATTATTATTCTTTCATCTCCTCATGTTTTTTATTATTTGTTTCATCTACTCAATGTTAGATAAAACCAACAGCAATCAAATGCTAAAGTCATCACTAATAGTAGGGAATTATGATGTACAACTTTCAAGTGACTATAGGATTACAGACAAAAAAAAAAACAAACAAATACATTTTGATCAAATACATTTTCATCCAGACATGAGTTTTCATGCTGTTATCATGTAAAGGGCAAAAAAAGAAAACAGAGAAATCTAAAAAAAAAAAAAAAAAAAAAAAAAAAAAAAAAAAAAAAAAAAAAAAAAAAAAAAAAAAAAAAAAAAAAAAAAAAAAAAAAAAAAAAAAAAAAAAAAAAAAAAAAAAAAAAAAAAAAAAAAAAAAAAAAAAAAAAAAAAAAAAAAAAAAAAAGCCTAGGAGTTTTAAAGTCAAAATAGAAGGTGGCACAAATAAAATTAGCCAAAACAATTATAACAACTAATGTTATTTAAATTTATTTATTTTATGGTGATGATTCTCAGATTTTTTTCAAGAAACAAAATAAAACAAAATTCAGCCAAATAGGGAGATGATGTTCTAGAAAAACACAAACTATAAACAAGCAAACAAAGCAAAACAAAAAATAGTAATATGAGCACTAGCGAAAATAAAATTTGAGACAAAGTTTTAATTTGGGCAAAGAGGTTCATTTTCTTTTCCAAAATTATAAAAACCTCATTGAAAATAGTACAATCATGAATCAATAAATTAATAATCTCATGAAAAATAATTGTTCCTTATTATTCAAAGTTAATTTCTGTACATTTGACTACTTCTTAAAATTTATTTGTAATTCCAAAGGCAATACTTGTGGCACTTCTGCAGTCATTCACAGACATGTAGAGTAGCAAAAAATGTGATACCACAACCAGTGCAGCAGTGGAGAATGTACTTGAGTGGGAAGGGTAGGGGATTGAGAAAAGACAGAAAACAGAATGTTGGAATCAGTGGGTCCACTGTCCACAGATGGTAGAGCAGTGGCGCAATTTTATTTTTGCAACCTGCTTTTATAAAAAATATACAATTGCTGGCATAAGCAGTTTCCCTTAAGCATAGCAACACTATTTCTTCTACTTCTCTGAAGTCACATCTTATCATGACCTTAAGCTTATTTATCTGCCTGCAACTACATTTGTACCATCTTGTGCTCAGGAGGAATTTGCCTCAGGCAAGACAACCCTTGGTTGTCCTCGCAGACTGCAAGGACCTTGTCAGCTTACAATCTGCTCTCCACAATTTGAGTCCTTGGATGTGCAATTATCAGCTGAGGTCAAACATGGCTCTGTCCTGCCTTCTCATTTTGGCTTTCATCCTGTAAACACGTTTCCTTTTTATGATCTAGTTAGTGCTGCAGTTTCCACATTCTTGTGCTTTTTTTTTTTTTTTTTTTTTTGGTAAATTCACTGTTTAAAATGGCCCCCAAGCACAGTGCTGAAGTGACACTAATGTTCATGCAAGAATGCTGAATATGCCTGGTGTAGAAAACAAGTGTTAGGTGAAGTTCATCCAGACATGAGTTATCATGCTGTTGGCCATGAGTTCAATGTTAATGGATTAACAATATGCACTGAATAAGGTGTCTAAGTAGAAGCACTCATAAAGTAAGATTATATATTTGATTGGTTAATGAAAATGTTGTGACTAAAAGCTTGCTGGAACCTAACTTATCATTTCCCCTAGGAGCATTAACTTAGTATTTGCTAATTCAGCCTTCGAGGTAACTGTTAGAATATAACTACAAATAATGAGAATTGACTGCATAAAGCACAAAATCACAATCACAGTAGGAGAACAGAGCATGTCTCTAAAAATTCAATAATTCAATTAGATTAAATTTCATTAAAATGTAGGGAATTTGATTATATGTACAACAGGCTTTGTTTGGTCTTTAGTTTTCCTCTGTGCCCAAAGTCCTACAACGTCCATGCAGATAAACTTTCCAATACTGCAGACCCTGAATCCTTACCTCTTCATTGCCAATGTCTTCTTTTACAGGCCAACTTAGTCACTTCCCTGGTCACATCTTAGATACTGTCATCGCCAAAAACTGCACTAGTTCTAAAATCTTGAATTTAAAAAAATTCCCAATCTCTGTCTGCCACCTTTGTTCTACCTGGCCCACTAACTCACAAACCTTCACAGCTGTTTGGAGACTGCCAAGCTACTGGCACCATAACTTTCTCATTGCCTATTTACTTCTCCTTCCCTGTCCAAACCTATATCTACAACTTCTCATTATAATCACTCCTTTACGAACACCCCCATCTCCCTCTTTCTCTCCCATTCTCTCTCCAGGGAACGTTCTTCCTCCAAAACTTTATTTGGCCAGCAAAGGGATATAGTCCTATGGGACTTTTAATCCTTTAGGACTCTGCTTGAGTGTTAGTTCCTCTGGGTAGCCTTTCTTGACCTCTGTATCTGAACTAAGTATAGTCTTGTATCTCTACCTCAATACTTCGCTTCTTTCATAACACTTACAGCAACTCATAAATAGTTTTACTTGATATGTACTTCTCCCCCACCTCTATCTCTTCCACTAGAACATAAGTTCCATCAAGATAGTGATTCTAACTATCTTGTTCTCCTATATTCCCAGTACCTAATGGAATCTTTTGTATGCCAAGTACTTATGAAATTTCTAATATGTATAAATTTTCTAATCTATAAACAATATATATTATTTTTAAATGTCTATCTATGGAATCATGAAATTTAATCATATTTAAGAACATAAATATAACCTTAATTAATTCTATAATGTAGAAACTATACTACCCATATTCTTTCACAACAATGTAATAAAATAAAAAATATGAGAAAGGGAAATAAACACAATCTGAACATATCTATAAAAGTCATAACCTTTTGTCAAGTACACTTAAGAAAAAGGAGAAATGTAAGCAAGTATTAGAAATAAAATTGAGCACATTACACGAAAAGAAAAAAAAATTAATTGTAAGTGTCTTCTTTTAGCTGAAACTGCTTCCTCTTTGCTTTCTCTAGACCTATGCCTAGGAGCCAAGTTCACTAGGAGAGAGCTGCACAACAGTTCATACAATGGTTTCCCATAGAGGCATAGGTATCAACTTCAAAAGAGCCTCAACAATGCCCCCCTAAAACAGGGCAAGTTTCTCTGTCCTGTCATCAATGACAAGCTTATTGTATATAGTATCAGATTCTCTGCATTTTAATAAATTTAATCTAATTGTTTTTTTTTAACTCACTAAGATTGCTGGTTTTCCTCCCCAACTCCCTGCCAGATTCCTCTATCAACAACCTGACTTTTGACTTCTCAGAGAAAACTACAGCTTTATTAAAGTATAAACTCCGTTAAGATCTTAGTGTGTGTCATTCACTGATGCATCTCAACCATCTAAGACAGTTCCTGGCTCAAAGCTGTTGCTCAAATACATCTGAGGAACAAATATATGTTAGATATACAGGAGTCCTCCCTTATCTATGGTTTTACTTTTCCGTTATCAGAGGTCAACCATGGTCCAAAATATTGAATGAAAAATTCCAGAAATAAACAATTAATAAGTGTTAAATTCCATGCCATTCCAACTAACATGATGAAATCTCATGTCATTTCACCATGTTCTGTCTGGGACGTGAATTTTCCTTATGAACAGTGTCACCATACGGTATACATTACCTGTCCATTTACCACTTAGTAGTCATCTAAGTTGTCAGGTTAACCGTCATGTTATAGCAGTGTTTGTGTTCAAGTAGTCCGTATTTACTTAATAATGTTACATTCACATAATTTTTATTATAGTAGATTGTTGTAATTGTTATTACCTATTGTTAATTTCTTACTGTGCTTAATTTATAAATTAGAGATATATGTATAGGAAAAGACATAGCAGATATAGGGTTCAGTGTTATCCTCAGTTTCAGGCATCCACTGGGGGTCTCAGAACACACCACCCGCACAGGTAAGGGGTGACTACTGTCCACAGCTACACCCATCTGCACTTATTCTCTCTCCTCCTCTTCCTATGCAAATGGAAGCAGTGTCAATCTTCCCAAGACCAAGGCTTCAATCCATACTTAAATTCCTATCCTCTGCCAGCTTCTCAGGAGTGTTACATTATCAGTTACTCTTTTTTTCTTATTTATACTCTAAACCATTTTCTTCTTAATAGCTTTTAACAGTGCTCAAGTCTGTCCCATTCAAAATATAATTTTCCTTAAACTAATCTCCCCTCCAACTTCCATCTCTCCCTCCTGTCTGTTTCATAGATAGAATTATTTACTTTTGCCTCCATAGACCTTGGAGAGTCTCCAAATATTCAAGTGGTACTAGCATTCTGTTTTGAAAATTAGACTTACCCATTAAAATTTGTTTTTTTCCCACAACTTTGCTGAAATTATTCTTGTGTCAGGAATGGCCTACTTGAGCATCTCATAAAATATAATGCTGAATCTATATAATGCTGCACCTATATAATGCTGTTGATCCAACAGTTAGTGAGAGGAGAAATGACCTTTGGATTGTGCAACTTTAAAGTCATGGGGACCTTGACAAGAGTGGATTCCACAGAGACTGGAATGACAACCTTAATGGAGATGGCGCAAGAGAGAATGGGAAATTAGAAGAGTGACAAAGAGTCCCTAAGACCATCCCCAGGTTCGACAATTTGCTGAGAGTACTCATAGAACTCAGCACAGTTGTACCCACATCTATTATTTATTGAAGTGAAAGGATACCAAAACTCGATGAAGGAAAAAGGTGCAAGGGGTGAAGTCTGGGTAAAACCAGGCATGAGTTTCCGAGTCCTCTTCCAGTGGAATCACAAAGAACATACTTAATCCCCCCAGCAACAAGTTGTGACATGTGTAAAATTATACCAACCAGAGCAGCTCATTACAAACTCAGAACCCAAGGTTTTTATTAGAGGCTGGTTGTGTAGCAGTCTCTACCTGGCATGGCCCAAAATTTCAGATTCCCAGAGTAAAAGATGTTCTGCATAAACCATATTGTTTTTGCAAAGTTTAGATACAGTCAGCCACAGTAACCCTCCTAAAACCAAGCTCCCTTGTAAACAGGGCTTTTAAAGTTAGGTCTGCGATTTTAACACTTTTCTTCACAAGTAGAAAGAGTAAGCAATTAGAAACTATTTTTTCCATGATTTTGCTAAAAAGGGGATAAGAGAAATCAGATGGCAGCTAGAAGAAATATAGGATATCAAAGGTTTTTATTTTATCTTCAATAGGTGAGATTACTGGATGTTTGAATAACATGCTAAAGGGAATGATAAAGAGAGAAAATTTAATGATTCAGAAGAGAGAGGGATACTTTAGTGTGAAAAAAAGAATGGAATTCAGTACAGAATTGGAACATGAGCCTTATAATGGAACATGGGAAGTTCACCCATCATATGATTATTTTTGTTGATTGACATAATAAATGTCTAAGTTATAAATTTTATTAAAAAGAGAGTTCAGTATGATGACAACTTATATAGTTAAATATACAAAATCATTAGCCGTCCTATTTTGGAAATTTAATAGAGAAAGCCATCATTCTCAGTACCAATAGGAAAAATACATCTAGATAGAAATAGACACAATATATGAAGGACTTTTTGAAATACACTATAAAATGTTACTTAAGGGCATAAAAATAGATAAGAACTAGAGAGACATATCAATGTTCTTGGAAAGAAAGACTAAATATTATAATAGTATATTTTCTCCTCAACTTAATCAAATTGATCCACTCAAATCAAAACCAATTTCAGAGGGAAGGAATTTAAAAGAATAATTTTAAAACTTTTTATTAACTGAATTATTCTCAAGTTATCTGACTCAAATTAATTTTGATATACATCAAAACCTAATTAGATTTTATTAAAGTAAAAAGTACATTTTTCTTAATAATGTTTATTTTTACATTATATTATTTTACAAATAATATACAGCCTATCCTTAAACAATATGGGGGTTAGGGACACTGACCACCACCCCCCCTTGCAATTGAAAATCTGCATGTAACTTTTGATTCTCTAAAATTTAAGTTGTCTCTTAGTAGCCTCGTGGGGGTTGGTTTCAGCATCCCCTCTGGATACAAAAATGTACAGATGCTCAAGTCCCCTATATAAAATGATGCAGATCTGTGCATACAGTAGGCCCTCTGCATCCATGGACTCCCAACCTCAGATCAAAAGTAGTACAGGTGTTTATTGAAAAAGACCAGTGTATAAATGGACCCATGCAGTTCACACCCATGTTATTTAAGTGTCAACTGTATAGTAGTTACAGAAATATTAAGGATACACATAAGGACATATTTTTTAATAAAATAAAACCATCTGCAAATGTAAGACCCAGAGATAGCCACTCACTCTTAAGATTTTATTGCATGCTCTTCAAAGCTTTTTGTTTGCAGTTCTTGATCTGCATGGTACTTATATGCAAAACTCTCAGTTACTATGTATCATTTATAACAGTCCCCTAATAAAATCACTTTCTAGATTATATTAACATAGTATAGTAATTGCATAATGTAGAAACTTTGCTCCTAGCTCTTTGGTCCACCATTCACTTTACAAAAAATAGCTATACATTATGATCACCAACCAGTGGTATTACAAGGTATTACAAAGTCTGTTAGTGATTGGTCACTGCACATTTGTTATTCCATTCACACACAGGCTGCAAAGCTTGTAGCTGTGTTGCTTCTTTGTTCCCCAGTGATAAAACCAACTGACATTTTAGAAAAATGAGTAATTGAAAGAGAAAATTAGCCAACAAAATGAAAGTTCAGCAAACAAAAAAGTAATGTGAGAAGTAAAATTAAATAGAATGTAAATAAGTTTACAGAAGAGAGAGCTGACTTTTGCAATGTTGACACTACTACCATTGGAGAGGATCTTAGTGAAGACAAACTTGTAGACATAAACGAGGGATGTAGTTGTGATGAAAGAATGAAGAGAAAGTGATGCCAGCAAAAATCTCCCCATTAAAGTAACTCTGAAAGGTATTTTATGACTTTGCTGGTGCAAAGGATAAAATGTTAGAAGGTAACCTAAACTTAAAAAATATGATAATTTGCTAAGGCATAGAAAAGATGCTTGTGCTGTATTATAAGTATATGACAAGAAGAAGGCAAGCACTATTCAAACTACTGTTGATAATTATTTTTAAGGTGAAGAAACCCTTGGTTGACTTCACAGACTAAAAGGATCTTGTCAGTTACAATCCCTTATTTTATGTATGTATGTATGTATGTATGTATGTATTTATTTATGTCTACAGCGCCTGGTCTTCCTCGGTGGTCTCCCATCCAAGTACTGACCAGGCCTCACCCTGCTTAGCTTCCGAGATCAGAAGGGATTGGGCTTGTTCAGGGTAGTGTGGCCATAGACTGTTGATAATTTTTTATTGAGAAACAAAACACTTTAATTCCCAGTGCTTCTAATGTTTTTAGAGTTCACTAAATAAATATTAATTTACTATATTTTTTCATTACTGTACAAACTTATAATAGATAGTAAGAAACTCTGCGAAGGGTTATGCTCTTCTACTCTTAATGGCTTGCTTTGAAATTGACTTGGCTGCAAAATTCTCAAAACATGTTTTAGATAGGTCCTTTTAAACAACCATCACCAAAGATGGGCACTGTGCTGGCTCAGTTGTTTCTGTAAAAAAAAAAAAAAAAAAAAAAAATCTAGAAGAACTCTACTTTTGAATCTCATCCATTTCCAAAAATTAGAAAGAAAGAATGAAAGGCATTTAGCTGGTTTTCCATTAAAGAAACAGAATTAATTATGGCTATGAATAGATATGGGAACAATCTAGGCTTAGGATGATACTTCTCAGCTCCCTAAAATAAAAGCTGATTAATCAGGATCATTCACCCCTTTCTTGACAGTCTCATAGCAGATTGACTGTTCCTTGATAAAAGCTCGTCTTCTATTCTATGACTAACTATAACTTCTTGTTTGGTAATTGTCAAGAGGTCTGTATCTTCATCATCATTATAGATGAGCCACAGTGACTAGCTCCTTAGTCTGCCCAAAGCAAGCACTCAGTAAATACAATTTGTTGACTGACTCACACAGTGCCTGATGAATATTCTTCATGCCCCTATCACGGGCAAGTTTATTTCTTTCATGTATCAGGTTGATCACAGTGTTCCATTAGCATTAGTGACTTTATGTTACATCCACCCTTCTTTCTTCATCCCTCCCTCCATGGCCTAGCATCAGGGATGGGTCATCTCTCAATTGAACTCTTACATATCATCCTTATTGTCCTCCCTAATGCTGTGTCTAATACTAAAGTTTGAGTATGTCACTTTCCTTTAAACTCTCCAGTGCCCTCCCCTCCCTTCAGGAACATTCTAACACCTGCCCACCTAACTTCATTTCTCATTACATCTATGATTTTATTATAAATTGCAGTGTTACCAAGCAGTGTCCAAACATGCTACCTCTTTCAGACCCTGTCTTTACATAGGCTGTTTCCTTGGCCTGGATTGTGCACCATGGCTCTGAGCAACTTCCTGTCATCCACCTCAGTTCCAAAGAGCCTTCTGGGAAACCATCCTTCACTTCTCAGCGGCCGGGCTCATTCTGTGCCTTCCCCTTCCCTTTACTCCTAACTTTCTCTGTGGTCTGCTCTGCCATGCCCTCCCCTGAAGAGATACCTGCCATCTCCCTCAGCAAGCAGCAACATACAGCTCCACTTTATCTGGCTCTTGGAGCATGCCACTGCCCTGACCAAAGGGTCTGCACAGGCTGCAGGCTATGATTATACAATACCATCTATGGAGAAAACACTCATGAAAACCAACATTCAGATAACTCTTCCTTCTGGGTGCTATGGAAGAGTAGCTCCACATTCTGGCTTGGCTGCAAAACACTTCATAGATGTAGGAGCTGGTGTCATAGATGAAGATAAGGAAATTAATATTGGTGTTGAACTCTTTAATTTTGGCAAAGTTTGAAGTAAAAAATGGTGACCAAATTGCACACTTCATTTGTGAATGGATTTTTCATCCAGAAATAGAAGTTCAAGTGTAAGATAACACAGAAAGGGGTTCAGGAGGTTTTGGTTCTACTGTAAAGAATTAAAATTTATGCCTAGAAAATAAAAATTTTTTGTAAGTGTTTCTCACCCCTAAACTGAATTCTAGGAATTCTTATTTTCATGCCTAGTAATTGTCACTAAAAGGTTGAGGGAGCTGTACATAGAGAAGGCATTCAATTCATTTTTATTCAATGAAAGAAAGAACAGGCGTTGACTAGTCCATTTTTTTAAAACTTAATTTATCCAACATCCATTCAAATATTCATCCATTATTGGGTGCTTCCTAAAAATGGGTAGACTATTGTAATGGAAGCCTCTGGGAGGTTTAGCAAAAATGAGGCTGTTGTGGAAAAATTCCAAAAGTTCCAAAAATCAGAGCAGTGAAAAACCAAGCAGCAACTCAGAAAATAACAGAACTCAGTTTTATTACACGGGATCCCAGAGGAGCAAGTGCTCTGAAGATCTGAGCAGTGGGCTCAGTTGAAACATCTCCTTATATAGAAAAAATTTTATATAATCCGATTGGTCAGTTTGAACATAAAGTGTTGCATACAGCAGGAGTTACTATGCAGATTTCAAGTAGTAACAAATAGAACGGTGGGAGTTGCTATGGGTAACCAATAAACACAAATTGTAAGAGGAAGTGGGAGCTGCTGGAGTAGTTACATTTATAAGTACAGCAAGCTGCAAGGAGCTCTTGCATGCTGCAGTTACAGAAACCAAGCATATTTACAAAAGCAGAAGGCTGATTAGTTTTTAATGAAAGCCCCCAAATTTCTTCATCATTCCCTCCTTTTTAGGGTATTACCTTTCTGATCTCCTTGATTTCCCTGGACTAGAAACTGATAATTACATAAAAGTCTTTACTGTTCCCCCCTCCCCACTATGGCCTTAAACATTTGTACATAAAAGATCTCTGACTCTTGCTGTCTTATATTTTACTCCTGATAACAGCCTATTCCTTAAATTTATTTAACACGTTTTCTCAAATTCTTCTAGGTTGTGATCTGTATTTTCTCCCTTTTTCTCTTCTGTGTACACCTTTCTGAGGGAGTTTTCTCTTATTTATATGCTTTCCCATACCTAGGTTCCCATTTGGGTGCCATCCTGCCATGTCCAGCGTGGCTCTGTAAAGTATACCCTTACTACCTCTAAGCTAGTGCCATCACCTCTGAAAGTAAAGATCTAACCTTTAAAAAGGTTATTGGAATCCTATCCATGCTATACCTATATAGGCATATGCGCTAGTTCTATTATCTGTTGAGCAAGGCCCCTAACTGTCTGGCCCTAGTCATCTACCTGTATATGACAGTTAATGAAAATGACTTTCTCATATATGCCTTCCTCTGCTGCTAATAGATAGTCTAGTGCTAATCTATTCTGATGGGTGACATTTCTCATCTGAGTCTGCTGATGTGCAAGGAGGGTCAGGGCTTTCCTGGTTTCATCTTAAAACTGTTTACAGTTGGATAATTCAATTTAACATACAAATGGGGGTACAATATCTTCAATACCTATCTTCTACCTAAGTGGCAGGCCTACAGTATTGAATTATTTGTTCTGGGGGCTATTTATTATATCCTATCTAGTGGTATTTCTTTGACTTGTCTTTTTACCGAAATCTTTATCTTGCCTTTTAGCTTTGGTATTACTTCCAGAGCACAAACTTCCTGGCTTAATTTGTTATTTTTGCATCCTTTATCGCTCTGAGCCTAATAATTATATTTGGCCTTCGACACTTTTTCAGACTGCTTCATTATTGTTTCCTCTATTTGAATTTTTTGTTATCTATTGTAAGAGTTGTGGGACCAGGTGATTAAGTTGTTTCCGTTTTCAGAAGAGAATAAGGAAGATTTTTATCATACCATTTGCATATTTTTCCTTTTTAACTCCTGGGGAGGCAGATATAGGCTATACTTCCTACAAATCTAGTAAAACTTATGCCTGGGTTCTGCTATACCCTAATTAGCTCTGAAAATCTGGCTAACAAATTTCTTACTTTTCTCTTTTACCTTTACCTTTTACTGCATGCTTCATTTACGTTTTAACCAACCTTGTGAGTTCTACCTCTAGCCCAGCTACATAATATGTCTTAAAATCTATTGATCATTACTAACGGTATGTGAGACTGTTATCTCTGGCATTGCCTGGGTGGAAACCAGTTTTGTAGTTTCCTAAGGCTACCTGTTCCTTACTAGAGTTCCCCCATATATATATAAAGCAGGAAGTGACATTTAGGGAGTGATCTATTCCTTCAACTATTTTAAGAAACAGGCTTTTGTTTGGTTGCCACACTGGGGGCCAGTCCTGGTTATTTCTTTGAAAAGGACTTATGTACCTGGTAAACTTGACTTATACCCTCCCACAGTTGACCTCTCCTGAGAAAACGAATTTGAAGATAGGGAACCTGACCTGTCCCATCAATACCAAGTATTAATACTTCCCCAAAACTCCAAAGGGGATTCTAGAGGTCGGTTATTCTTAACTCTACTGGGTTGCACATATGTTTGGTGCAATTTGATAAGGCTACTTTTTCCTAGATACACCCCCTTCTTATTAGTGTTGTCCTCCCAAGTAGCCCATAAAATACATGCCCGAAAGGCACCACTTGTTTTGCAAGAAGTGCTCTGGGGACATATACACTTCTCTTTTGTCATATAGCTTTCTTCCTAGCCGAGGGATCCACAAGATCTCTCTTCCCGCCCTTGGCCCTGGCTTATAGTAGCAGAAGCATCAAATTTTAGGGTTATCTGAATGTTTGCAAAATGAGGTCCTAGATACTAATTCAGTGTTACTTGATTTTTGATAATGTCCTTATTTAAATGATTTAATATACTAATTCCTTTCCTCTGCCCCCTCCCACCTTACACTCTCAAAACTTTGACTTTAGTTTTTTTTTTTTTTTTTTTTTAAGAAAGAACCTATTATAATGTGCCTTACAATCTGAAGTTTGGCCAAACAAATCATATAGGAAACTGAATTCTGACAGTACCTGAGTTTAAATATTTCCAAATACACTTCAAAAGATTACCTAAAAATTTTCATTTCTATTTACAGACCATTCAAACTTTATTCCTGTATCTCCTTGATTGTTTCTTTTATTTCCCCTTTTCCTTTCCTACTTGGCAAGATTTGGCTTTGTGTCTAAGGATCCTTTCATGGTCTATGTCCAACTTTAGTCTACTAATAACTCCCTTGCTGGGGTGAATGAACAGTTACATCAATAGCCTTCTCCTGCTGCACTGGTTCAGTGTAGATGATGTATTTCTTTCTGTAAACTTGAACTACTTTGCTAATTTGCCGCACTGAACTTCATCACCTTTTCCAGTGGATAGGGATCGAACATTGTACTTCTGTCTTAGCTCTTTGGAAAGAGGAAAAGAAATCACTGAGCTGCACTATGATTTAATTAAAACTCTAGAAGTTACCTATTTTATCAAGCAGATGAATCAAGAATTGCCCTTACATTTTTCCTAGATAAGAATTCGTATCTAATTTGGATTTTACTCTATTCTGGGCTAATATAGTCCTGCCTGTCTCTCCTCCCCTGTGTTCCCTCAAGGCTTCCCTTATTTCAGAACTGTTTTAGTTAGGGAGGTTCATCCGAGTTGTAACATACATAAGGCCGATTACCTATTGAGTCTAGTTATAGGTACAGGTCTCTTTTTGAATTTTTTGACATTTATAGTGTCTATAGAAAAACTCTCTGACACCCCTCCCTCCTTTTAGTGACATGGATACACAACTTACAGTTTTCTGCTCTAATTTCCCTCCCTCCCAGTGTCCAATTATAAGGAGCCCCACAATGAAATTCCTCAGGCTTTGGCCATGCGTAGACCAGCCAGCTTCCAGCTTGTGGTTGGAGCAGGGCATGTGCCCTTACAGGAGCCGGTGAAATCCATCTGTGTCTTCTATAAAGGGTGTTTCCACAGGAGTCACTGGTTGATGAACATCTGGACAGTCCAGACGGCTGATCCTTATGCTTAATACACTGACAAACCAGGCAAAACTGAGAGACTCTAACTGAATTAGTAGTATTTTAGCTGATTTTACAGATAAATGTACCTGAACTGATACAGCAGTACATAATTCGATGACAATTACCTTATAGAATCTGTCATATTGGTCTAAACTCTTTATAAAATTAGACAATCTTATATTCTAATGACACCTATTATGATAGACTACTGAACACTTCAGCTAAACCAAATTATGAAACACATTTTAGCAGGTATTTCGCACAGTATTTTCAGTTCCTGACCCTAGGTTGCTTTAATTTAGGGCAATACACCAAATTAAAATTTAGTACTCTTTCTTGTTTCCAATATTTTACAGCATAGGATTATCTGTATAGCTTGGTTAGAGTGGCTGCTTCTTTCAATCTTTAACCTGCACCTTTTCTTTTGGCTGACAGGGGTGTACCTAATTCCTCAAGAGGGTAGGGGCTCTTCCTAAAGTTTCTCTAGTGATGCGGCAGGGCATTTTCAAGGCTTACTATTAATCTAGGACTTTCTTTCTCCTAACTTCCTTACCATTGGAGATTTCTGTGGGCCCTTCTAAGATAGACTGACCTTGATGTCTTTACTAATTTTCCTGCCTAATTCTTTTCTACGAGCTATGAATCCCTTGTTATTACTCATATGGATGTTGAGGGACTGGAGGTCTCTTCTTCCATATCTGCTTCCCATTGAGAATGGTCATAGTCTCTGCCTACTGGGGTTTCATGGAGCTCTCTCCCTTTTCTGCCTTGATTAGGGTGGGGTCTGATAAAGCTAGCTATACTGGTTCCATGGGTCCAGTTCATACATTTGACTTTCCCTGAACTCTGCAGTCTGTAGGCCGTGTGAAGCTTCCATTTGATTCTCAGAGCTTTGGACAAAGCCTGGACTATTTCAGACACAAAGGCAGGTCCATTGTCTGATCCTATAAAGAGGGGTAGCCCGTATCTTGAAATAATTTCCTTCAGTAAGGCTCTGACTACTTCTTGTGTCTCTTAGGTGTGTGTAGGAAAGGCTTCAACTCACTCAGAATAAGTGCAAACTAACACAAGCAAATAATGGTGGCCTCTACAGGGCTTGACCTCAGTAAAGACTACTTCCACGTCTTCAGACAGCACAGTTCCAATTGACTGCACCCCTGGACAAGGCCTTGGTCTCTGGCCCGTGTCGTTTTGCTCACAAGTCACATACTTGGCACTGATTTGGGCACACAGATGCAGGAGCTTAGGTATAAAGTAGCAGCTGCTTAACAAACTCTCTAGAGAAGTATTCCCAGGTTGAGTTAATTCATGGCATTGCTTTACCGGTTGAAAAAGCCAGTGTGGCTGAAACAAAGAGTCTCCAATCTTGAAGCTCCCACAAGACTTTCTTCCTCTTATTTCCCCATTCACTGGAAGCCCATTGATCCTCCTCCTTACTATATCTCGGGGTGAAAGGCAATTCTGGTGCTATGAGAAACTTGGAGATTAGTTTAGGACCTGTCACAGGCTCAACTGGTTGGCAGCATGTCTAATTGCTTGATCTGCTAGGAGTTTTCCTATACTAACAGGGTCGCTTCTACACTGCTGGCCCTTGCAGTATATGACTGCTATTTAGAAGGCAACCATACCACCTCTAGTAGTTGAAGTATTTCATTTTTTATTTCTTTTCTTCCTGTAGTCTGTAATCATCTCTCTTTATAGACGGCCCCATGTATATGCAAGGTGGCAAAAGCATACCTTGAATCCGTATAGATGTTGGCCCGTTTCCCCTCGGCCTTCTGGTTGCGATTCTTGAGCACCTCATTCACGACCTTCAGTAACTGGGTAAAGTCCACTCGTTGAAGTTGGTGGTGGATGTCAGTGGGGGACTGCGCCACGAATGCCGCGCTGACCATGCGCTGGCTGTCTTGTGCTTCGGGGCCAAAAGAAGTATACTTCTGGAATGCCTTGCATAGTCTCTCATACAAACTCTATGGGCGACTCCCTTGGCTAGCCTTTTAAAGATGGGAATGGGAACCATTCTAACATGGTCATTCTTGTTCCAGGCACTCCACCACTGTTCGTTAGGCTTCTTTAATATCATCAGAATTTCACCCTTCTCAAAAAAACAGGTCATTAGCATCAATCCCAGAAAAATTGCAGAGTCCGTGAGTGTTCTGTTCTAATGTACTTAGAAATCTGGGTGCAACTCCATTAGGGTGGTGGTGTTCAGGCAGTGAGTTTTATAAAACTCCAACAGGGCCAGCAAGTAGTCAAATTCTAGGTCCCTGATCTCAAAACTGCAGTTGGGCAGCGAATTGATGATGTAGTAGGAGACTCACGCATTCTCAGACACAGACAATCCATAGTCCTCAGGACAGGTGGGGAAGTTGTGGACTAGGAACATGCCCTGGAGTCGGACTTGGAGTCGGGTTTGCGACTCCTCTCAAGACATTGGCCCTACATACCAAGTGGATACATTTAAGGAGTTGAACTTGAACCTGGTGGAGGATAGAGCACTGGACCGGGTCTCCAGGGAGGGAAGGGGCAGCAAAGGCACTGATGGTAGAAGTTTGTCTAGCAATGGATAATAAAGTGGCCTTGTGGACTGACGGGGCTACTGGGGTGTACGGTTGTTGGAAGATAAGCTTCTTCCTTGAGGCCCCCTTGGTGGCTTGATTTTCCTGACACCTTCTTATCCTTTTGCTTAGCCGACTGAGCCATAAATTCCTTATTCTGTCCCTGCCTATTTGTGGCAAACTGAACCCAGGGGAGCATCATAGTAGCAGTTTGCAAACATATGTCTATGTATGGCCACTGGTCTGGATATCCAGGGGTCCCTGTCACTATCTGATACACTCACTGCCTTTACTTTGGGGAGGGTCTAGAGTCCCTTCTGAGGGCCATGCTACCCTGAACGTGGGCATTTTGAATTCACAAAGAATACAAAGCTTTTCTGGATAGCCTGATCCTGTAATTTTCTGAAAAACCTTCCTTAAATTTTTCCAACACACAGTCTAAGACAGCTGGCTTAAAGGAACCACCCTAAATATTTGCAGAAAGCTCCTTTTGAAAATTGGGCACAAAGGCTAATGTTAACACATTCCTTAAGCCCCAGGGACCTGGATAAGGCAACACAAAACACCAACATTTATTTGATGACATACAGAATTCTAGTTCTCTATTCAGAAAACTTTTTCATAACATTTGCAGCAGAGTAAGAGTCTCAGAGAAATATTAAGTTAGCTTAATTATGTAAAATTTCTCCTCAGGGTTTCTTCCAAAACTTTCCTCTACACCTCTTCCTCTCAGAAAATTTCTCTCAGAGTTTTTCTTCATAAACCTACTTCCACGAACCTTCTTTTACACTTTTTTATTCCCTCAATTTGCCTCTTTTCACTCTTTCAGCAACGACTTCTAAGGCAAATATTTTTCTTTTACCTTCAAGTTAAGCTTCTACTCCTTATAACTTCTATTACCAATACTCTTCTTTCTTCTTACTCAAACCTTCGTCATTATGCCTTATTCCTTCATAGAGATCTGACATTCCTCCTGCTCTTCTCACGACAGACAACAATCATGCCATTTGATGGAAAGAGGGGACAGGGTCAGAGAAAATGGAAGGGATGTCACTTGCTTCACCTCATCTCTGGCCCCTTTCTTCGTGGGAATTTAGGCGCCTTAGCATTGGTGGGTTAGTATAAAACCCTGACCCAGACCACTGGAGTAGACTCCTCACAGAGATCCAGTGAGGCCATCATTGTAAGCCATATGAGGGTCACCATGGAACCGCAGATTAGTGCTTGGCTCTTGCTTCATTGATAGGTCACGTCTCATATAATTTTTATCCTTTATTTTTCTTTTGCACATCTCCCACCATTCCTTAACATGTTAGTGAAAAAGCAGTCGCTTCTCCTAAATTGTAGAGGGTGACTGGCTGCCCTCTGGAGAGGGATGGAATTCCCCCTTCTACTTAGTGTTAATCCACTTATTCTGCCCTGCAATGGTGATACAAAGACAAACAAGGGTGGAAAGCCCCCTCCGAAGAGGAGATCATTCAAGTACTCATCCGGCTGTGTTTCCTCTTGGGGAGCTTAGGACTCTTAGCCGTTGCAGACTCTGCTTTTTCACTCTAATCGGTCGCTAGTCCAATGCCGCCATAGACCATGTGCTGTTTCACCGCGGACCTGCAGAATGAGCCCAAATGAACCCCATGGCCTTCAGGAGACCTTAAGGTTGTCTAGCTGTGGGGCTACAAACTCATACCTGACTGGCAAGCAGGTCAAGCCTCTCATTCACTCACCCAACCACATATCAGGTTAAAACATCGCTCCTCCCCCACCAGAATACACCCAGGTTTTACCCTAGGCTAGTGTGTCCTACCTTAACCTAATGCCTCTCCCTATAAGGAGACTCGTAGCCTCTGCCTCCATAGAGACAGACTCCTGACAAACCTGGATATTATCCCTCAAAATAAGGAGGTGTTCCTATTCCTCTCCCCTCCGACAGAGGGGTCTGATTTGGGGGCTATCCCAAGACGTCAGACTGACTAAGCGCTCTGACCTTACTCTCCTACCTTTTCCTCAGCTAGCGTATTTCCCTTAATCTCAAATCTTACCTTGGCAACTTTTCTTCTTTTTGTGGCTGCTCCTGATGAGTTGGTCTTTCTCTCCTGTAAATCCAGTTGGTAGCTCAGCCATTCTATGGAGTTGGGGCGCCAATCTGAAAGAGAGCCCAGAATATATGCCAAATGGCATGCCTCCTCAGTCATCCTGGCTCACTCCCGCCCTGGCCAGGCTAAGCCACCAGCCTGGCAGCTCAAGGGGCCAGCTTGGTTGGGATCTCACTGGGGCCTCCAAAAATGTTGTGGAAAAATCCCAAAAGTTCCAAAAATCAGACCAAAGAAAAACCAACCTGTGATGCAGCTACACTACACAGGGTCCCAGAGGAACTAGTACTCTGAAGATCTGGGCAGTGGGCTCAGTTGAAACATCTCCTTATATAGGAAAAATTTTATGTAACCTGATTGGTCAGTTTGAACATAAAGTGTTGCATACAGCAGGAGTTGCTATGTAGATTTCAAGTAGTAACAAACAGAAAGGTGGGAGTTGCTATGGGTAACCAGTAAATACAAATTGTTACAAGAAGCAGGAGCTGCTAGAGTACAAACAGTTACATTTATAAGTCCAGCAAGCTACAAGGGAGCTCTTGTAGGGCTCTTGCATGCTGCAAATATAGTTACAGAAAGCAAGCACATTTACAAAAGCAGAAAGCTGATTAGTTTTTAATGAAATTCCCTAAATTCCACATCAAGGCCACTTGTCAAAGCCAAGGGCATTGAAAGCCAAGCTAACTCACCTCAGATTCTTGCTTAGGGCCAACGCATGCCAATTTTTAGGATCCATATGTAAATATAATAAAGAGAATGGAAATAACAATAATTGTAATTGTAATGGCACTTCACATGTATATACCACTTAGTTTATAAAACACTTAGGTGTTTGCAACCTATTTATTATACTTTAAATCATTAGCAATGTTTAGGAAGAGGTAATCATCTCCAATTAACACAGCTTAGGTTTAGGAAGATTGAGTGAGTTGTCTAAATTTATTTGTGTGATAGACTGCAAAAATAGTGCAGTTGCTCATGCTTTTGTGCACTCATGCCTTTAGTCATCAAACTTGGCTGTATCTTCAACTCTGGCTCTGGCTCTAGCCACATGACTTGCTTTGGCCAATGGGATATCAGCAAGCATAATGCCAGAAGAGGCTTGAAAAGCCCATGTACAACTGGACTTTCTGGCTCATGCCTTCTGCCATCACCACGGGAAGCACCTGCTAGTCTCAGAGGAAGGAGGAAAAACACAGCAGAGACCCGTCACTTCCATCATCCAAACTATACTGACAACTAAGTAAGAATCTAGACATGTGAGTGAACTCAGCCAAGGCTAGAACTGCCCAACCTTGTCCGGACTAAACTGCAAGCCTCAAACATATGAACTAATTATATGCTTGCTGTCTTAAGGCACTGAATTTTGGGGTGTTTTTTTAAGAAAGCATTCATTGTGACAATCCACACAGTTAATGAGATAAAACTAGGGCTAGAAAAGATAATAGCAAAATATTTTTACTATAGTCACTCTTTATGGATATTGCCAACCCTGAAGGACATCAGTAAGCTCAGTATTGAAGGCTGAACACAACCAGTTTAAAGAGTCCAAATTCCTCTCCATTTCCTGGGGCTTATCCATCTTGAGTAGTTCTGACACTGTTCAGTGAGAGAGGGCAGAGATATTTCTTTATATCATGGGCTGCTCATGATTTTCTAACTTCCAAAGTATCCCTCTTATGAGAAAAAATATTTTTATAACACATTATCCCAGGGTAGGCTAAATCGTGATTTGTAGACCAGTTGTGATCAGTGAACTATTAGAAAAGGTTATTCATTCATAAGAGGTAGAGGGCGTATTAGATGGAAGTTGTATATATAAGTCCCTGGGTCAGAAATGGGAGGACTGAAGAGATGAATAGAGAGGTCAGTGGGGGATGATTCTTTCAAGTTTCTCTAGCAATTAAGCATATAAATTACCCAGTGAAAGAGAGAGGAAGATCATGAGACCTGGAATGTGGGATTTGGCTAGTTGGATCAAGGGCAGGAGATAGAGGCAGAGGTAGAGACAATGCTTTGGGGTCCAGATAATAAAGACTTTGATAGTGGAACACAGAATATAACTCTGGTTTAGAGAGAATAGAATGCAACATAGAATATGGTCTTCAGTAGCCCTGAACTTTAACAGCATTTGGAGTACAGGGCAAAATCTCTGCTTGTGGAGACACAGTACTCACTTAGGGGGTTTGCCATCCATAGTTCTGATTAAACCATTTGCCACATGCCTTGCAGATAACAAACACTAACAAGCGGTCTAAGTCAAAATCCATAAGGTTCTTCTGGACTAAATGGACAATCAGAAATAAATGGGTGGCTCTGAGGTGGGTGATAAGGCCCTGCATTTACATAGGTGGGGACTAGGGACAACAAAACAAATTTTAGTGTTAAAATCAATGCTTAACCTACAGGCTAGCAATGCCAAGAGACTGTTTCCAACTATTACAATTAAAATTAAAAATTAATCTCCATGACGTGATACAACATCTAACAGAATGAATAAGATGAAAACAAGACAGAGAATGTAAGTATTGGCAAGGATAAGAAACAAGAACTCTCACACTATATGCGTGGGAATGCAAATCTGTATAATCACTATTGGGCGATGTCACTAAAGCTGCACATATGCAAATCCTCTGACCCAGCATTCCTACTTCTAGGTATAAATCCAACAGAAATATACACCTATGTTCACCAAAAGCATGTATAAGGAAGTCTGTAGCACCATGGAGTAATAAAAATTTGGTTGTCTCATAAATAGTAGACACTCTGTCTTTATAGCTCAATCAGGGAATTATGATCTCTACATTTTAGCGTCTTCATTTTAAAAATGAGGAAAATGGTATCTGCTCTGTCTATTCATAGGGTTGATTAGAAAATCAAGTGAGTTAATGGGTAAGGAAAAAAACTTTGCAAACCATAAAAATTTGTACATATGGAAAGTATTCTTGCTGAAACAAAGCAAACAGGGGTTTTAATTTTAATTTTTAAATGATTTTGCACTGTTAAAGAGTATCTCCATTTGGAAAATGATAGTAATTGTGTTTTGAATCAACTTTTAAAAAGCAGGGTTGTCAATTATATAATGGTCTTTAATGTACGCAGATTGTTGCTTTTGTTTTAGAAAATAGAAAATTACATGATAGCTTGTAAATGGCACATTCAATTTCACACACAGAAAAAATGCTTGAAAAGTAGAAGGTCCACATATAATGCAGGAACTCGAATTTAATGGCATCAAATGATACATAATTTGATTCATTCAACCACATTTCCAGAAATTAATCATTAAGTGTCAGTACTCCATTGTCCTTCATGACTTAGTTTGTTAAAAGAAAACTGCCCTTTTTGCCACAGCACTACTAATCAGTGAAAGTTGGTTCTTTGGAATTAGCATTTTAATCCAGTGTTCAGCATCTGGAAACATTTTAAAAGGTCAGACTGCTACTCCCTCATTCAATTTAGTAAAGTTTCACAAAACATATTGAGCTTCCTTTCTGTGCCTCCCCACATGCTTAGAAACACCTTTAGAAATCAATGGAAACTTTGTTAGAGTAAAAATTGAGAATAAAGAGGAAGAGAGGAAATTGGAATGCACCACTGTAGCTCTTTTCTTTCTGTGATGTTGTTTCTCCAGATTAGAGTGTCTGAACAGTGTGACAACTGAACTTTTAGGATGGCTAATTCTTCAGGGTGTGGGAAGATGATGTTCTGTGTCTATCCACCTAATACCAATAGCTCCCTCTCTCCAAGGTGTGACACTCAAAAATGTCTCTAGCCATTGCCAAATATCTCTGAAGAGGAGAGAGAGGGTTAAAATTTCCTCCAGTAGAGAACAACTGCTCTAATGGAAATCTGCTAACACCTTTGTGTCAGATTTTCTCCAAGACGTACACCTTGGTACAAGTTCTTCCAAACTTTCTGGAAACAGTCTGGATGTAAGGTGTTCTGCTCAGAGGGTGTGCAAGTAGCCTGGTAGTTTCATAAGTCCAAGTTTTCCTCTGGGCATAGCGGGTCATTGTCTGCTGCATACATCTTTAGAGCATATCTCTACTAGGAGTATGAAATTTTGAGAAGATCAGAGAGAACAAGAAAATAAAACATGAGAAAAGAGGCAAGCATTGAGGGGAATGCAGGTAATATTTAGGTGTGCCTGAGAACGAACTTGTTGTGTCCCTATGTATGTAGTACATACTTGTGCTGCCCTGTCCATACATATTCCCTTATACTTACTAGTATAACGTGTCTGACTTCCAATCGCCAGAAATTGAGATTGTGTGTGTGTGTGTGTGTGTGTGTGTGTGTGTGTCCACAGAACTACATGCAGCTCAGGAGCTAGGACTAAATGCATGTGAAGGGAAATTAGTCTTTCTTAGGAGCAGCCAACAGACTTTGATAGACTAGACAGGAATTGGTGGATGATTCCAGCTCTCTTTCCCCTTTATGAATAGGAATACATGGATAATGACCCCCAGCTTCTTGGACAATCCACTGGGATATCCCTGAGGTATGTGTTCCACACTGGTTCCCAGAGGTCCCCTGCAGAGCTCCAGCTAGTAACTTGGCTGCCTCTCCTTCATTGTTTCATTTCCCCACTTCTCCGTCAGTGTTTTCTCAGATCACTTTCAAATAAACTACTTGCACTTGAATGCTGTTTGGAGATTTTATCAAATCAAAGCAGGAGGGTCTGGGAAGATCCAGCTTTATGCTGTTGCATTGGGTTCCAGAATGCTTCAAACTCACAAAGCTCACCTTGGAAGAATTCGAACCCCTAGGGCCTCTCCTGGTCCAAGTTATTTGATCAGAAAGAATAACTTCTCCAGCTTTCTGGGGAGTTATACAGTAATAACCCTTTTTAAAAGAGCAAACAGCATAACATAAATAGGTAGTGTTTCTTAGTCTATTTTTTGTCATTTACTCATATAGGCACAAAATGTTGCATGGTAATTCAAAGTTCTATGAACTGTAATTTACCCTTATAAGGTTATAATCTAGTAACAAACAATTTACAGTGCCTGTTTAAAGGAGGGGGAAAAAAGGTTTCTATAGGACTCTGAGCCTCTATAGATGCCAAATAAGTAACTTCAGAGAAGGAAACGTACTTGTTTTATTTCTTAAAACATAGCTTAGTCATATACCCAACTGATAAAATACAATGCCATTTACTTTAATGTCTGTCTAGATTTAAGAATCTCTCTATATGTAACTTTTTGTATGTTTTCCTCAAAATTCAGCTGGGAATGGTTTTACATGATGAATTGAGCCATCAATGTGAAGGAATGCAGTGAAAAGTGCACATATAAACTACAAATGTTAAATAGATAATGGACAAACCGGAAATGAGTATTTATCAATATTATATGCATATAAGCACTTAATTTTTTTGAAATCAAATTTAGAATTTTGACAAAACATATAGCATTCAAAACTTTTTTGGAACTCAAGACAATGCAGTCTTTTAAACACATATCTGTTTCCTGATAATTTAGTTGATCACAGATTATACTTTTATTATTTATCCATAAAATCGAAGCTAGAAAGAGGTTTTAAAAAGTATAAAATGACTAAACCACAAAGAAAACAGGACACTAATAAAACTTAGATTCCCATTTACAACAGGAAGAAATATTCAACACTATAATAGTTAAGACAGATAAAAATCACAGCAAAGCAAAAACAACTGGAAATGAACAGAATAAAACATGATAGGACCAGTCTGCATGGCAGACTGAATGCAGTCATGCCTACATCCATGCCATCCTGTCCTGACTCTGGGCTTGCCTAAGTGGCTTGCTTTGGCCAATGAAACAGTGTCAATATTATGCACTCAGAGACTTGAAAATGTGCTGTTGCATTTCTACACCGTTTCTGGGATGCCACTGCTGTTTTGAGAACAAACCTGGGCTAGCCTGCTAGAGGTTAAAAGACCATGAGGAGCAGAGCTGAGCTGTTCCTATTGAAACCATCCTAAATCAACCAGCCTCCAGACCCCCCACCAGCTAGATGTGGATGCCTGACAGAGTTCAGGCAAGATTACCCAAGTCTGGCCCAGAAGCAAAACGACACAGCAGACCCATCAATTTGATGGAAGTAATAAAGGTTATAACTTTTAAAGCCACTAAATCTTAAGAGTGATTTGTTACTGAGCAATATTAGATATACCCAATATATTAGGTACAGATAACCAACAATCACTGAAGTAGAAAACGAGATGGGAACTATCTGTCATGAATGTAGGATACTGGACATTAGAATTAAACATACCAAATAATTGTACACATCACAGAAAGATTTCATGACTCCATTGTTAGAGGTGATTTCTCTATTAGCATATTTGCTAAATAAATATAAAGAAAAAAATCCAGAAACCATATACAGAAATGCCACTATTCACAGTTCTCACCACATACCAAGATTAAATCCTCACCTAGAATTGTCCAAGTTACATTTGAACTCATGGCCAAATCAACCAAAGCTTTAGAATTTCATTAGCAACGACTGATTATATAAAAAATACTAGTAACATAATATGCCATGTTATGCTATATATGCTACAACATTAGTGTGCTTCAGCATGATTTTTAAATGCTATTGGTTTCAAGTAAAGAACAGTTAACACTGATTTCATAATATTAAAGTTTGAGAATGCTTTTTTAAAAAAAAATGTAAATAAGTGAGACTAGTGATTCTCAAACTTTGTTGCATATTTGAATCACCTGAAGTTTTTTTTTTTGTTTGTTTGTTTGTTTAATCCCAATGCCCAGGTGACATCCTGAAGCAAATATACAAGAATCATAGACCATGACCCAGGCATCAAAAATTTTTTAAGTTTTTTAGGTGATTCCAGTGTGCAGCCAAGTTTAAGAACCAATGACCAAGTCCTAGATCTCTACTGGCCAATATGATAGCCATTAGTCACATGTGACTACTAACTTTTATTTGAAATTTGGCTAGTTCAAATTTAGATGAACTGAAAAATACACACCAGAAGATATAGTATTAAAACAATTGTAAAATATGTCATTAATTTTTTGTATTTACTACATTTCAGTGATAATATTTTGGATATCTGGATTAAATAAAATCCATTATTAAAGTTAATTTCACCTGTTTTAATTTTTAATATGCGACCACTAAGAAATTGAAAATTGCAAATGTTTCCTGCATTTGTGGCTAACATTTTTTTCTATTAGACAGCACTGACCTAGAGTGTCTCACTAAACTAGAATATAAGGTATGAAAATAAATATTTTAATAATTATGTGACTTTACAAAACCATGCTTAATAAAGTATGTGTTTACATTCTAGAAAACTGGATGTCATGTTTTGTAGGAGGTTCGTTTTAAAAGAAAAACCCTCTGTGATCCAATATTGGGTTTGTTGCACTATTTTTACCATTGTTTATGCAAAATAATTTTTATGCATTTCATTTATATTAGTATACTCTATTTACTATTTTAAATTTCATACTGATGTAAAGTTTATTTAGGATTCAAAAATACAGGTATAATTTAAATGTACAAAAGTCAGCTTATTGAAAAGTAAAGTTCCGTCAATCACTCACATTTTATCAGTAGGATAAAATATTAAAGGGAAGAGGGAAGTAGAATCTGTAAAGAATAACCAATATTGTGCCTGCTAACCATTTTATTAAATTTTCATTTTTCATTATCAAATATTCTTATAGTAAGAAATACTTATATTGCCATTCTCTTTACTGAGTAGGCAACATTCTACTTGTGAAACTGATCATGTTGAATTCTTTAAAATAGCATTAATAATAAAAACAATGGAAAGGAGAGTGTTGCATATGAATAGTGTAGAGCTAATTGTGTTGTAAGTCTTATTTTAAACTATTTAATGCTAGCACATTGTTTAAATTTACAAGGCACCATTCCAAGGTTTGTAATTAAAAAAAAAAAAAACCTGGTTTAAGATGTATTTTAACTTATTTCACATCTCCTATTATCATCATTATTATTCATCAGATGATAATTAACATCCATGGCTGGAGGCCATTCCTTTTGATTTTATTAAAACTCTTCCTTTTCTACTATAGGGTTTCCTTTAACCCCAGATTAATTTATTTCCTATTCACTGTGGCAAAGCTCCTGAAATGAATATCTTCACAAATTCTCATAATAAAATAATATCTTGATTATTTAAAGGTTACTAAAGAGCTGTGTATTTTCCCAAATCACTTGCCTTTGTCAATGCTGGAAATGTACTCCCAATCATGGTAAAATATTTCGTTCTCAGCCAAAAGAAAAAAGGTTACAGTTATGACACAGATGGTTATAGAGCTAACATGATGATCATCTTTGTTCTCCTGGTTAATGGTTTCCTACTCAATCATTCTTTGTCCTTTTATACACCTAACTCTCACCTTTTGTTATTCTCATGTTAGTTTTTATGTATTTTCTTCATAAACCTCCAAATTTTTCTTTAACTCTTGTTAAATTATCATTAAAAAAAAAAAAAAAACAGCCAGGATAATAAAGAAAGAAAACAAAGAAAAGAGGAGCTTTTATATCTAAATGGATTGTAAATGCCTCTCCTACCCATCTTACTATAACCTCTGCAGCAAGTGAGTAGTGGAATGAAAATGTTATTTTCTTTGATATTTATCAACTCTGCTCAAAACGTTTTTAAAAGATGCTGCTCAGCCCCGCTGTCTTGTACTGTATCAAACTGTGTAAAGCTGGAGTCACAATGGAGGCCAAATTTGGAGAGTAAGCCCCCAGCACCAACTTCTTGAACAAGGTACAACTGGCCCAATCATTTATGTGCCTCCTAAGGCACTTGCCACATTCTGCCTTAAAATATAGTTATGGTTATTCATTTTTTTCCAGGCCATTTGATAAATTCCCAGAGGTCAGAGATTTTGCCTAGGACATAATAAAGGGCAATATTTGTACATTAAATGGAATATTTTACCCATTTTAATATGCTCCTAATAGCTATATGCCTGCCCCAGAAGGAATTCAGTAAACACATTGAGCGCTGTATCATGCACCTATTCTGAAACTGAGAATTATTGCAAAAGTAAGCTCTTCTTAGGTTTTTCCTAGTAACAAGCAGAGTGAATTGAATTGGAACCTGAATTGGAATAAAATACTCAGGTATGAATACATATCTCTGCTTTGCATGTTTGTTGTTTTAAGAATACAGCTACAGCCTGTCTTTCTTAATAGCTAGCTCATTTGGCATTGATTTGTAAATACTTAAAAAGTTAACATATCACTTCTTTAGCATGTCATACCTAGGGAGACCAAAATTTTCTGTTATCTCTTAAATCTGTCTTCTCAAATTTAATACTATTACCCACTGAACTGAGAAAATGCTCTCACAGTGCTAATGTCTACTTTCTCTCCTCTTCCATTTTTGCCTCTGGTATTCATTCACACATAATAGTAGTTGTCATTTATTCACACCCTAGTACATGCTGGGTTCTTTACCCACTTCTATTTAATTTTCATAACCTCCCATGTTAAAGATTACAATCCCCATTTTCATACTCAGATGATAATTAACTTACATAAACTTCATAATCTTGTAAGGTATATTAGTCTAGGTTTTCCAAAAAATGGAAGCATTTAGCCACCTATCTATCCATCCATCCATTTATCCAGCCATTGGTATATATAGAGAGATACTTATTTTAAGGAATTGACTCACATGATTGTGGAGGCTGGCAAGTCCAAAATATGCAAGATAGTTAGACAGGCTGGAAACCCAGTGAAGAGTTGCAGTTCAAGCCCAAAGAAAGTATTTTGGCAGAATTCCTTTTTACTCACAGTTAGTCAGTCTTTTTCTATTAGGGCCTTCAACTGACTGGATAAGGCTCACCTACATTATGGAGGGCAATCTGCTTCACCCAAAGTCTACTGATTTAAATTTTAATTTCATCTTTAAAAAAACACCTTCACAGTAACATCTAAAATATATTTGACCAAATATCTGAGTATTATGGCTGGACAAATTGACTTATAAAAGTAACCATCAGCAAGGTAAATATGATTCCACATTAAGATGAACACAGTAAGATTCAGAGATACTAAGTAATTTGCACAATATCAAAGTTTGTTTTGGAGCATCTGGACTTTATAAAAGGGGTTTTCCAAAGCCCATGTGTCTTTTACTATATATACTGCCTTTCAAATTAACAGTTTTTTGATTGAGAAGAAATAAGTTCCTCTAGGTCCAAATTCATTTTAAAAGAATTATTTAGTAACTATAGTTGTATATTTTAGAGCTCTAATTTATCCACTAATAAATATTTACCAAGGATGATGATCTAACTAATGAAGTAGGTGTCTGCACTCTCCGTATGGGTTCAGAGAGGGCTGGAATCAGTTCCAGAAATGGGGTCCCAAACCCAAATATCTGTTTCCTATTATCAGAGGATACCCTGTATCCTGCACAGAGGCACTGCCAAAGTAGGTGCTCAGTAAATGTTTAACATGTTAATTTATAAATGAACCATACTAGAAACTTCAGTTTGTTGGATAAGGGCAAACTTGCCTCTCAGCGAGGGAAACTCCTGGCTCTCTTCCACTTTCCTCCCTCTCACCGGTGCAGGGTCACCGCCCACTCTGCAAGCCGACTCTAGAAAGGACAGGCAATGCGCATGCCCTGTATCCGCAGCCGCCTTGGCGCACAGCCCGCTTGGCCCCGCCCCCCCGGCGCCTGGCCGCGCGCGCGCGGCCCCGCGGAGCGTGCCCTGCGTGCGGGTGCCCGCCGAGCCCGCCGGGCACAAGATCCCGGAGTCCCCGGGCCAGGGCCTCAGGAGTGGGCACCGGGCCGTGTGGTAAGCAGGAAGCAGAGCAGGCGGCGGCGGCGCCGGAGGCGACGAGGAGCGCGGGCGGTAAGTGAGGGCGCCGCGAGCGAGCGAGCGGGCACCTCCGCGCCTGCGCAGCGCTGGACCGCCTTGGCCAGGGGCGCGCTCCCGGCTGCGGGTCTGAGGGATCGAGCGTTGCTGGACCAGGACGGGGCCGCGGGCAGGCATCCGGTCCAAGGATGCAGAGGGTGCTCGGGACCCTGGCCCGAGCTTGAGAGGCGCTGGCCGCGCGGGCGGGACCCCGAGGGCTTCCAGGCGGGACGGTACTGGGCCCGCGCGGGAGTCCTGGCGCCCAACCCCAGGGGCCGCGACAGCTCAGCCGAGGGACCCCGGGGAGGGAAGAGGCGAGCCCCCGCTCCCCGTCCAGCCGGCCGTACTGGGACCCGCGGAGTGCACGATCTCCCGAGACGGCGGAGGTCCAGCGAGGGGGCGCGGCCGGGGAGACTTGTCGCGGAGCAGGTGGGGGGAGGACACTCTCTTCCCCTGGGGAGGCGCACGGTTGGAAACGGGAGCAAACTTCCCTCAAGTAACTTTATTGAGGAGGCTCTAGAGACTGACAAGCCGGCCTTGCTCAGCCCTGGTTGCTTCAGAACCCCGGCGAATGATGGGCTCCTGGAGGCTTTAGTTTCCTTCTGGTTTTGGAACTCATCTGCCAGGTTCTCAGCGGCATTCGTTGCCCATTCGCTGTTGAAATAGATGTATGTTTGACATTTTGGTAAAAAGGACGTTTGCTGTCTTGGGAAGAAAAGACTTACACTGCTTGTTCTTTTAATCTCAAAGAAAGTATTGTTAGAGTATGCTGGGGATTCCTATTTGTGAATCAACCTATTGTCCTGTGTGTGCTTGGAAAAAGCTGGTTAATTCTATTATTAGCCTTAAAAAGACAAAGAGGTAATTGTGCATTTTCTTTTCTTTTTTTAAAATACTCTCCGACACCTCGCCAAGTCGTGGAATACAGTAGTTCCAATACTGGCTGCACAGGAGACTCACTAGGGAGTTTTAAAACACTGCTCAAATCATAGCCCAGATTTAAAACTCAATGTGTATTTTAAACAGTCCTAAGTGATTCCAATGTGCGGTAGAATTTGGGAACTAATGATTTAATATTAAAGAGTCAAAATTATAGTTTTTAAAACTATAATTTAGTTTATAATTGATGAGATGAAACTGTAGCTTCATTTTTCCGCACACAGGAACTCACAAAGGGTGGTTTGTTTCCTACCAGGGACAGAGGGAAGAGTCTCTAATGATTCAAACTTTAACGGAACTATAATGTGACCCCGGAGACCCGAACATTGTTCTAACTGGTGTTTTGAATTTCTGTTGGAGTTACTAAACCCACTTCCTCTGACCCCTACCAAAGCCCAGGGATTGCATCCTCTTTTAACCCGCTCCCAACCCCTTTGTCTCTTCACATTCCCCCCACTCCCCTCTAACCGTCCCCCAACCTCTGGGTGGATCCTCCTCGCCCTGATAGTACTGGCAGAAGGGTTACTATCGGTTCCCATAGCAACCGGGCCTCCAGCGGCAGTGGGCGGGTTGGTACGTTTGGGTTTCTGAAGAGTTCATTCCTTTGTGAAGATTTTGAATCATACTTTTCAGTTCTTGGCTTCAGCGCAGGTAAGGGTGAGCTCTTACCATACAATTCTAGTTTAGTGCTAAGTAATTACAAAACTACTAATACTGTTGTATAGGGGTGATACTGCTAGCGGCTGTGTTGTTCCCTAAATATTTATTCTTTCTCAGTCTTTGCTCTGAGCACTTTTCCTTCTGGGCACACAAACCTAAGATTATATGCATTATTTCTCTAAAGTCCTAAGACCTTATATTTAAGAAATCTTAAAAGTGAAATATAATCCTAAAAGCCATGCAAAAAACCTCTGATAACTTGTGGCCAAAAAGAAAAAAATAAAGTCATCAGTTTTCAAGTTGTTTTGTTCCTAGAAAGTACTTTGCCATGATTCTTTACAAAAAGTTAAACCGGTTGTAATGTTCTATTTTAAAGTAACAAAAGGAAAGGCACAGTTTGTCTATAAATTCGCCCACTCCTTCCCTTCCCCAACACACATTCAAAGAAAGATTTTTTTAAAGTGTTAATTCTTTTATGCTCAAAACATATTCAGTGGCTATCTAATTCTAGTTTGCCTTGCAAGGAATTGTTAAAACTGTTCTGAACAAAATAGTACAGAAATATATCATTTGTCTGTCTCAGACTTGTTTTTTGAAACCTTTCAAATTTTGCTGGGTAAATAATAATAGGAATTCAATCAGTTAATTTCAAAATGCTTTTTAGTAGTCCAGTGGTTAAGTGCCTGTATTGGGTGTTGAAGGTTTTCTCTTGCTAATTTTATCCATTTCACTCTGTGAAAAGGATAATAATGGGAAATCCTCTAATTTGATAGACCCTCTAGTAGTTCAGCAGTAATGCCATGTTGTTAAGATAGTAACCTCTCACCTAATCTTTCCTGTTTTTTTGTATGTTTAAAAATTGAGGCCTTCTAAGCGACTACAGCTGAGAAACCTATTGTTTCTATGGTTTTGAAACATTTTAAAATAAAAAGCAATTATTACTATTGTAGGCATTTTCAAAATTACTCCCCCAAAAAAAGAAAAGAAAAAAAGAAGGAAAAATCACAGTCACATCAATCATCCAGAAATAAACTTCATGTAATGAAGTTCTTCCATTTGTCCTTTTGTCTGCATAGACTTGCTTTTAAACAAAATTGGCATTTTCATCTGTGGTTTTAAATACTGCCTTTCACTTAAGATATCACGGGCATTTCCTATGCCCTTAAATTTTCCTTGGAATTAAGATCTTTAATGCTGGATATGCATGCCCAAGTTTAATAGTTTTCTATTGTTTGACATATTTCCATTTTTAGTGGTTGAGAATATGGTTTTAAATGCTGATAGGAAATCCTAGTTTAGCAACTTTTCCATCTAAGTAACTTTATTTAATTTTTTCACTGTGTTTCCTTATGGTAGTTTAGAATAAGGATAATAATGGTGGCTGCAAGATACACTTTTGGAGATATGGAATGAACCAAATAAAGGAAAGTCCTCAACAGAGTATGGCAAAAAAAGTCAGAAAGTAATAGGCACGCAGGCAGAGCTGGGGTAAATGCCCTTGTCTGAAAGTCTCAGTATCTCTGACTGGGCTAGCTTTATAGAAGAATTCCTAGAGCAGAGGTGAACTCTTTTATGACTCTTGAGGCATATTGTCAAATTGCTTATACCAAGCCATTCTTTTAAGTACTGAATGGTCTCTGCATGGCGTCAGCACTCCAATGTTTAATCTTTCCTAAACTTCTATAAAAAACGTGTCCTTAATTTTTTTTTTGGAAGCTAGCGAAGTTAGTAACCAGCTTTTTATTTACCTTTTGTTAGTTTATTCAGATATTTTGCTCACCTTACTCTTAATTGATAGCTTAAAAAAAATAATTTTAAATACCTGTGTTATATAAAGGGTATTGTGCTTGTAGTGATTTTCCTGCCATAGCTCATTATTTGTCTTTTAATTTACTTTATGGTGTTTTCCAAACAAAATATTTTCACTTTTATATAGTCAGTTCTCTCTATCTCTTGTTATTTATGATTTTTCTTTGTAAGCATTTATGTTTAGAAAGCCCAGAGGTGAAGTAAATGAAACAAAAACTGAAAATATGTTAGATTTTTACATTTAATTATATATTAGCATATGGATATGAATTGTCTTACACCACCTTCTCCTTCCCAACTAGCCAATTCTACTAGCCCCATTTGTTAAATAAATAGTCGATCCTGTCCTCATTGGTTAGTGGTTTTTCCTATATTGTATTTTAAGATCTTAATTAGTTTTGGGGTCTATTAACTAATTTGGGTTCTATTTTAGGTCTTCCTCATCTATGCATTGATCTCTAATCTTAATCAATGCCAGATCTTTTTAATTGTAGATTTAGAGAAAATAGGAATAACCTGGTAGAGCAAGTCACACTATTCTTTTAAAAAATCATAATTACATGCATCTGTCTTTTCAGGTAAAGATTATCTTTAATACATGCACATAATTTAAGAGTACTGAAAAGCTTATTGTAAAATATGTGGTCCCCTACTCTCCTGGTCCCCCACCCACCCCAATTCTCTTTGTCTCCCTCCCTGCCCACAGTGGCAGCCTTGCGATTGTTACTGTTTGTTCTGATTTTTTCACTGTGGCCATTTGTAGGATCTTTCCTCTTGGGCTGGTCACAGAGTGGCCTTCCAGAGCACTCCGGCGAGCAAAAGGTCTAGCTGCCAGTGTCGGAGGAGGCATCTGGCTGGAGTCTTAGTATCTTCTTTTGTATGGTCACCTTGGTGAAGGTGCCTTTGCTCTTACAGTTCAAGGACTTTCTCAAGAATCAGTCTCCAATCTTGCTGGGCTCTGGGGACTGTCAGCCAGAGCTCTATGTGAGGAGGAGGAAAGGACATTCAGGGATGTAGGTCTTCTCAAACAGCTTTTACTAACTATATTAGCCCGCCACCCTTTCACCTCCAAGTTTTTATTAAACTGAAGTGCTTCTCTCAGCTTTCCTCACTGTCATTGTAGTATTTCACTCTTTTAGCTCTGCTAAGTTTCTACTTGTCTATCTTCTTTATAATTACATGATTTTGTTGTAGTTTCCACTCTAGTACTTTAAGTCTTTGTGTCTGTGTCTTCTAGAAAGATCTCTTTCTGCCATTTTAGTGGAGTTTAGAGAGGGGATGTACTTGAATTTTTTTGTCAAACTTGTCATCTTGATCTGGAATACTCTGCAGATGGATCCTTAGAAGTAAGAAATATCCAATTATGTTGCATTTTATTCTTTGGCAAGGATTGTCATCTACATGTAGTTAATGTTTAAGGGAAATGAAAAGCTTTTTCAGACCTCTCTGTCCTAGCAGAGGTTTGTCTTTTTTGTCTGTTTTTAATCTTCATGTAAGTCCTAATATTTCTCATTAAGGTTCTTAGGTATTATGTTTTTGTTGCTGGTGTTATGGGTTCTTCAAATTGGCTCTCTGGTATAAGATGGTTGTTGATTGTTATAGATTTATACTGCCGGTTCTCATTCTAAGAGCTTTTCAGTTTATTCTCTTGGGTTTCCTAGTTAAATCATCAATTGCAGATAATGACACTTGGTATCTGCTTCTCTTAATTATACCTTTTGTTTTGGTTTTATGGCAGGTTGCACTAGTGTTAGCATTTTGGAACCTTATCAAATAATAATGGCAATAATGTGCAAAAGTGTGTTCTTTATTTTAATAGGAAAAGCAGTGGTATGATATTGGCATTTGGTTTATCATAATTCCTCATGAAGACACAAGAAATCTACCTTTTTATTTTCAATTTACCTAGAAATCTTTTTTCTTTTTTAAGGGACAGGAATCGAATATTAGCAAATTACTGTTGGCATCTGAAGTTTATCACTGGTATTTCTTAACAAACTGCTGATATGAGTTCCAGATATTAAACTGGAGTAAATCCTTCCTTTTGGATAATTTTCTTTAGAAAAACAAATTGACTTCATGAGATAATTGAAAAATAACATCATATTCACTACATACTCTTATCTCTTGGGGTGGGGGTTGGGTGAGATACAGCTACCAGGCTTCAAAAGAAAACATTCCCAGTTGCTAAATCCAAGTCAGTTATTTATTGGTACCTATTAGCATCTTTGGGTATAATTCATCATTCCCTCTTTTTTTGACAGGCTTTCTTGATTTAATTTTGAGGACACCATACTCCTGCTTTTCCTCCTGGTCCACTACTACTACTGGTCCACTGGTTTCTTCTTTTTAGTCATTTTTTAAAATTTGTACTTTTTTTTTTTTTTTTTTCTCACTAGCCTATTAGTTGGGAATGCTTCCGGGGTTCAATTTTTGTAGGGCTCTTGTCACTGTTGTAATACTTTCATAAAATGCATGTAGCTGCTTAAGACTCTCAAATGTATATTTCCAGCTAGGGTAGCTCTCTTACAAAACTGCACACATACTCAGCTACTATTTTTTTTTTTTTGACTTCTGCTCTTGACTATGTAAAAGATACCTCAATTTTAACAGGACTAAAACTGAATTTCTGATCTGTGCAATCTCTCCCTGCACCCTGCTCTGTTCTGGCTCCATTTTTGTTTTTCAGTTTATTCAGCCCAAAACCTTAGGATCATCCTGATTCTTCATTTTTCTCTTCTACTCTACATCCAGGCTGTCAGCAAATCCTGTTGTTGTTGTGTTTTTTTTCTTCAAAATGTATCTAGAATCCTGTCTCCCACATAAATCCAGGAGTTCAACCCCTTTTCCCACTTCTACTGCTAGCACCTTTGTCCAGGACTCCAGGACCTCTTAACCTGGATGATTGTTTCTCTTACCTTGATTAGTGGCTTCTCCTATCTTCTTCCCTGGCTTTCCTTTAATTTCTTATCAACATAACAACCAGAGTGGTCTTTTTTTTTTTTTTTTTTTTTTTTTTTTTTTTTTTTTTTTTTTTTTTTTTTTTTTTTTTTTTTTTTTTTTTTTTTTTTTTTTTTTTTTTTTTTTTTTTTTTTTTTTTTTTTTTTTTTTTTTTTTTTTTTTTTTTTTTTTTTTACATAAGTCAAATCACTTAAATCTCTCCACTGGCTTTCCCTCTCAGATTAAAAGTCAGATTCCTCCTAAAAGTTCACAAAGCCCTACACAATCTGGTTACCATTAATTGACCTCTTTCCCACTTTTAGGTCTTTGTACTGTGTTTTACCTCTGCTTGTAATATTTTCTTCTCAGATACATTCATGGCCAACTCCCTCACCTGCTTTGAGCATTCAGTAAAATATCACATTGTCATTGAAGTCTGTCCTGTTTAAAATTGCAAGCTTTACTCTGTGTCCCTCTTACAATACTCTACTTTTCCCATAGCATCTATTACCTTCTAGACGACTGTATGACTTGTTTCTTTGTTTTTGGTAAAGTATCTCTTTCCCACACTTCTCCTAGATTATAAATTCCATGTTGTCAAGTATTTTATGTCTGCTCATTAATGTGTCAGAAGTGTCTGGGACATAGAAGGTTCTCAATAAGTACCTTTTGAATAAATTAATGTAGTCTGCCGCCTTCCCCTACCTCCAGTGCATAGGCCTTTGGCATCTGTGGATCCAACATTGATTATTTATCATCCCACCAGCAAGAGAAAAGTTCCAGAACATGTAAAATTTAAAATTTATAATGAATATAATAAATAGAGTGGTTATAAGGATTAAATAGGATTCTGTCTATAAAGTGCTAAACTGTGCCAGTGTATACTTAACTATCAGAAAAGCCTAACCAGTTGCCTTGATTCACATCTAAATGCTGTGAATTGTGTTCTAGAACTTGTTCTCTTTGGATTCCAGTTTTTTTAACCAAGGGTGGTCAGTGGCCTCACCTTGGGAACTTTTCTGATTTATGCCTGAGTTCCCTGGTAAATATCAGTGATGTACTGTTACTGTATTTATTTAACTAATCTGTTAAAGTGGAATATAAGTTGTTTTCTCTTGTGCTTTCTTGCTGTTCAGGACATCTCTCCATTTCTCATGTCCCCTATAAACCTTTTTTCCTCTGAGGTTCTAGCTGAAATAAGTTTTTTTATAAAGTGATTTTGAAACCGTTTAGAGCCACAGAGAAGCATATAATTGAACATGATACTAAATCCACAAAATTAAAGGCTCCCAGTCCTTTACCTTCAGTTTCACAGACAGGAGTACATTGCAGTGATCCCCCATAGCAATCATTAACAGCTCTCATTTTACAGTTTTGCTTACAGTGTTTCTAGAGTCTCCTTTTGTGTCCTTCAAATCTGAGAATATCTTAAAAACATTAGGCTTCCTTTTTTTTCTCTGTTAATAAAGCAAGAAATATTTGTATGGTTTGTTCTGTTGCAGTTGCTGTGCAAATAAGTGGTGGCACATGCAAGAAAAAGATGATTATTAGAAATTGTGTAAGCAAAGAATAGATAATAAACCAAAACCTTGATGTGTCTGTCTATAGAAATGCATAAACCCAACAGCTATTATTTAAGCACAAAAATGTGAAAATTTCATTCAATTTCTACTTTTTTTCCTCAAGTCATATCTAGTTTATTTTTTAAATCTACTTAATTTTTCTGTAATAGTGTATGAATAAGAGCAGTCTCCACATTCATTTCGTCATGATTACCATACGTATTAGAAATAAAATTTCACAAGCACCACTGTTCTGAATGCATTTACACCATGAGTTTGCCTTGCCTTTGCAACTGATGAGCATTATATCTGGGTTTTGTAAGTGATGAGACAAATTCGTTTGCAAATATCACTGTTACAATCTATTTTATTTTGAATGCTAAACAGTGCTATTGGCCAAGGCTGAATGGAAAGCACTGACCTAACCTTTCTACTGCTCTTCATTTGGCAACCTGTATTTGTTTTCTGTGTAGATTATTTTTTTTAATTGCCACCTTTTCTCATGTTCATCTTGGTTTTGGGTAATGGTGATATTGCCAATCCAGCACCAGTCAACATACTTACTCTATAGTGAAGAACTAATTTTGGCCTTCACATTATATCTTAGGTCTCTAGGGCTTGCATATAGATTGCCACATATTTTCATACCTTTATTCATGGAAAATGTAGTGAGCAGTCAAGTGTAATAGATGACATTTAGATATGTTATTGGGAAGCTTATTCAGGAATGATCTACATTTCTCAGATGTCTAGAAAATGATACAATTCTTAACTAAGGTTACAGCAGGCATCTCTTTCTAAATAATATTTTTATTATCAACATTAAAAAATGGTGAGAAGCTACCCAGACGTACCTTCTGCTCAAGATGCAGGTTCAGGCTCCAAACTGCTGTTGATAGCTTATATACCCTCCTTTCTCTTGCATAGCCCTCCATCCATCCCCTATGTAAGACACCCATTCTAGCAGGGGTATGTGGTGCTCCCTCCCTCACCCTCTCCTATGGGCTTAGGAGATAGAGTAAGTGCTGGAAGCTGGCACATATCTGTTGGAGAGGGGCAGCACAGTGGAGAGAGAGTGTACAAGTACAGTCACTTCTGATGTCTGCATAGTCAGTCTCTCATGGCAGACTTCCCACCTCTCCTCCAAATGCTTTCAGCACATTTTAATAATACTATAGAACTTCCTTATGTGAATTAGTAGATTTAATAGTATAATAGTAGTTTTAATACTATTAATGAGTATTTTGGGGGAACCTATGGGATTAGTGTATGCTTACCGGAAATTCTGGGTTATTTTATTATTTGCTTTCTCTTGTCAGTGCCTGTGAAAGACTCCTCAGTGGGCCAAAATTAATCCTGAACTCTTGGCTAGCATAGAGCTCCTGGCATGTACTCAGAATCATCATCAGGAAGTGATATACTCTTACCAGGTGGGTGTTGGTTAGGGATGTCAGTATATAATGGTGTTTGGGTTGGGTTGTAGGAAAATCAGATGCTTGAGATCAGAACAACCTGTATTTTTATTTTATAGTCTTTCTATAATATATAATTATCGAGTGTAAAGTAATGTTGAAGATGATGATCCTACTAACATGCACAGCCTCTAAAATCTTTTTAAAAATGAAACTGAGAATGTGTTTGGACACCAGCTCTTTATAAAAAGCTATTTTTAAAAAGTTACTCCTGGTAAATTAAATATTTATTTTGTCTGGACTTCAGCAAAGTCCTCATCTGAACTTTATTTCCACCAAACTCTTTTCTACTAGTAAGATTTAATATCAAACGCTATACTGTATACAAATAGTATATAGGGAGGTATTAAAATGGTGCAGAGGAAGGTAGGCTCTACCTAATGTGTCTCTTAAATGAAGGACAAAAGTGAACAAATTCTCTTAAATGTTGGCAGCCGTGTTTGGAGGAATAGCAGAAGTTTCTATGGGAATGTGATACAAGAAAAAGTAAATTATCAGAGGGATTTACTTCTTTTTTGCTGGTTTTTTGAAGTTTCTAGAAACAGTTGTCTACTCAAAAAGCCCATTTAAATTTTTCTCTTAAGATCTTTAAAGAAGGTGTCATCAATTGATATATCTTGTACCTTGTATTCTGTGAATTTTCTGAGGTTAGGGCAAAGCCTAAGATATTAATGTCATGGAACAAATAAAATATAATTTTTGAGGCAAAGATTATCATATTTTCTTGTGTCCTCCATTCTGTCTACATAGTGTACAAAAAATGTTTTCTGGAGTGAATGAAAATTATGAGAATTTTGCTTTGAGAATTAGTGATTATTTTCTAGATGAATAAAACCAAAAGCAGGTATGTGTAGAAATCTGACCCTGATTACATACGTTTTCTAAAGGCTCTTTGTTGAAAACCTCTCATGGCTTACACCAATCACACAATAAAATCCAAACTTATGACGTCCGTGATTCTCAGACTTTTGGTCTCAGGGCTCTTAAATATTTTGAGAAGCCCAGAGAGTTTTTGTTTATATGGATTATATCTATTAATATTTACTGGAATAGAAATTAAAACAAAAACTTTAAATATTTATATATTGTTTAAAAATAAATAAATATTTTGGTTGAAGCATATGAAGAAAATCCAGCTTCCGACAGATAAGTAGCTGGAGAAAAGGAAGGAGTATTTTGTAGCTTTTTCAGTTAATTGTGGATATTATTTGATACCTTATCAAAACTTGAAAAGTGGTTTCTTAAAGGTTAATTGCCATGTGGATTCAGTGAACTTTGGTGTTCCTATTTACTAAAATCCATTGGTCTGTCTTGAACTTTGAATGGACTTTTTTACCCATGCATGATTCTGTAATGTAATTGCATTATTATTAGAAAACATTGGTTCATTGAGTTATGCAACTCTTTCTAATAAATGTTGATATGTTTCATTATACAGTATCAAAGAATTACATTTACTTCATCTCATCACCAGTCTCACCAGAAACAGTCTACTGGGGAGCCGTCAAGCTAATTGAGACATAATTAAGATTTCCAAAGTTCTGATTTTTACTTGAAGGTTTGAATGTTATCATTGGCAATAGTTTTCCTTGAAGTGACAGGCTTACTTCATTCATTTTTAAAGAAAATGCTGAATACCTAAGTGTGAATAAGCACACCTTATATATTTTTCTCAAGTACAGTGATGTTCCATGAAAAAAGTGACTGGTTCATCTCTAACACAAATAATTGCACAAATATATTTTCTCATTCTATTTCAGTTTCACCAGAAATGCTTTAAGTATACATACCATTTCATCACACAGAATGTTAAAAAGATGTGTATTCAAGGGTCAAGGTTTAATAAAATCCACAATTTTTACTGCTGCATGACCCAGAGATTTCTCAAGAAACAGTACATTGATTATGGCAGAGGAATGCATTTACCCGTTGTGCATTTACTCATGCTATTTCACTGCTGTTCCTAAATCCTCCAACCCCCCAGGTATGGGGAAAGAAAGGCAACTTTACCAGCGCTTCATTGCCTATTCCATTTGGCTGCTTAGGGTCCACTGGAGTGACTGTCAAGTGGCTTAGGAACAAGTAGTATCAATAGTGAAAAGAAAAAACAGACACATAGCCAGGCTATGGACCAGTCCTTCCTTATATTTTGGGGCTCCTGAAGAAAACCCAACCTTTTCTGTTTTGGAGTAGATGATTCCTCCCATGAGGCTTTATGGTTATGCTTTACCACTACCAGATGTCACTGGGAGGTTTCAGAGGGCTTCAGTCACTTGTACCAGCTTCAGATACTTAACCAGTGCTATTCAAAACTGCTTAAAATGCCTAATACGTAAAATCATTCACACTTTAAAAACACAAAGCAATGTATTTACCTCATCCCACCTTCCAAAAAATACACTTTTATTTAAAAAAAAAGTTGAAATTACTTGTAAGTTCAAGTTATCTTTTATTTTCTGCCACCACACTATTCAAGCCATTACTTTACAACAGTTTGTTTACATTATCAACTCTACTAAAAATTTTTAAAGTCATTGCTCCTGGTACAAGTTTCCTTTCATAAGCATGCCAAGCCCAGCAAGAGACTTTTTAGCCATGGTTAAGGGTATTCAGCTCTTCCACTATTGATGTTTCCATATCCACTTATTCTAATATTGCAAGAGAATACATAGAAGTTGGGAGAATTCCTTGATTGGGGAAAAAGCATACTTGATGACACTCTGATTCTTAGTAAAGTGGGACTCGGAGACACACATGTGGAAGTGTGCTTTTCTACTTGTGCTCATTCTTTGCAGTAATTCTGAAATGCCCATCCCTTCAGTGTGGTTTGTTTTGGAGTAGGCGTGAGTTTTCTAGACTGTTTATATACTCAGCACTGTACACAGAAGCCTGTTTTATTACTTTGTTTGAAGATTGGGTGTGTCTAATGTAGTGGAAATTCATCCATTCACTGTTAAATGCAGACGAAACACATTTCAAAGCCTCATATAAAAGTCTCTTTAATTATCCATTTTTTAAAGATTATTCATATGACTACTTTCTTCCTTGTATGTGAATTGCTGAGAATTGATTATACTTTCCAGTTCATTAAATCACTAAAATTCTCTACTGGTGCTATAAATAAATATGCCAGACCATGAATAGAGACTAGTTGATAAAGGCAGCTTTGTCTTGGTAACTGAATCTTGCTCCTCATTAACCCACATCTCTCTTTGAATATGTGAATGTATCACATTAAATTTTAGACTTAATAAAGCTTAGCCTTGCTTTGAGCACATGTGGGGACTTGCTTTATGTTGAGCTTAAGTATTTTCAGTTGGCCTAGTAGCTGCAGGATGAGTGCAAGCAATATTAGAAAACCACGTTTGTGTTTTAACATGTTCAGGAGAGCCTCGGGACACATTTAATAGATGTCTGAGTTCTTTACCACTGTACCTTGTATAGACCTGCATCTCAGACAGCTGGAAACATCATAGACCTGATTGCACACCATTTTAGCCCAGGATCAGTTGCACTCCACAAATGCAATCTAGGGTTCTAGATGGACTTGGAGTTGTCAGACTTGATCCTTTCTGTTACATAATTATTGAAAGCTAGGTGAGTGTGATGCTGTTAGCTCTAGTTGGGAGATATGGAAATGCAGCCCTTAGAGAACTCTGACATAATTAAGACAACTTAAGGCAAGATGGACTGTGAGAAAGTGCTGCAGGAAGAGTGGGGTGTCTTTGGGATGCATTATGAAGGATGGATAGGCTTCTGATAGGATCTGTAGGAAAAAAAGGGCAGTGAGGATAGCAGAAAGCAATGGACTCCCTTTCAGTACGGGAATACAGTTGACTCTTGCGGTTAGGGTTGCCAACTTCTATCCAGTCAAAAATGCATATATTGTTTTTGACCCCCAGAACTTAACTACTAATAGCCTATTATTTACTGAATCCTTACCAATATTGTAAACAGGCAATTAACACAATTTGTATGTTGTATATACTATATTCTTAAAGTAAGCTAGAGAAAACGTTAAGAAAATCATAGAGTGAAAATAATTTGCTGTATTTATTGAAAAAAATCCATGGGTAAGTGGACCAACACCATTCAAAGCTGTGTTGTTCAAGGGTCACCTCTAGCCTTGTTTGCACTTTGAATGAATGAAGAGGGCTAGTTAAAGAGCTCAACACCAGATCATGAAGATCCAAAATGCCTAGCTTCCTCTTACTGAGAAAGGTGAGGCAGAATTTCTTCTTCCTGGGTAAAAGCTTGATCTGTAGTTCTAACATGCTGCTGATACAATAAGAGAGTGCCTTCCTCACTTCACATGAGAACTGCTTCAGGAAGAGCAGCACAGAGTAGTTGGTTGAGGTTTGGCCACATGCCACTTAATAAATATCTCTTTTAATTTCCTTTTTGATGTGATATTTTAAATTTTATGAAAGAGTGTTAGCTTAAAAAATACTGACATCATACAGATCTATATGAACTTTTTCAGTGGGTTGTGGCATCCCTATTGCTGGCTTGTAAAATGCTAATGCAGACTTGACTGGTGCACATTTTGATCACTGTTTTGAGAGATTACTCTTCTTGTACGAGTCTACGTAGCTCTTATGGTGAAATGGTTGTTTCTCTGTGATTAAAGAATAAAGTACTAACAGTTGAGTTGCCCCTTTTAGAGAGATATTTTGACTTGAATGTTGTTAATCTCATTATAAAGTATACATGTAAATACTATAAACCTATTATGTGATGTGAAGGTTGGAGAAACCCAAATTTAAGGACATATTTCTATAAATAATCTTGACTTGCTAAGTGAGGCTTATTTGAGTATTATTTTATAAGCAGTTAAATTATTCTATACATTTGGGCAGTTCAATTGCTGACCTACTTATAGTAGCTCTTAATTTAAAAATCTTGCTGAATATAGAACCCTCCTTCCCCTTCAGCTTTATTCTGACAACACCAGCAGGAGAGATGGAAGCCACAAGGGAGTACTTTATCAGTGCCAAATTATTTGCTGCAGCAAATGGAGGCAGTTTCTGAGTGTTAGTTGGTGTTGATATGTTTAAGGTTATATCAACACTTACAGGACAATGTGCCTTTACATTGTGTCCTTCATGACAGTCATGAGGCTTACATACTTTAAAGCTAATTAAAAGTAGCATAAAACATATTTTTAAATTTGGACTTAGAACAGATTTTGAGTTTTTGCCAGAAGCTGGTTTATATAATAACCCTCTATCACAGGCTTCTAATTCTTGTTGAATTTTTTGATAGACAATATATTTGTGACTCATTTAGAAATAAATGCATGTACCTATATCATTTTCATTTGGTGGTCTCTATTCCAGAAAAAAATGTTTAAAATTGGGTGTAAAGGTGCCTTGTAACTTCGTATGTGTTTGTGTTTTCCTATAGCACAATTTTTCTGAATGTAGCAGAGCTCTTTATTTTTAGATCATGTTTGCTTAAAATAGGTATATTTTATTCTAGTCACATACATTATAAAAATGAAGGAAGACTTTTCATTAAATAGTAATTAATTAAGGCCCTGTGTGCATTTGTGTATTATGATGGTCAAATTGTAAAATATGTGGTTTTGCTAAATAAAAAATTTAAGTGTTTTTTTTTCTAACTTTACCTTTTCCAAACCTATTCTGTTTTTCTACAGTGATAAAAAATTTTAATTGAAAATAATTTATATCTATCCTTCAGGTGTTTTAGGGCAGTGGTCCTCAACCTTTTTGGCACCAGGGACTAGTGCTATGAGAATTGAATGCCTGATGATCTGAGATGGAGCTGAGGTGGTGATGCTTATTCTGGGGAGTGGCTGTAAATATAGAGGAAGCTTAGCTCTCTTGCCTGCTGCACAACTCCTGTGCGGTTCAGTTCCTATCAGGCTACATACAGATACTATCAGTCAATGGCCCAGGGTTTGGGACCTCTGTTTTGGGGGGTGGTAGTAAATTAAATAATAGGAGAGTAGTATTCATTTCTAAGGAGTGACTAAGGGCACAACACACATTTAGATGACATGTATTTAGGAATTGTTTTTTATCTTGTTGGCTTTGTTCACTAAGAGTTGTAGATACTGGGGAAATTGGGCTGACAGCCCATAAATAACCAGGATAGTTACAGAATATCTGGTGGTTTGAGGGTTGTCTGAATTTTTTCTTCTCATTCTGTGTGCTCATTGGAGAAGTGTGACTTTCCCAAAGCTAAATATTTTTGGGGTTAAGTATGTAAGTGAAGAGGGGTTTTGAATTTTAGTGATCTGATTATGGAGATGTTTTTCAATATAATCTTACTATTATCAGAAAAAAATATCACCAGCTAAAGTAAAAAATCTCTATGAAAAAATTGTTTTTCTTTGAAACACATTATTTCTCTCTGTCAGCTAAAACCAATGACCTGGAGAAACCCACAGCAGTGATAGAGTGAGGTTCCAGTCTAGCATTTCCAATAAGAAGAATGTCTCTTATTGGATCAGAACAGTGTCCCTTCAGGCCTTCTCAGAACAGACCTCCTGAGGCCTTATTTTACTTTTCTTTGAATAAACTGTTTTTATACATATTGAAGAAAGTCATGATTATAACGGGATTGTTGTAACATGATGATGTTTCTCTCCTTTAAACTGACATTTTAATATTGATTCTATTTGTTTGAAAATAATAATTTCTAAGGAGTTATTTGGCTCCAGATTTAACTTATATATAATGTTGTAAGTTAATACATCTTAGATTAGTTGATAAAATATCTTTAGCAAATATTACCTAGAAAGTTAATAGGCTTCCATTAATCAGTTTTACTGTATGTGTATTGTATTTTTGCTAGAACTCTTTACCAGTCCTGGCAATGGAAATTCTCATTTTGGAATTTCCACCTAGATTTTCTACCATATCATCTGTTGTTATAGTAGCAGTCTCAACTGAGAATTGTGATTATATATTTTATCAAATAACTACTTGATGAAGGCACAATTATTCTAATGGAGTTCATTCAGAATTATGAGCCATCATTTTGCCTGGTTAGAGGAATAATTAACCAATTTATCTGTTGGATTATATATACTTTACTTTATTTCACTGACAACTGACTGTGAGGAGTCATTGGTTGTAAGACATGCCATTATTTTATGTAACAACAAGAAAAGAAAAAAGGCCTACTAGTTATAAGATGCCATCAGTTGTAAGGTAATTTCAGGGATGTTAAAATCGGGGTGGGGGGTAGAGGGGTCTTAAAATCAATAAAATATGGCACATATATACATATAAGAGTTTTAGTTGGGTGTTGGTCATAATCATAATATTAAAGTGTAAAGAAAACTATTAGTTATTTCTGTCATTATACGGATTCATTAATCCTAGAGATCTAAAGTTGGAAAATAATAAGAGATTATGTAGTCAGTTCTTTTACATATGAGGGAATTTACTATGAGAGCCTCTGCTAGTCCTGGAGAGTGGCTGCAAATACAGATGAAGCTTGGCTCACTTGCCTGCTGCTCACCTCCTACTGTGTGGCCCAGTTCCTAACAGGCCAGACACGGATACTGGTTTAAGACCCGGGATTGGGGACCCCTGCTCTAGAGTATATAAAAATTTGCAATTAATTTACCTTGTTTATGAGTGTATATTAAACTTTACAAAAGAATTCATAGTAGCATTCCTTTAAATAGCTATCTTTAGAATTTCTCTGATAAATTTTATATATTCCTTTTCAAGATGACCTCATTTAACATATGATAGAGAATGATTTGGGATTTAGATGAGTTGCTCGGTATTCTAAACAAGGTACACACACAGACAGCTGTAATAATCAAATATAATCTTAAATAGCATATAGAATTTTAAAAAGAATTGTTCCTGCTTTCAAAGAATTGTCACATTCTACCTTTGGGCATTTCTGCCCCCAGATTTAAATTATAGTTCAAGGTTAACTGGAGCTCTGTATGGTAAAAAGGAAATGACCTTGTGGAACTATCATGAGCCTCATCCTTCCAGCCAGCACTGGGATATGCTTTGGCCAAATGCTTCTTAGTTATCGCTCTTGGTGCTAAAATTCAAACTGGTTCATCGTTGAGAGAGATCAAATTGAGTTTCTAGTGTAGACATTGCTGGGTGGCTAGATCAACTACTCACAGCTTGGAGTTCCCTGAGGAGTTGGGTACAGGTATAGCAGAGCATCTTCCAACAGGTGATCTCATGGAGGTTTGAAGTCCAGTGGTCACCCAGCCTCTGCAGTGTGAGTTCAGGCGCGGATTCGGGCATTGGGTGTGGACTTGATTATGTACAACACAAATCTTGAGTATTGAACCTCACCTGCAAAATCCTAACAACCTAGGACCTACTTGGCCCGTGGGTAGGGCTGGAACAAGCCTTCAAATGGGATGAAACGTCAGTAGCTGTGAAGCTTGGAAAGATTACAAGGGCAGGGAGCCAGATTAATCTTTGGGTTTTTGTGATTTGGAAGATTGTATCACAAATGTTTCTTTCCTGCTTTGAGTACAATTGTTACTAATAGTGAATGATTACCTTTGTAGAGTGTTTTCAACTTCTATCAAAGTGCTTTCACAGACATGTAATCCTGCTTTCACAGTAAACCTGAGAGGAATGAACTGGGTACAATTACCCCATTTGGCAGATGAGGAAAATGAGGCTCACAGATATTAAGTAACTAATCTTAAGGTCTCTTGTTATTGGTTCTTGCTTTTTTTTCACTATATTATGCTGCCAGTACTTGACTCCATGTTTATTTCCAAATTTAGAAAGCATATAGTGTGTTTTCCAGCAGCTGCTGCTATCTTTAGGGTTACTGCCAACATTTCGTCGCTTATCGTTTTTACTTCCCAAATCACAGGCATAACTTTCGCTCAGTACTGAAGGACAAAATAAGCAAAAACAAAACATTCTATCATGACTTAGGTTAAATTACTTGCCTCTGTTATGTTCTGTTAATTTGTGGGCTACTCATTTCTTCAGTCTATTTTGTTTAAACCTCAGTTAACAACACTGCTGTAGCTGTGTAGGTTTCTTATAGTAAACCAACTACGAGTCCAGACAAGGAGTCCAGAGTTAAAGCAGTTTAAACAAGAGTTGCCAGTATTGTTACTTGTTGACATAGCTTTTGTTGGTGTCAACAATGAATGGCTGGTTTTTTAACATTCATTTTACCTGGAGATCCCCTTCTGTTTTGGGGCAGCTTCCTCATATGCCTTTATGTTCCTTCTTGTCATAGTTCTCCATTTCTTTACAGAAAATCTCTTTCTAGAATTCTAAAATTCTTCCTATGGTATGCATCCTGCAGGGTGCGGATATGTATGTTCATGGTTTTCATGTCTGTAAATTTTGCACACACATTTTTCTTCTGAAGATAAAGCATTATATAAAGAAGTAGGGTAATTATTGTTGGTGAACAATATATTGAGTGGAATGGATAAAATTAGGCAGTCAGGAAATCTGCATTCTAGTCCAGACATTGTCCCATTACTTAACTGTGGACTTTTCACAAATCTTTTAATCATTTGGACACCTACTTAGCTTATCTGTGGGGCAGAGTTGCATTAAATGATTTCTAGAGTTCCTTTTAGTTCCAAACCTCATTCAAGTTCCCAAACTGAATATAAAAGATTCTGGATAAAGTTAAGATACCTGACAAAGCTTCCAGTGGTGAAGAGGATGATTTAAGCTTAAATTCTGTTGATTATTTCGTTATTACTGGGAATCAAATTAAAAGAGATAAAGGTGATTGAACTTTCTGACAATTATAAAAGTCATCTGAAACCCACTCTTATTAGCTAATAACCTTTTAAACTTGTTTCTTAGTTTTGCTCACCATTATATGCCCAACACCGAATACACCGCATGATCAGCATCCTGTATTTTGAGAATACTTCCATAAAACATTGATGAGCTTCTTGACCTATTTACTTCATTAGGGCAGATTAACCATGTCTCATAACAGCTTTAAAATTCAGGAGGTGGGGGTGGTTCTATAGTGTAGTGGTTAGCTCATCTGCTTTATACGCAGAAGGTCCTGGGTTTGCGCCCCAGGTAGAGCTACAGACCATACCCCAAGTGTGCCAGGCCCCCTCAGTGCATGGGGAGGGGAAGGGCGGCAGGCCCGGGGTGAATGCCAGGATCCTGTGGGAGGAGATGCCGCACCAGTTCTTAAGGTGAAATAGTGGCATCCATAGGTCAGGGGTAGAAGTCGTGGTTGGGGGAGGGAGCGGGCGGCAGAGGGTGCGGGGGAGGTAATTAAACGGGGAAAAAAATTTCAGGAGGTATAGGAACAATAAACAAGCTCATGTTTTTTGAGCCCACACTCTACTGTGCAGTCGTTGTTCAGATGAATGTTATACAACAAGCAAAGTTGTGGTCATGAAAGGTGCATTAGCTTGGGAGTAGCAACTGGCTGCTGCACTGGGAACAGAGTAATCCAAATGGGGGTGAAATTAAATGTCCTCATTAGTCCCTCTTTAGAAGGAAAAAAAGCAAGTGTGGAAACCGTCAGCAGGTGGGTTTTTTTTATTTTTTCCTTACTAACACTAGAATTTGTTGGAGGATTCACATCTATAAAAACCACATAGAGGTTTATATTCTTCTGATTCAAAGCAGAGAGAACCTGTTTGCATTTTAATTAGGTAGCATAAGAACATTTGTCATTTTAGATAGCATTATTATTGGTTTTGTGTTAGAAGTTGTGGATTATATTCTTTAAAATTATGACAAGGGTAAATGTAACCCTAATTTTTCAGTTGGATTTTGATCCTAAACAGGGCCCCATCTGACGTATTTTTAGGGAATTAACAACCTTTAAACACTAATTACCAGGTTTAGATTTGTCTCATTTAAATCTTATTGTTACATTTAGAATTTGTCTTATGTTTTAGTGCATCTCAGCCTACTGGTATAATCTTAGTTTAATTAAACAGTATTCTGTGATCTGGGACTCCTGTCAAAAATCATTATAGAGCTAGAAAACACTGGGAGGTAAAATGAGTATATGACCTCATCTCTTATTTTGCACTAGACTATAACGTGCATTCAAGGAGACTGTAAAAAGAAAAAGAACATTCTTTTTCCATTAAACTGTGATAAATGTGTTTAGTATGCTTTTGCTATTAATTCTTCTTAGTTGTTAGAATGGAGAATTTTGTTTGAAGTTTCTAAAACTAAATGCTGTCAGGATAAAGATTTCAATAGAAATATAGAGTAGAGACCAGTTTCTACCCTTTGTTATTTGATCCTGCTTGTTTAAGCAGGGGAATAAAAAATGTACATCTATTGAAGAAAAATTTGTGGGCATAAATTCTTTTCTTTCTGTTCTCAAACGTATTTCATAGGTTGTTTATCTTATTTAAATATATAATAATACAGTAGACAAAATGCAACTGCTGTTCCTTTAATATCAGAACTGTGCACGTTACAATAGGTGTCACTGTTTTGCTTGGTCCAATCATGATTGGTGACTTCAGCTATTGGCTCTGAGCACTGGCTGTCTGACTCCATCTGCAGGGCTGTAATACCTACTCTCCTCCGATCCATTCACCACACACAACTTCAGCTGGCTGAACAGATTCGCACGGCTCCAGCACATCTTGCTAACCTAATTCAGAAAACAAGTGCTACGACTCTCTGCCTATCATCTTTGCTCACTGTAGCATTTTCAGGTGATCTAGGAAACTGGGTTATTTTTATGAGCACGTCAGAGAAACAGGAATCATGACGGGGATGTATTTAACAGACCCAGTACTGGATAAAACTTAAAGCCAGTTTCTATTCAATATAGTGAAAAGGTCACCTTGCCTGACTGAGAAAAGAAGCAAAATATCAGTTTATTCATTTCTGTTAACAAATTAGCTCGTGCTAGCCTCTTTTCTTTGATGTTTGCACCAATTTGGGAACAATATCTAGTTCTAAAGAGAGACATACTGTACTCATGGTAGATGACAAGGAAAAGAACATGAAATGTCTCACCTTCTTCTTGATGCTTCCAGAGACAGTAAAGAACAGGTCCAAGAAAAACTCGAAGAAAACAAATACCAGCAGTAGCAGCAACAGCAGCAGCAACAACAACAGCAACAGCAGCAAGTTGCCCCCAGTTTGTTATGAAATAATTACCTTGAAAACTAAAAAGAAGAAGAAGATGGCTGCTGATATATTCCCCCGCAAAAAACCAGCCAACTCCAGCAGCACCACTGTCCAGCAGTACCACCAGCAGAACCTCAGTAACAACAACCTTATTCCGGCACCGAATTGGCAGGGTCTTTATCCTACCATCAGAGAAAGGTAAGTGCCCAGCCAGCATATTTACTTTAAAAGTTTTCCTGTGTTGAAGTTTCTGCTTTTATAAAATCCATACTGTATTTGAACATAAATCTGTGTTTCCTCTTTTCCCAGCAGCTTTATTGGTAATGGAAAACTGCCTTGTACCTTTTCCAAAACAGTACAGCTGTTTTCCTCTTAGATAAAAATGTTTTTGCAGTCTGTAACATTTAAGTGACAGGGGTGTGTCTATGGGCCATAGAAGATAGAAACCTTTTATTTGTCCTTAGTCTTATGAAAAGTTTGGATAACTTCTTTTAACTTTGATTACTTCTCATGTGTTTGTAATGATTACACACAGTTGTTTAGTTGGAGCCTTTATTTGTAGTTTTACACTGAAGTTATTAAACTGTTACTTAGCTTGAGAATCTTGTGGGTTTTGTATGTTGGTGGGGGTGCGTATTAAAAATGCTAGCTGATATGAATTAATGAATTGCCTCTGTTTATAGAAATGCGGTGATGTTCAATAATGATTTGATGGCAGATGTACATTTTGTGGTTGGGCCACCAGGTGGGACTCAGCGGTTGCCAGGACACAAAGTAAGCAACAGCTGCAATACTGTTTTAGTCCTGAGGTTTACAAAGAGGGACCCTCTCCATAAGCCTGGAACTTGGGGTGGGCAGCTTGCCGATGGCAGACAGTGCATGTTTCACCCAGTCACGAAGGAGGCGTAGCCTCTCCAAAGGGCTTTGGCCACGCTTAATTTTTTTTCTTTGTTCCTTCTACCCTGCTTTATATCCCACACAAAAACATGCCCTCTTAACTCTCCAGTCATGGGAAGTTGTTGTGACTGGTTGGGAAAGTCATATGTTTACTTTTCCCCTAGAAATCAAGTAGATAAGCTTTTTTGTTAATTTATTTCGTAATGAGGAAACTTGAGCATTATTCTGTTAAATTCTTTAGATAATTAGCAGCATAGAGATTGACTTGTATGAACATCTATTTTATGCTTTCATAGCAAGATACATTGTACTCTGACAAAAAAAAGCTGGTATAGGTACTCTGTGTCCACTAAACCTTATAGTTTAGAGTTGTTTCTCTGGATTGATTTGCTAAAAATGCTTCAATTTAGAGCATGAAATAAGATTTCCCTTTCTCCACAGTATGTTTTAGCTGTTGGGAGCTCTGTGTTCCATGCAATGTTTTACGGAGAACTTGCTGAGGACAAAGATGAAATCCGTATACCAGATGTCGAACCTGCTGCTTTTCTCGCTATGCTGAAGTAAGCATCATTTGTATATTTGTAAAGAGTTTGTTTATGCTGTATTTTTACTCTCCTGGTTTCACAGTTAAATGTAAGTTCTGTGTAACTGAAAAGGGAGACTGATGAAGAAAGAGTGCTGCTTACCTTGGAAATGTTTTTGAAGAAAACTGCATCTTTCAGTGGAAAGCATGTGGAATGATGCAGGCATTTATAATCATACCTTGGCATGAGATTTTGGGGGCAAGTGGCATATATAGTGATTTGATTTTTAACAACTTAGAATTAAAGAAAAATATAACTTTCTGGTGTAGGCATTATCTAATAGAGGATGTTCTCTCTGAAAGCACTGTGTGGGAAGGAGTTTTTAAAGACATGTTATATTTTTGCTTCACAGTTCTGAAAATTATATACCTTCTTTAAGTACCACCAGTTAGGAGATTTCTAAGTTTTCTAGGTGTTGTTTTGTTTCCTGTCAGCAAATGTAAAACTTATTATCTGTTGAAATAATCTGATCTTTGTGTACCCACACATACACATAATTAATTAGACACCATCACTCAAGAATAAGAAGCATTTGTATTTGATAGTAGAGGAGAAATTTTTGAGAGCTGTGAATAGTTTCCTATAGCTTTATATGGATTTATACAGAAAAACTTTGGTATTATAGAAATATAAAGCTGTAAGATATATATTTATCAAAAAATAGCCTTCTATCTTATGGTTCTTCCAGAATCTAATATATGTTAACAAGGTAAATATATCCTACTTATTTGACATGTACTAGTGCTAGACAGTGATAGTTTACCTTGTGACTAAAATTTAATGATTATTCCAAATCATTTATATAATTTTTGTTAAATCTTTATTCTAGCACACCACGTCTATCAGAGTTCAAGGTTATCTACTGCTGTTAAGAATTTTGGTTCACTAGAATAAATGTGATTGTTGAAAAAAATATTCATTGGGCCATTAGGTTGTATAATAATCCCACAAATAGTTAATGTGTTGCTATATACTGTCTGCTGCCTACTGAAAAATAAGTGGTATAGTTCTGTAACCAAGTCTAAGCTCATACCACTCACTGCACAACAGGCAACAAGTTGAGTGACAAGGTATTGAGGCAAGGAAAGCCAGCAAGCCAAGAAGATAGTGGACTAGTGTCTTAAAGAACCATCTTAAAGTATGGAACTCAGGCTTCTTTTATGTCAAAGGAAGAGGGAAACAGGAGGGTCAAGAGGTGATTGTTGACTGCAGACATCTAGGCACCAGCAGAGGTTGGAGGAAGATTGTGAAACTTTTTTATTCTTGGTCTGTTGACTCCAGTTGGTGTGAGTCCAGTCACAAGGTTCCTGTAAATCTGTAATAAACAATCGTCATTTTGTATGTGCTGTTTATCTCCTCAGTGAGGTAATTTCTAGTAAGGGGCTGTTTTTGTAAAACTCAAGCAGAATTCCTCTAATGATTAATTAGCATGTCCATATGCAAGACTAAGGAGAAGCTATTAACCTAAAAGTAATGGGAATAAAGCAGGCTTGAATGAGATGAAGTCAGAGAAGCTGAACATTTCACTGTTATAGTTCTAGAACTTAAAAGTATTTAATTCTTTACCTGCATTACAATTTTGAAATCTAATTGCTGCTAAATTAAACTTTCACAGTGGAAGATAGGGAAATTAAAGGTAAGTGAACTTGTGAAGTACCAAAATGTCAACTAATCCACCACTTTTTAACGAACCAATACTTCATGACTTTTGTCGTCTTTTAGAAACCAATATAATGGCAAGATTTTTTTTTTTTATCTCAGTCAAAGCAGCTTTGTATATTTTACATTATCTATTGAAGAGGAGAATGCTAACCCTAGTTCAGCATTTTGACTTCACTGCTGTTGAGTAGAATGTTGTGTCATTCCAGATATTATTTAAGAGTCACAGAATTATATTCACCTGAGTCATTTGATTGGTCATCTGACAACCATCTTTTCTCACAAATGTATTGCATAGAATATATATTGGTACAGCTTTTTCAAATTAGATGTGTCATCTGTGTAAAGTGGTAAGAATCAAAAACTTACTAAAGTGCCATTTGCTGTCATACTACAGTTGATCAGTACCTTGTTATAGCCAGGGCTAGGCCAGGTTTTCCTCACACCTACATTATGCATGAGTAGCCAGTATGCCTGGAAAGGGGATTGTCAAGAAAAAAGAAAGACTGCTCATTTGACAGTTCCAGAATAAGAGCTAGAGTGCTGACTGTGTTTCAGAATCTTCCCCACAGTCCTGGTTCTCTGGTTAGAGCATCACTAAGCTGCAAATGTTTTACCACTAGTAGATGGCTTAGAGAAGAGAAAGGGCTTCCTAGGAGCAAAAATGCAAGTTCCATTATGATTGTGGACACTTTCTACTGCCATCATTGTGGTTTTTTAAAAAAATGTTTACTTTCTTACAGAAGCCATTACTAATTTCTTATGTGTACTTCACTAAGTTGAAATTTAATAACTAAAAGTTTCACCAAAGTAGCCAAACACCTTATCTAGAAAGATTAAAAAATTAAGTGTTATCAGCATGTATTTTTCACTATATATGTAGTTCTCACTGACACTTGGTGAACCATAGCAATCTAAAGCAGATGATTTCTGTATTTTCATATCATTCTGAAAGACTGCCAGTGTTCCCCAAAACACCAAGAAGTATTTTATCTCCCGGCAAAGTGTTTTATAAAATCGTAGAAATAATGCATATATAGGCTTTCTTATTTTGTCTTTTAATTAAATATACCTGAAAACAATATATTCATTAATTCTGAAATGGAATAATATGTGTGAAGGAAAAGAGAGAGTTTAGAGTTTTTTTGTTTGTTTGTTTGTTTTTTTAAAGCCAGGCACAAAGCCTATAATTGGATTCTATGTAAAGGTAACTGGAAGGTAGCATTATAGTCCATTTTTGATAACCCATTAAACTTGGAATTACTTGAAAAATATCTTATTTAGTTGCAGATTTTATTCTATATTTAGGGGAAATTTAAATCCTACTTAGTTAAAAGTATCAGGATGCAATTTTTGCTAACATTGTAGTATTAAAGGCATTTGTATTTTAACTGTACAGAAAAATTTTAAAGTAAAACATGTATACATATATTGCATCTAAAACGGGAGTTATTTTTTCATTAAATGTAAAATAGTACATGCGATAGAATTCTGATATGCAGTTCTTAAAGAGTTCTAGTATCTTTTTTTGGAGAAGACATTATGCCATTTATAGAGACTGCAATGGTAACACAAAGTTAATGTCTTTAATTATACAAACTCACTGCTGAGTTGAAATATTAATTTATGATCATATTTCAGATGTTTCTTTAATCCCTAATCATTTTTGTTAATAAATGCCACCTAAGATGATTTTCTTGGAACTAACTTGAAAAGTAGTTGCATCTTGCTGAACACGCTTATTTTTCATTTTGTGAAAATTCCTTTTACATGCTATGTACTTTTTTTCAGATATATCTATTGTGATGAAATTGACTTGGCTGCTGACACAGTGCTGGCTACTCTTTATGCTGCCAAAAAGTACATTGTCCCTCACCTTGCTAGAGCCTGTGTTAATTTCCTGGAGACCAGCTTGAGTGCCAAGAACGCCTGTGTGCTCCTCTCCCAGAGCTGCCTGTTTGAGGAGCCAGACCTGACCCAGCGTTGCTGGGAGGTGATCGATGCCCAGGCTGAGTTAGCTCTCAAGTCTGAGGGATTCTGCGATATCGACTTCCAGACACTAGAAAGTATCCTCCGCAGGGAAACTCTGAATGCCAAAGAAATTGTGGTTTTTGAGGCAGCTCTCAACTGGGCTGAAGTAGAATGCCAGCGACAAGATTTAGCTCTGAGCATTGAAAATAAACGCAAGGTCCTCGGAAAGGCACTTTACTTGATCCGCATACCTACAATGGCCCTGGATGATTTTGCAAATGGTGCTGCACAGTCCGGAGTTCTAACTCTCAATGAGACCAACGACATCTTCCTCTGGTACACTGCGGCCAAAAAGCCTGAGCTGCAGTTTGTGAGTAAAGCCCGCAAGGGCCTTGTCCCCCAGCGCTGTCACCGTTTCCAGTCGTGTGCCTATCGGAGCAACCAGTGGCGCTATCGGGGCCGCTGTGACAGCATTCAGTTTGCAGTGGATAAAAGAGTATTCATTGCTGGCTTTGGGTTATATGGCTCCAGCTGTGGCTCTGCGGAATACAGCGCCAAGATTGAACTTAAGCGGCAGGGCGTTGTCCTGGGACAGAACTTGAGCAAATACTTCTCAGATGGTTCCAGCAATACCTTTCCTGTGTGGTTTGAGTACCCAGTGCAGATCGAGCCAGACACCTTCTACACAGCTAGCGTGATCCTGGACGGCAATGAACTCAGCTACTTTGGACAGGAAGGCATGACAGAAGTTCAGTGTGGCAAAGTGACCGTCCAGTTTCAGTGCTCCTCAGATAGCACCAATGGCACTGGGGTACAGGGAGGGCAGATCCCCGAACTTATATTCTATGCTTGAAAACATTTCCTGAAGCAGTGTGAGCTCTCAGATGCACATCTGGTTCCTACTTGCTTGATGCTTAGCTCATCTGCAGATATGTGATCAGCGCAGATAATTTGTAATGAACGAAGCTGTAGGCAGTTTCTAATTTCTTTCAACCTTTTAATTATGTATAGGCAAAAATGCAGCATTCCGCTTTTAACTATATGCTTAAAAGAGCCAATTTCTTATTAGGGCTTTGTGGTTTTTAGAATTGCGTCCATCTATACAGCTGGGGAGGATTTGTTTTTTATTTTCCAACTGCCCTATTGATTTCTCAGTTTTGTCCCTCTTAAGAAAATTTTTGGATCACCTCACATTTCTTTTAGGGCTTTATTTTGACAAACAAATAATTTAAAAGAATAATGACTAGTTATTTTTAAACAGAACCCTTCCCCCTCCAAAAAAAAAAAAAACATAAATCTCAGTGTATAATTTTGAAAGAAGTTTTGCTTCATAATAAGTAATAATTTAGAAAGTAGACAATAGTCATGTTTAGCTCTTACTCCCTTTTAAATATTTTCTTCTGGGCATTGCTTTTTCTTAAATCCTAAATTCATAAGATTGTTAAATATTGAACACTACACAGTATCAGTGTAAAATGGGAAAATAAGAAATTGGATGTTTGTTTAGGCCATGATTTCTGCTAAAGCAGATTTATAGTTTAGTTTAGAAGACAAAATATTACAGTACAGACTCTTCTTTTAGAAGTAACTAAATTTTAAAATTTTATTGTCATTAGAAAAAAGTTTTAGATCTATTATTCAAACTAAAGCAGTTTTAAAAAGAAAACTGAAAAAAATCTTATACTACAAATGGGTTAATTGATGGCACAATAAAATGCACAGTTTGAAAAAGCCCAACTCTTTTCTCCCCACTTAGCTTCTGATCCCCACCATTTGCTTGTTTTCATTAGTCATGTTATATAGAATTTCTATTCCCTTTTTCCTATGAAAAGAGGACCAAACAGTTCTTCAGATAAATGGAAAAATAGTTTTTTAGCACTACATGTTAATGTAATATACTTTCATTCATTGATTTCTTTTTTAATCTGAAAAATACTTTACCTGTTTAACTTTGATCGCATACTATTTTCTTAGTTATTTATAATTCTGTCTTTTTCTTGGGCTGCTAGAATCTGGCCTCTGGCCATCTTAAAGTGCCAACATATGCCTGCAGGGTTTTTAAAAAAATGATCTGAAGTGATACACACCTCATTATACCTAATATTTATTGCATCCAGCTCTCTTATTAATTTGTCCATGGATAATATAAACAAAGGCGGGAAAAGCTCATCAAAAAATTCTCCTTCAGTGATGGCTTGTGATGGTTTAGTGCCTGTGACCCTGGTAGTGTCGAGTGTGTTCACTTCCAGTTGAAGTATCCATGTGTTTCTGGGCAGCTTTTCTGCTCAGTGTGATCCTGAGATGGCTTTCCTTGCCACCCAGAGTGTGGTCCCTGGCCACCTCCTTCTCCTGCTCTGCAAGCCTGAAGCTGGCTTGTCTGGAGCCAGGGGTTAGTCCTGGGGTGGATGTGTGTATGTGGTCACCCATGTGCACACAGGTGTGTTTGCCGATTCAGGAATTGTCTCCTCCCTGCCTGGCCAGTGAGATGTGGGACAGAAATTGTACCCTACACTGGGCCCAGCAAGGCCCCATGAGTGACTGCCCTTAATCATGTTCACTGTGCTTCTGGGCCACTTCTTCTTTGGAGACAAGGGCTTGTTGCTTTTGGCTGGCTTCCTTAATAGAGGAGAACACTGGATTATGGGAAATGTTTTAATCATCTTTGCCATTACCATGTCTGTTAGCATAGATGCTGTTACTGGTGATTATAAATGACTTCTCCCAGGACAGCTTTTCAAAATTATCTCACATTTATTTCTTATTAGGGAGATGACAGATAGTAGTTTTGGCAAAGCATCTGTAAAATAAAAATACATTTCAATTTTAAAATTTCCACAAAGGGTTTTGTTTTTAAATTATGGTTAAGCATTTCAGTAATTCATAGCTACCATACAAATTGGTAGACTATATACCTGATTGGAAGGCACTCATTTTTAAGCCAGAGGAGAAGAAACTTTAGTGTGCTTTTTGTTAGCCAGTTGCCCTCCATGTGGCCAGGGACCTGCTGGGTGAAAGCTGCATGAGATCTTGTGCCTGGTGTAGAAGAACTCAATTTTATGTTAATTACTATTACTTTAAAAAAAAAAAAAAAGACACATCTACCACCTGATTGGCTGGTGCCAAGAGCTGTGGGTTAAATTTGAAATTGTACTTAGAATAAGAAATTTTGGATTTTAAATCCTATTCTCCCTTCTGTATTTTCAACAACATGGAAAAAAGGCTAATGTGCTTGCTTTATTTTCTTTGGTAATCTCAAATTTTATAGCTCTTAAATCTTAAAACTAAAAACTATTGTTCTGACAAGGCAGGTAACTAGTGTATAAACACAACTTTATTAAACAGAATACTCTGTAGATGCTTTTCCCAATGTAGCTGGCAGTCTTTGTCACCATTCATACTGGAACTAGGCTAGCAGTCCTAATGTTACATTCTTTAAGCATATCTTAATATAGTATTTAAGTAAATGATGTAATTTCTATATAATTATTGCACTGAACTGTCTTTTTTGTTCTTTAAGGTGTTGAAATAAGCCCAGCTAATTCAAGACACTAGCCACTTGTGCATCGGAGTGCTTGAATTTAGTAGCTTACAGCATTATTTATGAAGGAAAAATATATAAATATGAAGTACCTCATGTTGAATGTTATTGTACTGTATTTTTAATGTAACAGTGCAGATCTTGTTAGACACATGAATGTGTATAATCATGTTAAATGCCAATAAAAAGAAAATTGATTCATAGATTTGTTTTTCTTAGCATTTTTTGTAGGTCCTTGAAGTAGTAAGAAACTCATTCTGGCACTTTTGGTGCCACTCATTTTAGAGATGGTTTTGCAGAAGCGTTTGTTTGCTAAGTATTCAGATATCTCTGATCCCTAAAGAAATAAAAATTTGAGGCAGAAGCATAAGAGAACAATGAATATGTTAATCAATTGCATTGTTCAAAGCCGGACTGTTAAGTTAATGAGAGGGAATGAATAGATGCATTGATATTCCCTTTGTGGAATTTGTAATTGGCTGGCATTCTGATGCTATAGTTTCTCAAATATCTGTGAATCTGGCTGTACTAAGTCGGGGTAATAGTGAATCACATCTAGCTTTAGATGTAACCAGAGCTGCTTGTTCCTGCTGGGTTATAATAGCTTAAGTCTAGGAATAAAAATAAATGTCGTATGAGGATTTTCAGTATTAATTGTTATGTGCTCAACTAGTTTACCATTTTATTTCCCTATATCAAGTACATGTATACACACATTTATACATAATATATACACACAAACGTGTATTTCTTTGTAACTTTCTGTTGCTTTTGTAGTTTATTATGAAATCCTATATAAATGCTTAACTATTTCATTTAGTCAGTATTTATTTTATAGTATATTTCAAAAGAGTTTTGGAATTTTTCCAAAGAGTAAGAGAACCAGAGGTTCACATTCTAATCAGCTTAATTACAGATACAACCTGAATTGCAAAAGTCTTTAATTCAGGAAAGTCTTAGCTATTCTTTCTTTAATGTTACTGTTTAAATTTAATCCACATATATTTGTTTCCAAAATCCCAAGACAATTTGCAAATTATCTTTCTCCTCTTTTGGCACTTAGGGTCAACCTGTCATTGAAATAACACTTCCCTGTTGACTCTGGCTAACCTACAAAAGCTGTGGACTTAAACGTGGGGGAAAAAATCAAAGGAGGAAAGGTATTCCCGGGTAACTAAACAATTAAGAAACCCAGAGGCTGAAACAAGAGAGTAGCCCTGAAATCCTATGATTGTGAGTGTCTGTTAGAGTAGGCCCTTGTCTGCCTTTGAAATGCTTCAGTAGAAGATGACTACACTTTTGATTTCTAATTAATACAGTTCAACATTTTTCTGAGCCATTTATATTTATTGACCTTTGCTCAACACTTCTTTTTTAGGATATATTTTTTCACAAAACTAAAACGGGCAAACTCAAAAATCGAATTTTCTCATTTAACCATAACCAAAAAGCAAAGCAACTTTACAACCAAGACATTGTCAGGTCAATGTGATGAAAATATTTGTGAGGAAGAGATAAACATAATGGTTGACCCTGTCATATACCAAGCAGTCAATGTAAGTCACTAGTAACTGCAGACCTTGAAGAATCTTTGGGTACATTTTCCCAACTTGGGCATCTCGTCTCTATTGTATCTTATGAACCTTTTTTTGAGGGAGGGTGATGGGGACAGTGTAATTCTATTTATGCAGACCTTAACTGTACTTATAACCATCATTTTCTATTTGCCTGTTTACTTGAATGTCCCTTGGCCAGCAATTTCATTAGGAGATGATGACATTTTATATTCTGAGATCTAAAAAATTTCTAACCTCAAGATACATACTTCAACAAAACACCCATTCTTTACTTTGTCAAATCTGTACTTTAACCTGTGTATAGGTTGTCATTAAAGTTACCTATTAGACTACTAGTACTTAAACATTAGTTTATTCCTGCTTTTTAAGCTGTTCTTGTTCTTGGTAATAACCAGCCTAAGTGATACGGAGGAGAGTCTGTGTGTTAGACTTCCAAGAATGATGTCCTTTTTTACTTACTTCAAAATTAAGGCATACATTTTTTTTTTTATGACTTTGGTGACTAGTTTTACAGACTATCTCATTAGTTTGTTTAAGAGGAGTGAAATATCTGAAAAAATCTTAATCAGTCTATACTAGTGGCCTGGTGAATTTTAACTTGAAGTGCTGCAAAAAAAAATTTCTGAACAGCATATAGCATAAAGACTTATGTGAGAAACCAGAAAAGTCTATGAGAGAATATTTTGATATGTAGCAGTCTTTACTGTGACAATACAATTTGCATTTTCCTCCCTAAACTATATTCAAAATATAGTAGAAAGAAAATGACTATTTTAAAGAAACTGTAAATAGTCTTTCAAAGCCTGAAGCAAAGGTATCACTTTTTTCTGTATAGTAGAATACATAAAAATGTACTTTTGAGAGACATTCTGTGTATTTTATGGAATTTTCATATTTGTGCTTGTCTTATAAATATATCTAAACTTTATTTCAGCATTCCTTGTAATAGCACTGAAACAAACAGTATGCCTGCATCTTAACCAATTCAAAATAAAAATTCCAATTTTGAGAATATTTGGAGGCATTAATAAGCTAAAGAATATTTAATGTTTTTTTAAAATAATTTAGCTCCCCAGAAAGGGAAAAAAAAGTGGTCTACTGAATCATTCAAAGGCTTAACCCAATGTTTATTCATTGATCACTTATTGATATTTGCTTCATCCAGGTCATAAGAGACATCTTTCAGGGAGTCAGACCAGTAAGACATGGAATGCGCTTCCAGAAGCTTAGGGTTCAGTGCAGTGCTGCCCTGCTTTTAATATAAAGGATTATGGATTTCTAGCTTCCACCCCCAGAAATTCTGATTTGGTAGGTCTTGGATGATGCCTGGGAAATTATCTACCGTATGAGCTTCCATGTGATGCTGATGTTGCCATCCGCAGATCGTACTTTGAGCAGTGCTGATCTGAGTGGTGTGTAGGGGAGGAGCCTGTATAGAAATAGATCAGTATAACTAACAGATAATAAGAAATGCCTTGGCTACTACAGGAGCTCGGATAAGGGGTTTCTAGATCAGTCTTGGAGTGGAAGTCTTGAGCTAGGTTTTGAAGGATGCATTGGAATTACTGAGTGAAGATTGGTAATGCAAGTTGGAGGGAGGGGGCAGGGATGAAGGGAGTGCCAGAGGAGAGACGAGTGGAAATAGAATGGCAAACAGCTTCATATGACTCAAAGGTAAATGTGGAAGAAAAAGGCCACCTACTGTGTGCCAGGTATGGAGTTAGATTATGAACTGGACAGGAACATGAAGTACTTCATCTATTAGGCTAAATTATCTGGCTTTTATCCATAGAATAAAGCAGTGACATTGAAGAGATTTGAGACAGACAAGACAAGTTTCATGTATTTGATTATCTTTCCAAACTCCAAAAAGGATAGACTAGATCAGACTAGAGGCAGGAGAGGAGAGGTTAGGGCTGTGAGTAATTCCAACAAAGACCAAAGGGACCAGGGAATGGAGACAAGAATGATTCTAGAAACAAGGGGAGATACCCAGGGTGCAATGGCTGTAGCATCCAGTTAAAAGGGGGCTTGCTAAAGTTGGAACGAAGCCTCTTGCCTTACATTTATCCATATAGAGAGGGAAAGAAACAGTTTTTACTCTGCATTTCTTTATAGATGATTATTGGTTTAGAGGTACCCACCCTTGAATCCAAGATTCTTTTAGGAAGAAGGAAAAGTGAGAGTTGACAGTGTACTGGTTAATAACAGATTCTAGAGCAAGACGGCTCTTTGAAGCTCAGCGTAGTTGCAGTGACTTCAGGCAAGTTACTTAATAATCTCTCTGAGCCTCAGTTCCCTCAAGAAAGCAGTAATAATTGCCTTCTTCACAAGGCTATTACGACGATTAACTGAATTAATATTTCTAAAGCACTTGTTACAATACCTGACAAACAGGAAGTGCCATATAAGTGTTGACTAAATGAAACAAAATTTGAAAGGCCACAAATTAAATGCACTTTTCTTATATCTGTCCTTATGGAAAACCAGTTTACTTTTAGTTTACACATACTTTTAACAAGTTGTTAATGCGGACAATTAAAGAGGCTTTTTGTTGCTATTTTAAATCACTATGGTTGATAGCTAGCAAGTATATAAAGCTACTAAGCTGTATTGTTGAGAAATTCTCATATTTTAAACAAATTTCTAGGTAGTACTTCAATGCTGTCATGTTAATGAAAGACAAATGATATAAATGGAATCTAGCATATCAGTGTCTTCTATGCCAGGAAATTAATCTAGAACAGGGGTCCCCAGTGTCCAGACCACAGTCAGATACCTGTCTGTGGCCTACTAGGAACTGGGCCACACAGCAGGAGATGAGCAGCAGCAGGCCATAGAGTGAAGCTTCATCTTCATTTGCATTTGCAGTCTCTCCTCAGTGCTAGCATTACGGCCTCAGCTCCACCTCAGATCATCAGGCATTAGATTTTCATAGGAGCACGAGTCCCTTGTGCCAAAAAGATTGGCGACTACCAATATAGAATTCCTTAGAAAATTTCTTTGTAAAAGCTGACCAAGAAAGCACCTAAAGTGTTTGAGAGACGTTTTGAAGACATTTTCTAAGAAGAGTCTACTAGTTCTGCTAGAGTCAAAATGTATTTTTTCCCGAGCCTATGGTCTTGTACTATTTTGAATATAACCCTCTCTCCAAAATATTTTGAGATTAAAATCAGTTTGGGAATGAAAAGTAAGTTTGACCTTTATTATAAGTGATTTGATTATTACAGAAAATATTTGAATAGCTAATATTTTTTATTCAGTAAACACAGGTGTGCCAAAAGTGTGGCAACTCTGTGAGTTTGTGTACCCCCACTCTTTTTGGCACTTCACCTCCCCTCAACTGTCCTCCATCTGCAGGCCTACCTTGTCCTGAGGTACTGAGCCAGTGCTGGGGCCTCCTTTGAGGAGGGCCCTGATTTCCTGGAAGTTAATTTCTATTTTGCAAAATAAGCTTACAGAAGCCTTGCCCCCCATAGATTCTCATTCAGGGACCTTCCGTCTTCACATGAAGCTCAACACATAAACACATAAACCTCAGCACACAGCAGTATCTTTAAGCTCCCAAGCTATGGGTCATCTTGGCAGCTCTGTTACCTTGACTGAGCTCACTCACATGGAGGTTGGTTGCTGTCAGCTGGGGTGACTGCTCTGATGGTCTCTCAACCTCCAGCAAGCTAGCCTGGTGTCATGGTGTCATGGTGTCATGATGACCAAGACATAAGAAAATCACCTGGAATAGGAAGAAATATGTAAGTCCTGAGGTTTGGGCTTAAAAGTTATACACTACCACTCATGCTGTGTTCTGTTGATCAAAACAGAAGTCACAGGCCACCCAGATGCAAGGAATCAGGAATTAGATTCAGCCTCTTTACTGAGAAGTACTGCAAAGCCACATGGCAAGGGTTGTGGATAAAGAGGGTTGTCGTATTGGGCCACAACATTTAACATGAGTTTGGAGGCATCTACATAAAGACACTGTGCTCCTTCCGAACCTGGACCCCAGACTCAATGCCTCTTGAAGTTCCCCACAGAGGATCTACTTGCCCCAAAAGCACAATGAACATGAAAATTTTACTGAAGATTTTATGGGGAGAGGAGGAGGAATCTCATGCTCAAGAGCATTAACTACTCAAATATCCTTTAGGTGGGTTTCTTCTCCACATAAGTAGTTGGTTCTGCTAACAAGAGTTGCTTTTTGGCCCCAAACCCCTGGGCACAGGGGGGTTTATCTTCTGAAAAGACCATATATTATACTTTAGCTCCAGCTCCTCAAACTGGAGCCTTCATCTGCAGTTAGTAAATACCTTGTTAGTGTAGTATGTGTCTTGTTATTTACATCACTTTCATTCTTGTGTGCATGTTAGCATTGCTGTAGTTTTTCTCAGGAAACTAGGCCCTAGTTAAGCTAGAAAAGATTCTGGACATGGATAGAAAGGAGCCTTTCCCCTCTGTTTTTCTTCATCATCATTAAAGGCAACAGTCCTAGGAAACCTAAGGTGGTTCATGAACTTCTTCCAGGTAAGGAAAGTAGGAAGAAATTAAGTGTTGGTCCTCAGAGTATCAGGAGGGAAAAAAGACAGTTCGATTTCGATATAACAGCTCAGTCAGCCATGGGAGCCAGAAGAAACTGAAGAAATGGTTGGCCAAAGCAGATAGAAACGATGGGGTCTCAGGTTAGCAGGAAACCTCACACAGCTGCTCTATTGGGAGCTTCCCTCCCATGTTTTCATCTCTTCAGGAATTCCTAACCTGGGACCTGCCACAGTATTTGACTTGAGGAAGCTCAGCAGGTGGAAAACTTTAGGGTGAGTTCGCCAGCTGGCCCACGCACATCAGCTGTGCTCCTAAGGTCCACTTGGCAAGGACGTGCTTCATCTGCTCTATATTTTGTGACCACGTCACTAAGGCCACATCAACAGAACAGGTTTCTCATGTGGCATTTCCGGCACTGCTTTGTCACTTCACACATGCATTTGTAAGTCGGCTCTTTACCCTCTGGTCTTTTGGGAAATATGACAATACCCTTGATCCCACTTTTCTCTCTGTCCCTCTCCCACAGTACAGAAAGTTTTAATTGGTGAAGTTTCCCAGATACCTGAATTCCTCACTGAGGAATCATACTTGTTTACAGTTAGTAACCAGCCAGGATCCTGACTGCTAAAAGAGTTGCTTAATCACTCCATTCCTTCCCCAAATTTCAAGTTTATTTGCTACATGGGTTTATAAGAAATCAAGAGAGAAGCAGTTCAAGCCATTTCATATGTTTAGCTTCCAAAATTTATTTTCTTTGAGTAAAGAAATTCAAAAATAGGACAACTGTGATATACTTCAAATATTTTTATATTCACCAATTAATGTTGTTACCCCTTAGAAAAATTCCATGATGGTAAGTATAGTTTGGGTTGGAGGTAACACCCAGGGTGAATGGGAGCCATGTGACATGGTGACTTCCCAAATATTGGCTCTGTCATCCACCCCAATCAGAAAACCAGGGCTGAATGTAAGTATCTCCCAGGCTAAACTTCTTATCAGCTGCAAAATGTTAAAGCTTCTCATCCCCCTTCCCCCGCCTCCCACTGCAGTCTAGAGGAAGGCAGCTCCCTATAAAGACAACTCCCACAGAGAGCATAATCAAACACAGTGAATGGCATCTCTTTCTAATAAGAGTCCACTGTATAGAATGACTATATGTGCAAGACAACTCTATTTGGGTGTGTCGTTTGCATGTTTGTGGTGGGTGTTATTGCCATTCTTTAATGTTTCATTTATTCAGATACAGTTCCAAAGTCAGAAAGGAAATGAACTGAGTTCTTGCCTATAATTGCAAAGAAATACCCATGTTCTTTTCATGTTCAATTATGAGACCGATAAAACCAAATTTCTGTATATGCAAGTCACCTTGGCCTCAAACTCAAGAAGACTTCAGAAATGAGCATGGAGGTGACTAGAAACAGGATGGTGCAGACAAAATAAATCAGGAAAGGAAAGGGGGTGGGCAGGGAAAGAGAGAGCGAGCATGCAAGATGGGGGATGGAGAGAGAGAGAGCACACTCCTGCCTCGCCATTTCCCTTGATAGGCAAAGGCTGAAAGAAGGACAAAGGAAAGGAGTGGACTTACTTTGGGTAAGGAAGTTCAATAGTGACAAGCCATGGTAGGGGTGGTGGCTCTCTTAGACTTCCCTGGTCTGCCACCCATACTCTTTAAGGAGCCTTTGTAGGTTTGTCAAGCATTTTGCTTGAGTCCCATAAATGACCTTCTCAGGTCTCTTCCTTAAAGGTTTTTCAGCTGCTGGGCCTCCACATAGATCCCAGAGTGCAGGCCAGACCCACCAGCTGTTCAGGGTTGAGAAGTGATGTGGGGAACCACGCCATCCTAGACTCTTCTCTCTGAAGTATTGCCCTTAGGCCTTATAGCAACTGAAAAGATGAATGGACTTTGTCCTTTGCCAGAAAAACAAGTCATGCTCATGGTGGCCTCAGAAATACCTGGTGTCTGGAGAATGGTGTCAAAGTTCTCTTACTGTTCTGCTATGCCACCTTCCAGGCTGAATGAAGTCAGCTTCACATGGAGAGCCAGAAATTTTCTTGGCTTACATGCATTCTTCTTTCTTCCATGGAGTCATTCTGCTTGCTGACCTCCAGGTATAGCCTGTGAACTTAGGCCTAACACCCATCCCAACATTTATCAGCAAAGATGTTGAAAGCAAGGAGGCTTTTCTCTCACAGACTGCATTCACCTCACAGCTCAAAGACCACTTCACAACAGGTGGGAAAATAGGGAGGAACAAAGCTGGTGGAAGAGCCTGTATATACCATGTTGTCACAGTGATGAAAGTGGGTGGGAACAAACTAGTGAATATAACCAGGTACCTGATCCCTGACCTGTAGACAAGAAAAGAAAGTGGCTTTTTAAGCCTAAGTATATAAAATGAGCCATTTACACAGGGGTCGTGCTTTCCAAACTCCTGCTAAGACATCCTGGTTAGAAAAACAAATGACCGTGTGTGGCCAGAATGCAGTCTTTCCCAGGTCATTATCAGAGCTGGTCTCTCTTCAGTACCATGTTTGATTGGGAGCAGCTCTCAGAATCACTTAGTTTCTCTTGTCAAGGAAGCTTTTTAACTGTTTCCCACTGTCCTGTGATTTTGTGCTAACCCCAAAAGGCAGTGTTAAATGGATGCCATTTTTCCAATTTTTCCCAGAAGCGTTTTCCTTTCTGGTTAACAATGGAAACATTTGCACAATAATTGAAATAGAAGAGTGGCCAAACATGAATGCTGTGAAAACTCCTAACTGGGATGAATGCGTTCATTTACCTACAGGTCCCCATCATTCTGGGAAGAAGGAGGAATCTCATTCTGGTATCAAGATAAATAAAAATAAGATAAAATAATAAAAGCAAGCCCCAAATAAGAAGAAACCCGTTGTCTTTAGTGAAGAAAAGGATTTGATTCAACACCTTTGTAGAATTACCACCAAACACAAAATTGAAGAGAATGTTGATAATTATTTAACTGGATGAGGAATACATGGGTCTCCTTGTACAACCTACATTTGTATATATTTAATAATTTTCATAATAAAAATTTATTTTATTTTGTGATAAGAATTGGATCAAAGAGCTCATCCATGTTATATAGTTTTTAGGCAGAGACCATTTTCCCCCTAAATTTAGTTTTTAATGCTAGCAGGACCCATTCCAGTAACTTACAGCTAAGAGCATGTTTGAAAATAAACTCGGATTGTTTTAGGCACACATGTGGACTAAGGGTTCTCTGGCATCATATAATGTAGACTAAGGTTTTTACAAAGTCTGGACTTCTGTGTTTTAAACCTTAAATTATGCATCCTGTTAAATGTAGAGATTGACATTTATGGTTAGCTGCTTAAATGAAGACTCTTACTTCATAAAATTTCTAATTAAATGGGAAAAGCACTCTAAATTTTTAATCTTTGTTAATTATATCTAGGAGAAGCCTGGATGTTTAGATCATGATTTCATTAGGACATTCTTGCAGTTCCCCTGGTGGCAACATAATCTAATTTTAGCACATTTTAATTGCCAGTGCAGCAAGAGTTTATGTGGACTAGAGTTGAGTCTGAGATATTCTGGCTTCTGGAAGTAGCACCACCACCGCTTCCACCTAAGACCGTTCATGTAGACATGCCTGCCCCTAACAGTTACAGGGCCCCAGGCAATTGTATAAATGTCTTTCTACATATTATATGTCTGAATGTTAAAAGTTATAAAGCAAGCTAAAAAACTGCTAAATAAAATATGTTGTAGCATTCTACCTTGACAAAGATGACTTTGTAGCAACTGAGTACACATTTCAAGTTCTTGGCTCTGAGAGTTCTGCACCCAGGGAATGTAGTGGCTGAGAAGAAGTAGAGCCTGGCTCCTGGGCCCTTGTCCATAGCTCATACCCTTTCTCTTATAATCCATGATTTTATGTTTCCTTATCCCATACATCCCACTCTTTTTTCCCAATCCATCAGGGGCTTAGAGGTGTACACACTGTTGGTGTGGTTTGTCCTCAAGAGGAAGTGGTCTTGAGGCCATGAGGACAGAGAATCTCAGGATCTTAGGAACTACATGATGCAGAGATTGAGGCATGGGTTCTAGATAGGCATGTCCCCCTTGACTGATGCAAAGGGTTTAAGGGTATATATGGGAAAGAACTTTGTGCTCTCCTCCTCTATCAGGCCCTAGATGTTGAAGTTTCACCCAGGGGTCCATACTGAACCTGTAATCTTCCTGTACTACTTTCATCCTAAGTGATCTCATCTGGTTCTGTGATTTTATATCCCTCATTCAATCATTCAAAAACTCTGATTCTCAAAAACTACATGAGATTATAAATGTTTATCATATTTAAGAACCTATATTTAGGGTAATTTGGTATGTCCCAAGAGATAAATAATACATATTTTGGCACCAGAAACGAGGTCAGACTAAAGATGCTTAAAAGATTTTGAGCATCTGTCTTCTCACAGATTCTATGGATACAGTATTCTCATGGGTTCAAACCCTACTGGTCTGAAAGGACTCACTCTGCTTTATGTCACTCCAGCAAGCTAGTCTGGGCTTGTAAACAAGAGGGTAATGGGAATCCAAGAGATGAAGAGAAAACACATTAGCACTTTTTAAGCTTTTATTTGTGTCAAATTTGTTACTGTGCCATTGGCCAAATAGAATCACATGTCTAAGCAACCTTATAGGGTAATACTCAGGGACATCTATATGGGCAGTTGTGATAAATTGGGGCTATTCATACAGTTTACATACCACAACAATCTACTAAATGTCACTTTAAATGTGTCCAGTTATAGGAAAATTTTCAGGATGACAAACCCCTTATTCACATTTCCCTGTTTTCCACCACTATTTTATCTAAACCAATTTTTCTTGTTTTAATAAATGATTCCTTAAATGTACACAGAATTTTTCATGTTAAATCCTAAACTGATGTGGCAAGTTTTCATGCCAGAATTCCTTAGTTACCTTCTTTCACTGGTTGCCAGCAGCTAGCTTCCCCTAAGCTTTGATATGCTGTCTAGTAATAAAAGCCTGACTGCTTACAAATACTATTTTAAAAATGCCATTAAATTGTTTACTTAGGACTGCAGATCACTTCTCCCAGCACACACATTTCTTATCTCTCTCTCTCTCTTTTTTTTTAAGCATAAGGGATATTCAAAAAAGAAAATGCAGAATGTTTGCTAGCAGAAATGCCATGATTATCCTTTCCCCCAATTGGAAAGGAATAGTATTCTCTTAATGGTAGCTTTTTGCCCTTTGAAGTCCAACTGCCTATTTTGTAGTAGATGATTCTTTTGAAACTTGTCAGGATGGCTTATATGGCTTATATTGCATGGGCTTTCTTTTTACTTTTTCCTTTTTTTAAAAAAAATTAAGGGTAATTTTAATCCCTTCCAGTTGCATTTCAGAAAAACTTAGAACATAAAATCTGAAAAAGCATATTTAAGCAAAACTTGGTAGTGTTTTAACTGAACTCCAGAGTTATGAAGTTGTTTTATTACACTGATAGGTACTGGGGAAGGAATTCCTTGTTACAGGAGCAACTGGAGAAAACAAGTTACAGGTGAGTCACAGGCCTTGAAAGTCTACAGTGAACAGTAGCCGACTCTCTTCTCTGAAGGCTTTCTGAGCTTATGCAGCATGGGATTTGGTCTATCAATGTTTTTTATGTGGAGTTTGAGAAATCATTAGTACTTAAAACATTGACATTGGTGGATTTGACATGGTGGTTTCAAGAATCTTCAAGCAACTTGAAACTCCTGAGTACTTAGTAATTTGTAATTTTGTTGAGGACAGTTCATCTGAATGTGTTGTGAAGCTGACTTTTGGGTAACACTTACTCAACCCAGTAAGGCCATCATTCTTCTCTCATTCCATCATCACTCACTTGGAAGCTCTTTTGAGGTTATGGTAGTAGATAGTTTGTTTGCCCACAATGGTTGTATCCGTCATCACTCCTCACCTTGCTCCTATACCCTTCATAATAATTATTGAAGTTCTTTTAGGTTTCCAGTTCTACTACCCATTACAGTTTAAGATGGCCTTGATTAATTAGATCCAAACACAGTGATTGGATTAAGGTGACCTGTGACTTAAAACAATGCAATCAAGGCAAACTTAGAAGATCTGTGTATCATTTAGCTATTGTTATATAAAGAGCCACCCCAAACTCAGTTGCTTTAAATAATAAGTATTTGTTATAACTCTACAAGTCAGCTGTGTGGTTCTTCTGATCTTAGCTGGACTTACCTATGTGTCTGTAATCCATAGCAAGTCAGGAAGTAGCTCTGCTACTCCAGGCCAGACTCTGTCATGTGTATGAAGGGTGGTTGGCTACAGCTTGATCTAGGTTGGGCTCAACTGAGATGGCTTGTCTCTGCTCCCTGTGGTCTTGCATTGCCTATCAGACAAGCCAAGGCTTGTCATTATAGTAGAGACAGGATTCCAAGTTAGAATGAAAATATTTAATTCTCTCAAAAACTAGCTTCAGAACTAGCACCTTGTCACTTCCACCATATCCTATTGTCTAAAGCAAGTCATGAGGCCAGCCCAAATTCAGGGGGTGGAGAAACAGACTCTACTTCATGATGAGAGGAATTACAAGCTCACATCGCAAAGGGCATGGTTTCTGGGAGAGGTGGACAATTAGAGGTGTTTTTACAATCAGTCTACCAGAGTCAGAGTGAAATGTCATGATCAAGAGTGACTCTTTCTCTCCCTATTCCCCCTACCTCCCCTCTTATTTCCCTCTGTCTCATGTCTGGATATCAAGTGGGAAGTACATGGAAGCCCTCAGAGCTGCTTATAGTCTAATTGCTATCATGAAGGAAGCTAGTTTGAGGACAAGGACAAACCACAAGGGAAAACAGACCCAAAGAATTGCAGAAGAAAAGTACCACAGCCCTCTTGATCATGTGGTCATCTTGATCAAGCCAACACTTCCTCTGGGATTTACAGTAAATTCTGATATCATTCCAGCCTGTGTGATTGGAATTTTCTCTTTGAAACAAAAAGACACCTAAGTGATACTGCCATTTAACAAAACAATAGCTATTTCTTCTTCCTTAAAATTGCCTTCCCCTAAGGAATTCAGCTGCTGGTGCTTCTCCAGAAGCAAGGAAAATGCAGATCTGCAAAGGACAGCTCTTAGTCAGAAAGTCAAAGTTTCCTATAAAGACTGAAATATTTTTGTCAACAGAAATTCACATCTGTGACTTTAATTCTATATTTATGGAATATTCAAGAGTCTGAAAGGGTCACTTAAAATTTTTAGTTATAATTTACTGTCTCTTATGGAAAAAATTACATGTTTCAGTAGACAGTTACTCAAGATTTTTTTTTCAAATATGTCTTTTGAAATGCTTTCTTAGTTTATTTTCTCTCTAGTCCCACTAGTCAAAATTTTGTTGACCTTTGCAGTCTATGGCTTATATTAAAAATACTATTGGTATGTTGAATATGCTTTTTTAAAACTGTACACAATCCTTCATGATGCCAGCAATAATTTCTAGGGGACATTGAACTCACACTCTCCTCACCCAGTTTGAGAATTATAACTTTAATAGTATTTGAAAATTTATGGATTCACAAAGGACCTGGAGACTTATCTTTATCCAATGTTGAGTTTCTATTCACCATTTATTTAAACAATGAATAGACATATAAAGCTTAGTGTAGTCACCATTGTCCAAATAATATATTAATAGTTTCAAGTTCCAGTAGAAAGAACCCTGGCAAGGAGCCCAGGAATAGATAGCTTCTAAACCCAGTTTTGGTACCGAATGGCTGTGAAGCATTAAGCAAGTCATATAAGGACTTCCTAGGACAGTTCCCTTGCTAATTAAATTGGAATCACTCTTCACCTTAATTTATTCACAGACCTTCAAGTGAAAAGTAGGGAGTTCAAATGAGAAGTAGGAAGAAGCACTTTTAGTCTACTTGCACTCAAGACACAAGAAGTTTAGAGTACAGCCTTAACATCAACAGTTGCAGACGTCTGATACAATTCTGAAGACATGGTGTCATTTTCACTCCACTGTGATTGGAAATCAGACATGAATGGAAACACTCTAAAAGAGCATCAGAAATCATACATCATCTCACATCTGCCTTAATTTTCAGGAAAAAAAATTAGTTTGCCAGAAAAACTACCATTAAGCCTAGTTTAGAGAAGATTGTCACTGTTTCAGAGAAAAGGGCTAATAGCAAAGGATGTCTGAGAATTTCTACATTAGTTTAATAATTTATAGGTTTCCATCATGCAGGGCTGCCGTGTACAGCTGTGCAGTTTGTATACTGCACAACATCAGAGAGTACTGTTTACATAGTCTGTGATGTGAATGGCTCTCACAGGGCTTACGCGGACACAACATATCCACCTGTATGTGGCATCCCTGCACTCAAGCCCCCTGTGTCATTTGTTACTTCGGTTGACACAAATTTTATCCAATTTCAGAAGCTGTGTATCTCCTTGCTCTGGCTATCAATCTTGCAGCGTAAGCTTTTTTCACATTAAGGAATAAGTGGGCCTGGAACATCAAGCCTCACCCAGGAGGCATGACAACAGAGAGTGAAAAATGGGAGGGACAGCATCCATCTCAAATCAACCAATCTCCTCTTTCTTTCTTGGTCTGTCATCAGCCAAATGCATGCAATTCCTCTCCTTCCTGAGAGATTTGTTTCTCCATCCCAGTAAAGTTTGTTTTCTTAAATATTCATCAAGCCTTTCCCACTATCAATAAATCAGCTCCACTAACAACTGTCACTGCTAATGGAGTCTCTTTGCCCCCACTCTTTATGTTCCTTCCACTCATAAGGAACACTTAGGTTGTCCTCCCAGATAATAATAATAATTGGAAGGCCTATCATTTACTGAGCACTTACTCAGGACCTGCCATCGTGCTTTCCCTCTTTTGAAAAATGAGGGAATTGAACTTGAAGACACTAAGTTGATTAGGTCAGAGTTGGCACAGGATCCAGGGATTGTCGTCTCCAAAGCCTTTGCACTCAGTCATGTCACTGGGGATTTTATGACTCTATCTTTGCCTGAGGAGGGAGGAGAACCAGCTCTGGACCAAGACATGTTGGCATCATGGCAGCCTCATAATGTCTTTACTACACCATGATATTCTTTAAATATTGGGTTGACGTTGATTTAAAAGAAAGTCTGTTGTAAGGAAAAAGGGTAGAGTGGGAGGCCACTGGTGAAAGTTCTCAGTCTCTCTTTCACTGTGTCAAGTTATTCACTCTAAGTTCCAATCTGCCTCTCCACTCAAAACAAAACAAAACAACCAAAGCCCTGCTGTTAGTAGGTCCCACTGTGATAGAGGGCAGATAAGCTACAGGAGAGGATTGATTACATTAAATGATCACACTGGCTCCACACCCAGCCAGGCAATCTGCTTTAGCCAATGTGACGGCAGCAAATGGTACACCAGCAGAGACTTGAAAAGCATGTGTACATGTCTGCACCTCTTCTCAATCCTTACTACAGCTCAGAGAACAAGCCTAGGCTGCCCTTCTGGAGTCATCTGAAAAACACGCAGGATCAACGCAAGTTGTCCTAGCTGAGGCCAGCTTAGAGCCACCGGCCCCCAGGTGACCGATTAGCAAACTGGGAACACATGAACAGGCCATGCTGAGATCAGCTGAACCCAGATTGATAGAACTGCCCATAAACTTGTGAAAAATAATAAGTATCTATTTTAATTCATAGATTTTTCAGGTTGGTTGTATAGCAATAGATAGATAACTGATAGAGTGACCATGGGTTAAAATGGACTACAGGCATCTAAGTTTTTTCCCCAAGTGTCTATTGAATACACAGATGTTTTATGGGAGCAAGCTACCTGGAACCTTTAGCTTTCACCAATGGCCACTCATGCAGCCCATGCCTTTACTGAGGCTTCTCCTTGCTTAGGCCAAGATAGTACTTGCTTCTCAGGCCCCTGACCATTGGTTAATGCTCGTGGTCCATACAATGTTAAGATTTTGCCTCAGAGCAAAGGTCAGCAACTTTGTTCAAGTGCTCATGTTTGCTCACAGCCTTGCCTCCACAGACACATCTATTCATCTGTGGATAAAGCCTCCACTAACATGAAAGCCTTGTGAGGCTGGCACCTTATCCTTAAAGCTACCTTCCTGAATAGTAGTACTGAAAGGTCCAACTGCAAAATGATAAAACCAAGCCCAACGGCCAACCTAGACATTTGTAACTTGCTATGTTCACAAGCCCATGCCTATGTTACACACTCATTCTAAACTTCTCCATTGTTACTGTGACCTACCAATTACACTCTGTCAATGATCCTCTAGGTTTTTGGGCCAGTTCTCCAGTTGCTGCTTTTTTTCAAGGGATACCAATAAAGAGTATCCCTCCTTCTCACCCAAATTCTAAACCAACAGAGAAGTAAGATTATTAAAAAATGGCAGATAAAAGTGGAGTTCTTAAAATAAAGCTAATTTCAGAGAATGTGGCTTATATCTGTGGGAGGAAAGTGGGTTTCTGAATACTGAACTTCAGACCTAGGCAGACTTAATCGCGTAGAGGTGGTGGAATGCACTGGGGAGGCTCACGTTTGCTCATAGCCCTTGAGGGACTGAACAAAATGCTTGTTTCTTGTAAGCAGCATATTCCCAATATTGTTGTATGGATGGCTTTCTTGTAACAGCTCAAATTGACCTTCTGAGAGTGGTCTTCTCTGAGTTCTTGGTCACCGTCCATCATGTTAGTCCGTGTGGCAGTTTTAAACACATCTATAAATTCTTTGACACTCTTCTCATCCTGAAATGGGGCCTAACTTCACACTCCTTGAATATGGGCCAACCTAAAAGACTCCATTCAAATGAACAGAATGCAGGGGAAATGACACTGCATAACTCATATAACTTATGAGGTCCAGTTATTAAAGGTGATAGAGCTTCTGCATTGCCTGCTGGGACACTTGCTTCAGGAGCCCTGAGCCAATGAGTATGACAGCTGGCTACCCTGAGACTGCCATGCAAAGAGGAAGCCCAAACCACATAGAAAGGCCACAGGCAGGTGCTCCAGTTGACACTCACAGCCTATGTACCAGGTGACAACCAGCATCAGCCACCAGACATACATATGAGACACTTTCAGATGATTTCAGCCTGTAGCCATTAAGCACCCCAGTCTTAGAATCTTTCCAAATGAGGCCTAGGTATTGTAACAGAGAGAATCTTCACTGTGCCCGTCAAATTCTATGAGCATATTAAATGCTTTGTTTAATGCCATTAGATTTTGTGGTTTGTTATGATGCAATAGAAATTGGAACACCCTGTTTATAATGTTTTTCATAGTACCACTTATCACTGTCACAAACTATGCTGTTTATTTGTTGACTTATTTATTCATAGCCTATCATCCCTACTCACATGTAGGTTAGTGCTGCAAGTGCAGGGAATTGTCTGTCCCAGACCTAGAACAGTGTTGGCATATTGCAGGCAGTCAATAAATATTTGTTGAATGAAGGAACAAACAAATCTCTTTCCCCTTGTAGAACAGAAATAAGAATTTCTGAGAGAGTATTTCAATTCTTTTATTCTTCATCTCCAGGCCTTAGGCAATAAAATGCAGGCTGTTTGCGTGAAATATAAAGTAGACTTTCTTTTATAGTATCCAAGTGATCTATCCAGTCAAACATTCAGTTATTCATTTAAAGATATGAACTGAGCTCACCCCACGAGCCAGGCACTATAATTCTCACTGGAGGCATTGAGGGAGAGAAGACTTAGGCAGTCCTCAAGGAGACATTGGCTAGGAGGGGCGTGTACAAATTAGAGAATGGGGAAATGCCTTTATCAGAACATGGCCCCTTAAAAAGCAAGGACAGTGACTGCTATCCACAAACCATCATATCCCCAGAGCCCTGCTCAGAGCCTGTCACAAAACAGGTGGTCAGTAAATATTTGTTGCCTCTTAAGTAAAGGAAACAGATATTGTTCTGAGCTGGGCAAAAAGCCAAGATATGTGTCATAAGAGAAGGGTAAGCAACTATGTGAAAGAGAACTCTTGCTAAATGTCTAAGTAACATTTGGTTCTCACTTGGCATATTCTGCCATCATAAAAAGTCATTACACAAGCCAATTTAAAACACCAAGGACTCCAGCACAAACATACCACTGTTTTTTGTTTGTTTGTTTGTTTGTTTGTTTTAAGTAAGCCCATTAAAATGACACGAAAAAATAATGGCATCTGCCTCAGGTTTCTGTTTGGAGATGAATTCATGCAATCTCAGCATTTTATTTTGGGATGCTCCCCTGAGAAGATGCACTGGGGAAGCAATTTGTATTTCTTTTAATGAAGGCAGAAAGCCTTGAAGTCTATGGGCTGTCCTCTTCCACAGACCCCAAACCAACTGTGGGGAAAGGTGTTGGATCTGAAGATTCTGTGTGCTGTTAACTGCATGCGTTTTTTTCCCCCTGGTATTTACATCTAAGGCAATTCAAAGCCTCTGTTTTTACAGTGAGCTTTGGATTCTGAAACTGTTCCTGAGAATGTGCCTCAAATTAATTACAGTAGAGAGAAAACTGGGGCCTATCACCAGGAACAGAGGAGGTATTGAATTATTATTTGTTGAAAGAATGAATAAGAACAACTCATAAGATTGCTTTATGCTTTCCATGGTTTTACATATTTCAAATGCAGTCTCATCCAGCCAGACTTTACCAAGATGATTTCACAGAGGCAGAGAGGGAGTTTTTGAAAAGCAACAAAGAAAGCAGTCACTCAGTGCAGCAGGCACTGATTTACTGAATTTTTATACATGGTGCTTTTTGGCTATATTGCACTTTGGTGACTACATGGACTTTTCTACATGGATCTTTCTATCTCCAAAAGTATTACCAGCAGAGAAGTCAAAGATGTGACTCAGCCAGAACACAGACAGACATAGGCGTATCATGGGCAGCATTACCTGGGGAAAGTGCGAATATCAAAATAGCGATCTCTGAATATCCTCAGCATTTCAACATTGCTCTCTCGTGCCATTTAATCCTCAATAACATGCCTAACAGTTCTTGTGTGTGCATCTTATCTCCCTTCTAGGAAGCAGTATGATATCTGAAGGAAGACATGGGCGTTTAAGTCAGAAAGTTCTGTATTCCAGATTTTGTAAGACTCGGGTTCCTCATTTATAAATTAGGGACTATCACACCTATATTGTAGAGTAAGTGTGAAATCACATGTTATAATGTCTATAAAGGAGTTTGTATGTGGTCTGCCACAGAGTAAGGTAAACAAACATTAGTAGCCTGTCCTGATTTTTAAGTCAGCATATAAGATCTTTGAAGACAGAAAGCTGGCACTGTGCCTTGCATATGAGATTTTATGAATATTTATTGAATGAGTGAATGCATGAATAATCATGGGATGAAATAGCATATTAACCAGGGTAATTCTAGCAACAAATATATTTCAATGGCTTACCAGAATAAAATGTTATTGCTTACTTACCTAAGAGTCCATTTTGGCTGTTCCAATCAGCAGATGGCTTTTGCCACATGTCGATTCATGGACCCAGGCTATGTCCAGCCAATATAACTTGGGCCTTGGTATTTTTGTAGCTCAGGCCCAACTGCTTTTTAATCCCTGGCCTGAAAAAGAAGAGACACTTACCACTTCCATTCACATTCCAATAGAGAGACTTGGTCATATTGTCACATCTTGGGTGCAAAGGAGGCTGGGAAATAAGACCCCTCATTAGGCATCTGCCTTTCAACTGCACACTAAGAAAGAGGGAGCTGAATGTTACTGCGAAAATAGTTTTAAAAAGGAAGGAGCTAAAAACAAAAAGAAAGAAAAGGAATGAGCCAGAAATTTAGAGATGGTTGAACAGATGATAATTTGAGTAGCAGGTTCTTTATACTATGCTTTAACAGGAGACTTCTTTTAATAATTGGCAAACTTAGATGAGTCATGTGTAGGTTAATGGGGATAAAAGGAGAACTGTAGTGAGTTGATGAGTGCTTAACTCTCTATCTCAGGATTCCTAAGCAGGGAGTTAGTTAAATTCATCATTCCCCTTGATTTATGTCATAGGTCCAGACTGAACAAAAGCCCTATTTTAACTAATTTTGTTTTATTTTTTCTTTTAATTCAATTATAACACATCTACAAAAAGGGGTAAAATCTTAAGTGTACAGCATGCTGAATTTTTATAAACCAAAACAGACTTAGTGCAACCAGTACCCAGATCAAGAAAGAGAGCATCCTCAGTATTCCAGAAGACTTCCTAATGTTCCCTCCCAGTCAGATCTTCTAATATTTTAAAATAAGCTAGAAGTCTAAAATTTAAAGTATTTCCCCCTGATTTTTAATGTATTGTGTGGTAGACATGTAAGACACATTTGTAGGCTAGTCCTGGTTTAAGGAAACCAAGCTGCACATCAGTCTCTCCACTGGGGGAGGGTGTGTCTGTTAACCACTGTGTCTAACAAATCACTCCCAAATGCAGTGGCTTAATATAATAGACATTTGTTATTTTTCATTGGTCTGAGTAGGCTCCCTTAAGCCTTTGTAGACATTTGTAAGGTCTTCTGGGAGCTAATTGGTCTAGGATGACCTCAGCTGGATATCTCATCCTCCAGTAAGTTAGCCCACACTTGTTCACATTGTATATGGGCAAAATTTGAAGCCTATACTTAGAGGCAGGAAGGAGGTAGGAGGGTTAGAGTCAGAGATGGAGATGTGATGATGGAAGCAGAGGTCAGATTGACGTAGCCAAGAACCAAGAATTGTGGACAGCATCAAGAATCTGGAAAAAGTAAGGATTAGATTCTCCCCTAGAGTCTCCAGAAAGAATAAATACAGTCTTTGACATTAGCCTCAAAAGACCCCTTTCAGACTTGGGACCTCCAGGACTGTAATATAAGTCTGTGCTACTTTAAGCTGCTGTTTGTGGTACTTTGCTACAGCAGCAACAGTAAGCTGATATACCATGTTTTTGCCATGCTGCAGACTCTGCCTTTCATAAATCCCTGGGATGGCTGTGGATATTCTTGCATGGCCAAGAATATCACCACCCAAGAGCCAGGCAAGCAGGTCCTGCTTTGGACCTGCACCTCAGAGACAGTCCCTCTCTGGCCCATCTCTAGCTGTACTCCTCTTCATAGAGCTAGGGGTCTTCCATACCCTGGAGGCTTACTCCAGTTTGGTCTGCACAACAGCAGTGGTAGCATCACCTAGGTTTTTGTTAGGTGTGTCAAGTTATGAGTCTCGCCTCAGACCTACTGAAACAGAACCCCTGAGAGTGAGGCCCAAGAATTCATGTTTTAACAAGCTCTCCAAGGATTCTTAAGTAGGCTTAAGACTGAGAACCATTGCTACCCAGAGTCTGTAGAGTTTGTCCTTCTAAGGATGGACTATGCTGAAATGTAACAGCCTGGAGCCCAGGAGATGGCTTTTTGCAAGACGATCGGAGACGATCAAGTTTAGTTATCAACTTGGATTGATTCATCTGTATACATTGAACAAGAGGTTGTGGTTGTGCTGGAAGGGGTGAGGAAAGGGGGAGAAGGGAGATTGGACTTAATTTTGTATTTACTATTTTGTTTCCAGGAGCAACTTGTCACAACAATGAACTAAAATAGGGTAAAGGGAAGGTGCTTTGAAAAGTGCTGAATTCTATAAACTTGGAAATTATGATTGTCATCTCATTCAGGAATCAAATGAGTGCAATAATACAAATAGTTATAATAATAGTTGTATTATAATTATAATAGTTATCTTCTTACATCTGGTTTTGCAGAAGCAGAGCGTGAGATAAAGATTTAAGTGCCATGGTTTATTAAGCATCTACTCTCAGGGGGAACTTAAGTGGAGGAGAAGCAGGACAGAAAAGGGGAGGAAGCCAAGCAAGGTGGCAATTACAGGCTAAGTCCCTGGCATCACTCTGATCCTAAGGGCAAGGGAACCAGGCTTTCTGACTGCTGACCCCAAATTGTCTGTTTAGGATTAACACCTGGCAGGTGGACTCCCTGCCTGTGCAGGTAAAGTGGCTTCAGTAGCCTAGGGACAGGCCTCTGAAGGTTTCAGGTACAAGCTATTAGCAGCAAAGCACACACAAGCTGGAGGGTGGGCACCCAGAACCAGTACCCTGGAACTCAGAGGACCTGGATGGGGCACTGAAAAATCCCCTTTGGCTACCATGAGCCCTTGTTCCATGCCAGGCACTTTTCTCAGGGCTTCCTTTGTATTTATCATCAGATCCTTACCAGGTAAGAATAGTTGCCATCCTCAGTTTATGAATGTGATACCTAAGGCACAGGAGGATTAAGTAATTAGAATGGGAGCCAGCAGAGGTAAGAGGTGGCTGAACTGAGATTCAGACCCAGGCACTGAAGTCCCCAGCCATCTCTATTAATGTCCCCTCTTGCCTCTGCTGTCCCATGTGCCCCACTTACTTTCCCAGCCTAGGACTCCTTCCAGGAACAACACTTCTTTTAGGGGCAGCAGGAAGGTGGTTCTCTAAGTTTTCTTCACCCAAGAAATCAAAATAAGGCTTGTGAAGAAAAGGGAATTTTTATCAACCAAGAGAGAAAAATCATCTCAATCTATATGCTTAATTAGGTCAGATACCCATTTTCCTCTGGGTCTTTTCTAGTTCTTTGAAGTCAGCGAAAGCCCTGGGCATTGGAGAGGGGAAAAAAGTGAAAAGAGAATTGGGAGGAAACCTCCTACATACACACACAGAAAAAAAAAAAGCAATCATCAATCCTCTTTATGAGTTGAATGCAGATAAAGTCAGCTATCAACCTTATCAACATGGATAAAAGATTCTTAAAATTAAAACTAGGGCAATCCCCTGAAGGAGGGAAATCTTCCATCCATCTGAAGATTTTCCTACCTTGTTAAGAGCCTCCCTTCCTGCTCTCCTACTAAAATACTGAATTTGTTTGCGGTCAATTTAAAGACTCTTTGATGATTTAGATATTGTAGGTAAAGCAGAAAACTTAAAATATAGATTAAAAATTTCAAGAAGATATGAGGGCAGTCGCCGTGGAGCAGGATGTGTTGGGAGGGTGAGTGCGGACATGGTAGGTCAGGAGGTCTGGTTTCCTTGTAGGCTCAGCCCTGACACTCGCTCCCATGGCAGCTCTAAGCCAGCACCATACAGGGCACCTTTCTGCGAATACAGAAATATTCTGTACTTCTGCAGTTCTCTACAGCAGCCTTTGTGACTACTGAGCACTTGAGACATAGTGAGGGCAGCTAAGGAGCTGAATTTCTTCTTTTATTTAATTTCAATTAAATTAAAATTTAAATTGCCACATGTGGCTAGTGGATACCCTATTGGCCAGCTCAGCTTTAGTCCTTAACCTTTTGTGGAATTGGTATTTCAAAAACCACCTAAAAAAATGAGCTCTTTATGTCACACCCCTTTTTGTGCAGATGAAGAAACCAGGTATGTCAATTAAATTTTGCTATATAACAACCATCCCCAGATAGTGGCTTTAAATAATAATTATTTATTTAGTTCATGATACCATGGGTCACAAATTTGGGATGGGCATAGCTTGATAGGTTGTTTTTTTTTTTTTTTTGTCTTCTGGGCTAAATTTATGCATTTATGGGCAACTCCTGCTTAGCTGGGAACTGGCCCATCTAGGATACGTCAGCTGGGATGACTCATCTCAGTTCTATGTGGTCCCTCATCCTCTCAAAGGCTCGCCTGAGCTTTTGCTCATAATGGCTAGATAGGATTCCAAGAAAGGGAGCCATAGTGTACAAGGCCCTGGAGGCTTAGTCTCAGAACTGGCATACTTCTGCATTCTTTTGGCCAAAGCAAATGACAAGGCCAGCCTAGATTAAGACTCTCCCTCTTGATGAGATGCAGCAGAGTCACATGTAAATGAGAAAGCTCCAACAAATATAGCCATTTTTATAATCAGTCACACTGAGGCCACATGGATATAGTGATGGCCTGAGGTCACAAAGGAAACTTTTAGCAAAGGTGGGTCTTACAATGGGGACACTTGACTCTCAGACCTGGACTGGCCCTTAGTTTATTTCTTGGATTCTCTAAATAACTCTTGTCCTTGTGCGCCTTAGTTTCTTTATCTATAGAAAGATGGAGGGACACAATGGTTGCTCTGACTTCTTCCAGCTCTCAATTAGTATAAGTGTTGAACTTGGTGGTTGCCCTTAGGTGGGGTCCCATGAGGAATTCCTAAAAGCTGCCTTATTGACAAAGGGCTATTTGGAAGCCCTTAAAGCATACTTAACAAAGGAAGGAATTTACAGTTGAGCCCAGCCTTTGGAAAGAAGTTTATCAAAGATGGAGTTTGAAAAGATCAAGTTTTTTTTTTCCCAGTTTTTCTAATTTTTAATCCACCTATTTCATTTTTCTTTTATAAATATGATGTATGTGAATGGAGTTATCTAAATATCTTCCTAGTTTCAAAGGCTTGGCAGTATTTTTACAGGGATCTCCCATTCAATAAATCAAGCCCTGCAGGTCTGTGAACTGCAACATTAATAGGATTCCTGTGGTGGAGAGAGGCCACTTCTGCATTTCCAATTCCTGTGAATCTGGTGATGGCATTCCAGATGACATCAATGCCTTGGAGCAGCTACCCAACAACTGTCAGTCCAAGTTTGTGTGTTGGGCCAAGTTCTTGGATTATAAATCTTGTGAAATTAAACAGAAATTAGTAGAAGAGAAATTCTTCAGAGGGAAGGGAACTTGGAGAAGATAATCATGAAGATGATGAGCTGGATAGAGATGGGGAGTAAGAGAAAGGAAAAGTAAGAAGAGGAAGGGAGTGAGAAAGAAGTACAAAGGAAAGAAAAGGAAGATAGAGAGGGGAGAAGAACTGAAGAGGGAGGAGGAGAAAGGGTGGAGGGCAACAAAAGCAGGAGAAAGAAGACAAGGAGAAAGAGGGAGAGGGAAAGGAGAAGAGGAGGGTGGAGAAGGGGGAGGGAAGGAGGGCACGATGGGGAGTAAAAGAGGAGAAGAAAGGGTGAGTGGAGAAGAGTTAGGACCGTGGGTAAGAGAGGGCCATTCTGAAGCCCAGGTTCCCCAGGATGCACACCATTGCTCATTCCTCTGCACAACAATCTTGTATCTCTTGGGGAGTGGACTCGGGGGGATCCAGTGGGAATCCCCAGTTCAGTGACAGAATTGAATCTGACTCAGATCGAAGGAGTCCTGAATTTGTTCTGTCCCCTGGGGCTGTATGACTTCCAGTGAGTAGCTTCACTTCTTTCTGTATTTGTTCTTTGACCTCCAGAAAAAGGCTGGGCTATCCCAGGTAGGGTTTTTTTATTTTTGTTTCTGTTTTTGTTTTATTTTGTTTTTTGGCTAGGAAATTCTACCTTCATGTGAACTTTTATGAAGAAACTTGTCCCACAGATGAATAAGGCTATTCTGTGCTCAGTGTGAAGACATTTGGGTTAGACCATCTTTCTTAGGTTGCGATTCTGGAAACAGACCCTGAGAGGAGGGTATGTGAGCCAATGATCCTTAGGGAAGTGCTCCCAGTAAGTAGTTAGGAAAACAAGATGGAGTTGGGAAGAAGCCAAGTAAATGTGCCATTTCATACAAAGTCCCAGCTTCTGCCTGATCCTGAGGATGTTCTGGAGCATTAATTGTGTCCCAGAGTTTATCTCCATTGAAGTAAAGAAGCCAGTTTTTATACTCTTGGTTAGAGGCCAGCCAGGAGGATATAACTTCTTCCAGCTTTCCTTGCTGGTAAAGAAGCCCCAGTAGCCTAAGGAAAACCCTGTAAAAGAGGAGAAGGAAGGGTGAGTGGAGAAAAGGTTAACAGGGACCACTTCTTAGCAGCAAAGCACTGCTAACCTGGGAAAAAGGCATAGCAACCAGCAGAAGGGATCCTTGGCAATTTGGTCAGGGCACCAGTGATGGCTCTCATAACATCTTAATGAGTCTCCCCCAAACCTGGAGTCTGTCTGGGCAGCTGTGATCTTCAGAAAGTGAGGCCTTTTTAGACCCATGAGTTCCTAGGTAACCCATACTCCAAACACATGGTGGACTTGCATGGTGGAGCCCTGCCCAAATCAGTAAAACCATGAGGTAGACCCACAGAATTGTTAGCTAAACAAATAGTTGTTTAAACCATTAAGTGTTGGCATGCTTTATATATGGTAATAGTTATCTGATACAGGGGGAAGGAAATTATCTAATCCCTCAGTCTAATTGCTATTCCAACAAACATCTGTAAGTAGAATCTGAATGTGAGGTTGGTCACTACTGGAGTCAGAATAAGCCTTTATCCAATTTTTATTTTACTCCCCCTTGCAATGGCACTGAACTTCATGAGACGCCAGAGAGTTCTGCCTGGAAGGAGGCAATGAGAATAATGTCTCTCCAGTCATCACTGAATTAATACTAGACAATTGACCCTTTCTTTCAAATCATCTTTGGCATTTTATGCTACTACTGGGTTTTAATCTACTGCCTTATCATCCTCGAGGTCACAGCTACAATGGAATTTGTTCTTAAAAGATAACTCAGCTTTTTAAAAAAGAAGGCAGCAAATAATATGAAGAAGGAAAGAATAAAATAAAATTATGTGGCCGAGCCAAAAAATGAAGGGGAATAAAAGAAGAAAGGACATATTAATTGAACTGTGCTTTCAATGATTATCTTTGTGGCCAGCTTCTCATCCAGTTAAGATTATAGTAAGGAAGGTCAATATCATATATATATATATATGACATCTCTGATGACTTTAATTGAAGTTATTTTAAAGCTTTAGAAAAGCCAAAATACAAAAGGTTAGTTCAACATGACCTTTCTGGAGATTTTGTAGATTGTGTGTGCATTGAGGATATATCCTATTCTGGTTTAAGTGAGGTACCTAACACTCTGCTTAACATCATTGCTCCCCAGAATCACCACATTTGCATAAGTAATTAATATGAAAAGTGTGCTGAGCCTCTAGGCAGATTGAAGACTTTGACTGATTAAAAATGGTTGCAACTTTGGAGACATGCTTCAGAACAGATTTGACACTGACAATGCTTTGCAAATATGGGAACATGGTGTCACTCTCTTGATAGTTGGGAGGGAAGGAAGTACTAGGCTCAGAGAGTATGGTATCTTGGCTTTAGAGAAAGAGCAGATGAGAGTCTGTGCAAGGCACTTTGGGGCTCCATGGCTGACAGTCCCATTTTCAGAGCTCCCAGAATGCCTTCTCAGTTCTTGTCAGCACTCTTCTTTTTCCTCTCTGTGACCCTGAGAACTGGAGACTTTCCATCCAGTCAGCCACAGACCCTGTCCTTTACTCCTTGCATGTACTATATACATATCTGGTTTTTGTTGCATCTGAACCACTCCTATCTCACTGTGTAAAAGAATCACCTAAGGGTCAGTTAAACCCAGAAACTTGGGTCATACTTCCAGAGATTTGGATTCAGAATATCTGGGGTGCGGCCCAAGATCTTGCAATTCTAATCGACTCTCAGGTGATGCTGATCTCCCTGGTACAGGTACTATACTTGGAGTAAGGAAGTGATACATAAATCTAAGCATAGGGTTTCAAACTGGCCTCCTACAGACAAATTCCAGTACACAGATTCATCCACCACCACCCCCCGCCCCCCGGTAATATTTTAAAGGGAAATTACCCAAAAATATCTACATGTTTTGTCTTCTTTTATAAAATAAAAAACATTTGTTGTTGTCAGTGGTATCAATTGCCTTGATATTAGTACAAGCTTCCCCATTTAGAGGGGAAATGTACTCTTTGATGTGCCACAGATTCCACCAACCCCTCTCCTACTACACCAGAACCATTTTTATCTTTTCCTTTATATGTTGGTTGCTGTCCACTCCTAAGTTTGTGTACCTTAATATTTAAGTTTGCATAATATTAACCTTCACAAGTAACACACTTGCATTTTCACAAGTGCTTTCTGGCTTAATTCAGAGGTGTGATACTACTGATGGTGAAAATCTCAGGCCACAGTGGCCAGCTCCTGTATAGAATTGTGGGGCATCACCAAGGACTTCGCAGGAGGTTAACATACTTTTCCAAAAGTTGATGTGTAACAATGTGGAGATAGATGAGAAAAAGCTATGTATGTCCTCTTGGGAAGGAAGAACCTTTATAAAACTAGGGTTTTTTACTACAATGAATCTGAGGTAATAGAGAAGTTCAGAAATGCAAAACATTTACTAGGATTCTGCTAATAAAAAACTTGATTTTCTCCTTTCATTTCTCTTTCCTCTTTTCTTTAAAAGGTGCCTCCTATAGCTGACTACAGTTTTTGGAGCATTGTCTGGGTTCAAATTCTGGTTTGACAATTTACTTTCTGTATTACCTTGGTTAATTACTGAACCTCAGAGTACTTTGGCTTCCCCTAGCATAAATCACACTAACCTCAGGGGGTTATATGTGATGCTTAAATGAGATAAGGCATGTAAAGTTCTTAGAGCAGTCTGATGCCTAGTGAATATTTTATAAATATCATTCTGTCTGCTTCCCACTGTAGAAAGTACGTTGGCAGAGGGATCAAGCTGATCTAAGCTCAAATTCCTGTCCTACCAAGTGTTAGACAATGCAAAAACATTGTCCTTTTTAAAATTTATTCCTTCAGCAGATATTTACAGACTCTGTATTTCCTCATTGGTAAAGTGTGGATGGTAATATCTACCCCATAGAGTGGTTGTAAAGATTAAGTGAGATAATTCATATAAAACACTGCCTAACATGTGAGAAGTACTTACTGAAGTTGGATTGGTCAATATGAAATTGCTATTTTTGTAAGTAAACAATGTCTGAACTAGCAGTTTTCTTCAGTTCAAACTGTATGAGTAGTACTATTTCAATATGATTGTTATTGAAGTTTTATTCCTATCAATTCCACAGGGGGTACATAGGCTAGCTACTGCTATGAAAAAAAAAAAAAAAAAAACCTAAAAAATCATAGGAATAAAACAATGAACCTTATTATTTCTCATAAGTCTGTGGACCAGCTGGCTGCTTTGCTATTCTAGACTGACCTGAATGATCTTGACTAGGCTCACTCATGAGTCTGTAATCATCTGATAGAACAGATGAGGCTGGCTGGCCTTACATGGCCACACTCACTGGTCTGGGGCAATGGGGATGACTGGGCCGTGTGTCTCATCCTCCAGCTGGCTAGCCTGGGCTTGTTCATGAGTTGATAACCAAGTTCCAAGAAGAATGCAAAACCTCTTGGACCCAGGCTTGTAACTGGCATAGTACCACTTCTACTAAAGACTTTTAGCCAAAACAAATTACATGGCCATACCTAGATTTAAGAGTTGAGGAAATAGATTCTACCCTTTGATGGGAGGGTCTGAAAAGACACATTCCCAAGGGTAAGCATACAGGGAAAGGAGGGGAATTGAGGCTGTTTTTTTTTTTTTTTCAATTTCAGGCAGAAAGTATAAATAATATTTGTGTTATTTGCCCCATCATTTCTATTTTCTTCAATTTCAAAATGATTTTTGAGAAGCACCAAAACTCTCTAGTCTTTGAGAGATAGGTATTTTCATCTTCCCCTCTTTTGGCTCTCCTGCAGTTTTAGGACGCTTTGGCTAAGACATGCATGAGCAGTCTCCTTTAGCACCTTTAAGACATCATCTCTCTACCTTAATATATAAGAAGCAGAATTGCTTCTGTAAGAAAACAAAGTAACTACATAGCAATTTGGTTGGTTTAACTTAGGGGCACCTTGCTGATGAAATGCACACCTGCTCTCAATATTCTTTTTATCTAGCACCTCTAATCACCAGCAAGGACTTTAAAGAAGGCATTGCTAAATGCACCATAATCATATCATAAGCAAGAGAAAAAAGTCTGGTTTTTCTAATTTTTAAGACCTCTGTTACAAAGGAGTTTATGAAGGCTTTATAAAGACTTTAGGGATTGCAATAACAAAGCTAAAATTGCCGTGTAACTGTACGTATATTAAACTGTTTTCTTTGCTCAACATTCTGATGAAGGTATTAATACTATTCCCGTGCTACAGATTTAAAGAAAATAGAGGCACAGAGAAATTAGAAACTTGCTCAAAGTTACACAGCTAAATGCAAGAGTCAGGATTTATCAAATTATCAAAATTGCAATAAAGTAAACGGTTGTCCTCTCCCCACCCAAATATTAAGTCCTTTTCAATTCTACTGAAGATATAGAAGCCATAACTAAAACCAGTGAATCAACAGAAGCAGATTTCAGCTCAGTATAAAAACAAAAACATATTCTAACTTTTAACAGTTGTCTGATAATTAAATGTGGTGTGAGGTAAGGGCTCCTAGACATGAGTGAACATCATTGACACAAGAACTCAGGTCTCTCAGACTAGATTCGAAACCTGACTCTTCAGTTTCTTACTGTGTGAAAGTGTCAAGGCACCTAAGCCTCAGTTTTATCAACCTAAAAAATACAAAAAACAAAAAACAAAATAACAACAACAAAAACCCCCAAATATAAGTAACTTCATAAATTATTGTGAGAATAAAGCAATATATTTAAAGCCCATGATTCTTTATAAATCACTAGCAAGGATTCATTTTTTTTCTTCCACCATCATAAGAGTTGCTCAGCAGAGATTATAAGACATTTTTATAGGAATAGGAGAAGTGGGCCTAGTAATTTTTGTCAGAAAATGGGTTAGTTTAGCTACTTGGTACTAAAAGCCTGGCCTAGGAGCTTGTTAGATATGCAAATTAATGGGTTTTACCCTTGACCTACTGAATCCAATCATCTTGGGGTGGAGCCCAGCAATGTGTTCTCTTCAGGTGATTCTCATTCTCTGTAAACCTTGCAATGCACTGGCCTAGGTGACCTCCAGGGATGCTTTCAGCTTTAATTTTATGGTGTCTATTGAACCCTCCCTCACCACCACCTATCTACTAATTGCTACTCTTAGTTGAATGCCTCCTCTGCTCAAACATGCGAGTAAACACTCTGGATGAGTAAACAATTTGTATGCATCCATTTAATTCTTCTACCGGTGGAGCTGGTACTATTGTCACCCACATGCGGAAACAAGGACCCAGCAGACTAGGATGTTGAACCAGGTCAGTTTGTAGCCTGCTAAATTAATCACCACCCAGGGTCTCTCACAAAGCCAAGAAGGACCCAGTAGGGAGTTATTTATCTTCAAATCTATTCATCTGATAATAGAATGGGATAAAGAAATTAACCTGATGCTCCCAGACAAGTACAGATAACTCTCAGGACTAGAAAATGCTGGGAAGTCACAGGGCTCTGGAGAAAGAGACCTGGCAGTGCCTTCCAGGAGAGCGCTCAGGGAGGAGAGACCTGTTGGGTGGAAGTGCCTTAAGTGCCCCACAAATGAGAAACACAGCTGTAGGTAATTATTTTTTCTTAGCTATAAATAAAATAATCCTAAGAACAAGGGAGAAAGAGCCGTTGGGGAAGCTTCGCTCCTGCTACACCCCTCCATCAGCTGCTCTGGATGATAAAGAAAGTAGTTGGTTTTAACCACTTCTCTCCCACCTACTGCCTTTTCTGTTGCTGATGTCTCTATAGGAAATATGTCTTTAAGCAGAATTTATGGTCAGCTGAGCCTGTGGAAGAGATGGCTAAGTTTGTCTTCCTGCTCTGTGGTGCTGATATAGATGAAACTAGCAGCACCAATCCAGATAGCTGATCGAGTGGAGGAAGAGAGACCTTGTATCCCACCATGCCTGGGTCCCTACCTTTCTGTTGTGGCTGCCTTAGCCACACAGATGTATATGTGGCACTGGCCTCATACCTAGCCCTGCCCAGTGCAAGTGGGACCTCACAATATAGGCGAACCTCGTTTTATTGCATTTTTATTATTGTGCTTCACAGATATGATGCTTTTGCAAATTGAAGGCAAGACCCTCCACCAGTAGAAAAATTACAACTCATTGTATTATGATACTTGCTTATTATTATTATTATCTGCAACCGAACCCACAGTATCTCCGAGGTATGCCTAAATTGACAATGGTCAGATTTCAGATGATTTGAGGAGGATGTCTCTTGGGCCCAACTCAAACTACTCCCAGCACCAGAACTCCACAAGAACACCACTACTCCTTTGGCAAAACATTCTTAGTCTTGTAAAATGACAAACATTCTTTAAGATGGACACATACCAAACCTCCCTTCTCAGTAGAAACTTCATGGTCAAAATTTACTTGCAATAATTATATTTCAACAATTTTATGGCTTTGATGAGAGAGAATAGAGAAACTCAAGACATTTGCTGTTCTGTGTGTGGTTGCAGGTCAGCAACATTGAACCCTCTGGGAATCCGTTAGAAATACAGAGGCTTAAGCACTGTCTCAGACCTACTAAATCAGAATGGGCATTTTAAAACATTCCCATGTGATTTTTGTGCATATTAACATTTAAGAAGCACTGATCTAGGTGTCTGAGACTGAAATGGGACCATATAGCAGCCATGTAGGGAAAGGGAAGAGAGCCAAAGAGAGATAATATAGCCTGGTGAGTGAAGCACACATAATTGGGAAATACAGGCAAAGTTCTTAAAATATACATAGAGTAGAAAGCAGCTTGAAAGATCAAAGCCTAATCCTTAACCATGGGTCAGCTTTTAGATCAATAACAGTATCTCTTGGTGGCCTCAGTGGGACAGAACTCTGGACCTCCAATAGACAGTAATGAAAGTAATGAAAGTAAGGGCGATATTGCTTGGATCACATCTGCTAGGCAATCTTCATCAGCAAAATGCTGATTAATGGGAAACTTCAAACTGTGATGCTCTGACAAATTGTCAGCCATTATGGCATCTACCCAGAACACATTTTGTTTTTCAGCCCCTGTTGAATGTTGTTCATGAGGAGCTTGCCTTAGATAGAAGCAACCTGTGGGCCTTGCCAGAGCCTGCCTTGAGGGCTGATGGTCCGAAGATGGAGAAGGACAATTGGTCTGGGCACCATAGGTGGAGGAGGTGGAGGAGGACAGGGCAGGAAGAGCCTGTACTGAGCCCTGGGGACCCTTTGTTGATTTTTTTTTTTTGATTAATTCCATCAAGCCTGCTGCAGACCCTTGAGAAGGGACCAATCTATGAGGACCACATTGCCACTTGTGAGAAACCAGAGCTAACAGTTCAAATTAACTTACATTTTTGCTCTGAAAACATTATCATAAATCAATATTTTAGTAATTTCAGTGAAATCCTATAGAAACATACTGAGAATCTTTGTCATGTCCAGTGGACCTTCAGCTGACTTCGTTCTTTGGTACCAACTTCATCATCAAGAACTTTGCAACTATGATCTGAAATGTACTGGCTTTAGTCTACAGGGGTCCACAGTGCATCCTACTATAAAGGGAGGTAATTTTGTAATTCAAATCACCTTCATGAAGACTTGGGTTAGGATTTACCATCTTTTATAAAACAGAACACAATCTATAGGATGATTAACATAAATGGAAATGTGGGATCCTAATGAGATACAGAGACTGCTTTGATACCTTCGAAATCTTATTGCTCATCTCTACTATGCTATCTATATGAAATATAATTCTCTTCACCACTTTCAGTATGGTCCTCCTGCATTTCATCCTGATACAAACTATTGAAGATTATTCTCTCATACCCACATAATGAGCAAGAGCTGGGGACCTTAGTTGGGATGGGGGCAGCATTTTATAAAAATGAAAATGGGAAAGCTTTCAACTAAATAAAATAGATATAAACTATTTACTGAAATGAAATGAGATAATTCAAATGAAGTAATTATCTGATGCACAATCTCATCAGGTCTAGATTTTTAGGGAGAGGCCACTTTTCTTGTTTATTGCACAAGGTTTAATTGGGGGTGCCTCTTTCCAGCTGTGATGGCTCACCCACAATAAACCAAAAGGTTGTATCTGAATCGTGAACATTTGGGGGCCCATGGAAGTGTCTTCATTCAAAAGGTTGATGTCTTTCCTTTAATGCCTACCCTTTGCGTTACCAAGGAATTACACTATCTCGGTGTTCATATCCCTATGCTGATTTCCTCAGGTACTGTTCTAAAGATCAGGCAGGTCTTGCTCTCACTAGCTTTACATTCTAGCATTCTAGTGAAGGAGACAACCAAAATACATTCAATAAACACACACCTAAAGACATTAGAATAAAAAGGGTACTAAGGTAGAGTGTAACTAGGGTAAGTGGGCTCCCTTTTGGCTATGACAGTCAGGGAGTGTGAGGTCCAGACAGAACAGCAAGAGCAAAGGCACTGAGGCAAGAATAAGTGTGGCCTGTGTATTTTTCTTTTTAGCAAACTTTTAAAACTCTTAGCAAGTACCAGGAACTTATCTAAGCACTTTGCAAATAATACACCACTTAATTCTCATAGAAACACTGTAAGGTAAATACTAGTATTATTTGTAAGATATTACATTTTGCAGATGAGAAAGTTGAGGCACAAAAAGTTTAAGTAGCTTGGTCAAAGTGACACAGTTGGTAAATCATGTAGCAAGAATTCAAATCCAGGTCTGATCCCAAGGTCTGTGCTCATAACCGCTTTGCTGGTGGGATCCAAACTGCTGCATGTTAGGACACTTTTGGGGATCTTTATTTATTTTTTCAATTACAATTGACATACAGTGTTATATTAGTTTCATGTGTACAACATTGTGATAAGTTATGAAAAGATTCCCCCAATTAGTCTAGTACCCACCTGGCACTATACATAGTTATTGCAATATTATTTGCTATATTCCCTATGCTGTACTTTACATCCGTGACTATTTTGTAACTACCAATTTGTACTTCCTAATCCCTTCACCATTTTTCCTCAGCCCCCCAACCACCTTCCCATCTGTCAACCATCATTTTGTTCTCTGTATCTGAGTTTGTATCTGTTTTGTTTGTTTTGTTAATTAGTTTCCACATATAAATGAAATCGTAAGGTATTTGTCTTTCTCTGTCTGACTTATTAGCATAATACCCTCTAGGTCCATCCATGTTATCACAAATAATAAGATTTCATTTCATTTTTTATGGCCCAGTAATATTCTATTGTACATATGTACCCCCTCTTCTTTATCCATTCATCTATCAATGAACACCTAGATTGCTTCCATATTTTGGCTACTGTAAATAATGCTGCAATGAACATAGGGGTGCAGATATCTTTTCAAATTAGTGTTTTTCTTTTCTTTGGATAAATACCTAGAAGTGGGATTGCTGGGTCATAAGGTAGTTCTAATTTTAATTTTTTGAGGAACCTCCACTAATTTACATTCCCTCTAACAGAGCACAGGGTTCCCTTTTCTCCACATCTTCCCCAACACTTGTTTGTTAGTTTATTGAGGACTCCATTTTGACAGGTGTGAGATGATATCTCATTGTGGTTTTAATTTGCATTTTTCTGATGACTCTTTGTATTGAACATCTTTTCATATATCTATTCTCCATCTGTATGTCTTTTTTGAAAAAAATGTCTAGTCAGGTCTTCTGCTGATTTTTAAATTGGATTGTCTTTTGGTGTTAAGTTGTATGAGTTCTTTATAAATTTTGGATAATTAATTCTTTTCACCTTTGTCACACATCCCCCCAGTCCCCCTCACATCTGGCCACCATCAATTTTTTCTCTGTATCTATGGGTTTGTTTCTGTTTTTTTTTTTCTTGTATATTTATTTGTTTGTTTTTCAGATTCCAAGTGAAATCACATGGCTTTTTCTGCCCAATGTATTTCATTTAGCATAATGCCATCTAGGTCCATTCATTTTGTAGATCTTTAAAAACTACTGATGCCTGGCTCCCTCTCTTAATCATTTGGCTGTAACTGGAGTAAGTTGAGAGTTGGGATTTTTGAAAGCTCTCAGATGATTGGAATGTACAGCAAATTTGGAGAGCAAGGGCACTGTGATGTGCTGTTTAGCATTTCGAGCTTTTGAGAGCCTACAAGAACCCCAGGGAGTCTAGGCTTGATGAACAAGGTAAGGAGTTGCATTCCTTCCCCTCCTGCCCCTGGAGGTTGACTTTTGACTTTTTATGCATTTGCCAAAATCAAAGGTATCCACATAAAGAAAACATGGTCTATTTTAAATCAAGGGGACCCTGCTTACATCAATGATATCATTCACATCAGCAGTACATGATTGGATTTTCCTCCATATCAACTATACAACCACCTCTCTGCCTGACATTGGGAGATCACCTCACAAAGGCCATCAGATGCCTTAGGCAGGAGCCAGGGGTGGCAGGGCTAGTCCCTAAATATAGTGAAATCAGTCCATCATCTTTGAGTGAGCCTATTTTTATTTTCTGTAGAAGCTGATGCTCAAAGTGGACCAGGAAGTTGGGTGAAACCAATCAGTAGTTGACTTCAGACACTGGGGGAAAGTATACACTGTGTCTGCACTGGGGTCATAGTCAACATGGAAATCTAGGGAGACACTAGGGAATTTATGTTACCTATAGGCACTATAGAACTGTATAGGGACAAGAATTATGTCATTGATTCTGATATTTGGCCCAGAAACATTTCTGATATCTCTCCATGGTAGGAACTAGAATATCTTTCTGTTGTCCAAATTCTCATTGTAGCACTCAGAGCAGGTTAAGTGATCACTATGGGCCTTTGGCTACAGTTTTGATTGGTAAATGGGTAAGTTGGTTTGAGCATCTTTAATAGGCCATCCAGAGTGCCCCATACCTGAGAGAGGGAAGTGACTGCTCTGGAGGCTGAGGAAATACCAATTAAATAAGAGTACAGGGAAGCTGAGAGAACTTCCAGACACCACCTTTGGTAAGTTGTTGAACTGGAATTGGAACTGGAAATGGAAATGAGGTGTCTTTGCCAGGCGTGCCTGATTAAATTCCACACCCCTATTCATGTAGAAGGAAGCCTTCCAAGGACTTTTAAGTGGGCAGTGAAGTGATGAAAAGAAGTGATTAAGGCACAGATGCCAAGAGCAGGCTCTATATTGCTTACAATCCTACAGCGTAACGTTTTATGTGATTATAATGTTTCAAGAGGGTAGCAAAGGCTATGCTGTAAAATGCTCCATCAGAGTCCCAGCTGGTGAACCAGGGATTACAAAACAAAGCTTCAGGTTAGGAAGCCAGTGTCATCCACATTTTTCATTCATATTGTGTACAATTAGCAGTCACAAGTAATGGCTCACAGTTAACTCCCAGCATAAGAATTTATGGGACTTTCTATAGGGCAAAAAGTCAGATACATATCAAAGACTCTTGATTTGATTCTGTCCCTCCAAGAGTCTTCAAATTATGACTTACTTAGGACCAAGATGAGTTTTCTTTTCTTCTAACTTCAAATACTTTGGAGATTTCATGAAAAGCAATATGCTAAGATAAAGTATTAAAATGTTGGTGATAGTCTGGTAAGTGTTAGCTAAGTTCATTAAGTGTCAGATATCTATGGGTTCCAGCCTATAGGCTGTGGAGAAGGGATTGTGGTAAAGGGGGCCATGGGAAGAGTCACACTCTTGGAGTACTCTCTCTCTCTCTCTCTCTCTCTCTCTCTCTCTCTCTCTCTCTCTCTCTCTCTCCCCCTCTTTCTAATCAGGTGCCACTTAACAACAGGGATATGTTCTGAGAAATGCATCCTTAGGTGATTTTGTTCCTGTGCAAACATCATAGAATATATTTATACAAACCTAGATGTTATAAGCTATTACACACCTAGGCTAGTTATACTACCCTTGTATATGTGATACATTATTGACTGAAACACCATTATGTGGCACATGACCATATGTGTGTGTATGTATACATATGTATGTATATATACACATTTTGGATTAAATATAGATCTTAGTCAGTTGAATTAAAGAGTTTACTGATTTCACATTAGCTTTTTGCCATTTCCTATTTTTTTTTAATCAGCAAACACTAGATTGTTAATATAACTGCCCTGGTCCTTTTCTTTGAAATAAAAGGCATTAGTTTCTTGGGTTAATGATATAGCAATAGGTAACAAAACCAAGAATGGACAGTGTCAGAGAATGTACACCTGCTCTCTTTGACTCCTGGTTTGAAAAATTCTAGGTGGAAGAAATCTAGATCTGCCATGGGATCCTAGACTGAATCAAGCCACTGGGAGAGTGACAGGATTGAGAGGGCCTGGTCCTGCTAGACTGATCCATAATGGATAGAAAGAAAAGCTCTCGTCTTAAGACTTTGGCAAAACAAATTCAGGGAGAGAAAATGTTGGTGATAAAGTTTCTGAAGTGTAATGCGTTAGAATAGTTTTAAGAGAGGGAGGAAAGAGAGGACATTCAGGAAGCTACCATAGATGTGAAATATTAAAAAGGAAAAATATCAAGAAATAGGACTTTAAGTTGTCCTTAAAGTTAAAGTAGGCAAATGGAATCCTCTTTCAAGAGATTTCTGGAAATATTCAACTTGCATTATGGATATGATTTGGCTGGATTATTATTGCCTTAAATATAACACCATACAAGACTGAGTTTTAGGGCAGAAGCATTGAAGGCCTTATCTAATATGGGTTATAATGTTTCTGCAGTATTAATGCCTTTTCCCTTTTTCTTGACCAATTGATATTACATGAGACTGGAAAGGAGAACTGTTGCAGCTGGAGAAGCTTTCTGAGCCTAAGGAGGCCAGAATCTCTGATATAGCAACAAGATATAGACCTTGTCATTCTCAATAAATGAATATTTAAGACTTTGGTATTAATCAGTGTAATTTAATGGCAAAATCTGAGTCATTGTTCTAGAGAATAGATAAACAGAAGAGGTCATGAAAGGGAGGAAATCAGGGCATTACATTTGCTGTCATTTTTGAGGGAAGAGGAAGTGTTGACTAAAATTTGGGAGGGAACAGCTTGCCTTTGCAGATGGCCAGCACCATTATCAAGGAGAGCCAAGGCGCAAGCATGATATGAGGCAATCCAGTATTAATTTGAGTTATGGAAGCCTTGTACATGCCTGCCAATCATAAGCTTTGTGCCATGTTAATCTTCCTGCCAAAGGCTAGTGTGGTCATGAAACACCAAATATACAGTAAAGAGGAAGGTAAAGGGCTATGAGGGAAGTTTCTAATGTTCTGCCTCTCCATAGAGAAGGCTAAGTTTATTCAAAACTAGACAAAATTATACAACATGGAAACCCGAAGGACCCGGGAGCCTTGGTTAATTTTTTTCTATTATTTGCTCTCAAAGCATCCTATAATTTTCATTCCTAGTCTCTTTAAAATTACTACTGATTACTGAGTAATTATTTGTTAAATATCTTTTATTTTAGACTGTAAGTTCCTTGAGAACAGGGATAATCTTGTTCATGGATGTGTCTTTAGTATCCAGCATGATGTCTAGCTGATGGAAGATGCTCAATGATGATTGATTCATTGAATGAGTACAATTAATGTGATAACAGGTATAGCAGAAATACCCATATCTATGTGATGGATGGTGAAGGAATATAATCCAGAGGAGAGAGATGAGAAGAAATTTATATAAGTGAAGTTCTAGAAAAAGCAGTAAGTTCTTTTCATTGAGTGCAACACTGGGTCTTCTACACCAGGGTTCCCCAGATCCCCAGATGCAGACCAGTACTGGTCCCTGACCTGTTATTGCAACTCTCCAGTGCTGATATCACCACCTCAGCTCTATCTCAGATCATCAGGCACTAGATTCTCATGGGAGCGCCAGTCCTTGGTGCCCAAAAGGTTGGGGACTGCTCTTCTGCAACATTGCTAGCTAAAGGGTGGCCCATGAACTGGAAGCATCAGCATTACTTGGGAGATTAATGGGAATGGAGGAGCATGGCCCTGCCTGCTGAAAAGGAATCTGTATTTAAACAGATGTCCCGGTGATTTGTATGCACATTAAAGTCTGAGGAGCTCTGCTGTATGGCATGAGCAAATATCCTGTTTACTAATATAATGAGACTGCTGAGGGCACCCAGAGCAACAATGGCTAAGGAGAATAAAAGGAAGGTGGGGAATCTACCCGCAATGAAACCATTACACAATAGGTGTGATGTTCAATCTTCAGATAGGGGAGTCTCTAGTTAAACACAAGGAAGAAGATGAAGCAACTTAACATAGATATACAACCAGTCTTGAAGTTGATCTGTGTGAGGTGACTGAAACTTAGCAGACCATGTCAAGTTCTAGGGCTGTGAATGTTATTGATTCACATGGGGAAAAATTATACCATCCAAACAAGGAAATGGAAAGGTTAAAGTGTAGGGACTGTTTACCCATACCCTATTTATACCAACTGGCTGAATTTGAGGAAAAGCAAAGAAGAAATGAGCATGAATGAATGAGCTTTGGGAGGGAAGTTGTAGGTTAGTTATGCCAATGGAATAACCTACAAGGTCAGTAATATTCGAACTGTGTGTTATGGAATTTGGGGTTGATTAAGAGGTTCCTCAGAGGATGACAGGGTGAGGGAGGTGAGGAAGAGACAGAATGGTATTCAGCCAGAAAAGTTGTTTTATATATCTGGGTTCTACCAAGTACTGAAGTGGTACAATGGGGACATGGATTAGCTCGCATGCCATTTCAGATAGATGACTAAAAGAGGGTTTGGTCACTGGCAACAGTTTTAATGTCAACGATTATATAAGGTCATGAGATATTTTCATACTGTCTTTATAGAAAAGGAGAGAAAATACAGAGACAGAGGACATTTATTTTTGCAGCTACCTGTTATTTAACCCAAATATGCAACACACATGGTATCATTGCAACTTGACCCCAGATCATTTTCCATCTGAGGTTAGAGTTCATCTTAGTATGTAAATCTAAGTGATCATTAACAATTGGTTAGAAATGATACTGGAGATGAAATTCATTTACCAGTTTGAGTTCCAGGTAATAGAAAGACACATCAATAATTTCTTTAATTATCTATATTTTAGTAAGGTAACAATGATTTTATATGGGAACAAAAAGTGAACATTTGTCAACTTTCCTAGCTCCTCAGCTCCATTTGAACATACTTTCTATTACTGGGCTATTTCCTATCTTATGAACAACACCTCCCCAAGAGAGCAGCCTACAACTCATTTTCCCCATCCTCCTTTGCAGATAGACTCTGCCAATCATGTGCACTTGTGCAAGACTTCTGATTGGAAAAGAGCAGCAAGATGAAGCTGGCACTTCACAGATTACAGTTTTGGGTGAAGGGGATGGTGAAGGCATCCAGCTTTCTAGGATATTATTAGTGGATATTCAGGCATGTGCTTACTAACATCAGTGGTATAAGCTGAGGTATCTTCATCCAGCTTCAGCAGAAATGGGGGCCTGGCTAGAGCAGAGGCACAGAGTGCCTGTGCTTTGGGCATTGTTCTTGGCTTTGTGGCCTCTAAACCTGATGCTTCAGCCCTCCTGGAGATTCTTCAGTACTATTTAATATGTTTTCTTTTTTTTTTCCACTTAAACTAGTTAAAGTGGATTCTGTTGTTTATAACTAAGAATCCTGAACCTGCGGTTAGAAAGAAAGCTCTAATTTTCATCTTTCTTTGTATTAGTTATTTATTGCTGCGTTATAAATTATATCATAATTTAGTGGCTTACAACAATCGTATATTATCTCTCACAGCTTCTGGGGTCAAGAATATTCAGGAGTAGACTAGCTGAGGGTCTCAACTGCACTTGAAATGTGGGCTGGGTGGCAATCATCTGCAGGGGAGATGATTGGGGAACCTCCAACACAGTGGCAAGTTGGTGCTGGTTGTTTGTTGTTGGCCAGTTCTTTCTCACATAGATTTCTCTGCAGATCTGCTTGACTGTATTCATAAAAAGTGAGTGACTTCCTTTAGAGCAAGAAATACCTGAGAGAGAAATTGAGAGAGAGAGCGAGAGAGAGAGAGAGAGAGAGAGAGAGAGAGAGAGAGCGAGAGAGTACCAATTGTAGCTATCCTTTTTATGACCTAGCCTGGGGAGTCACACTATCACTTCCACCATGTTCTGTTCATTAAAGTGAGTCACTAAGTCCAGTACATAATTAAGGGGAGGGAAACTAAGCTACACCTTGTTAATAGAGCAGTATCAAAGAATTTGTAGACTTATTTTAAAATCACCAACTATGCTTTTTGCCATATAAATTTGCAGAGCCATCCTGAGGTAGGTAAGCTAAACTGCCCTGTCCCACCACTCTGAACTGAGTCATTTGACTTAATTTGGCCAAAGGAGGCTTAAAAGAAATTATGCAAGTAGAGATTTGAAAAGTGTTTACACATCTTCACTTGTTCTCTTCTGTCTTTGCTGTCACCATGAGAATGCACCAGTGAGGATGTAGCCCATTGAATAATGAGAACTACATGATACAGAGTCAAGTATATTAGTTATCTATAGGGTGACTGCATAACAAATTACCCCAAAGCCTCGCAGCATAAGACAATAAGTATTTATTATCTTTCATAGTTTCTGTGGTTTGGGAATTCAAGAGTAGCTTAGCTAGTTGGTTCTGGCTCAGGTTCTGGCTTAGTAGTTGTGGTCTTGAGGCTATTTCCAAGGTGGCTCATGTGTGTGTCTGACAAGTTGGTGCTAGATGTTGAGGCCTTGGTTCCTTACTATGTGAATCTCTCCATGGAGCTGATTATGTGTCTTCACTTAGTTGAGTTTCCACTTAGTTGAGTGACCTCGATGAGCAAGGCAGAAGCTACAATGTATTTTCTGACAGGCTTAAAATGACTGTGTCATCTTTGGAATATCCTATTAGTTACACAAGACAGCTGGTTTTTTACGTGGGTGGGGACTGCACAAGGGCATGGATACCAGGGCATTACTGGGGACCATCTTGAAGGATCACAATCAAGTTACCCCACTCATTCCAATTGAGGTCAACTTATATCAGCCAGTAGCTAGCCTAACCCCAGGCATGGGAACAAGCTGTGGAAGCTCAGCAGAGCTACCCAGCCATCCCCGCCCCCAGCTGATTCCAGATGTGTGAGTAATAAATGAGATTTTGTGATTATTTGGCAGTATTATTGTGCACAGCTATGATAATGTGCTGACACAAGCACATTAGTGACACAGAGAGAAATTTAGAAGATTATGAATGAGAATTGCAATGATAATCCCTAGCCTTAGTTTTTCAATTGGCTAGTAGTAGGATTTATATATAAAGAGAATTTCTTTCTTTGAGGACTTACGATCTAATAATTTATACACATTTAAGTATTTGAGCCATTGATTTATTTGTTTCTCCTGCAAAATAAAGCTCAGGAATAAATGCATGCAGTTGCTTTTGTTCTGAATTATCCTTAAACTGCTTTGGTGTATAGTTTAGATTTAATAAAATTCACCAATTTTAAGTTTACAGTTTGGTGAGTTTTAATGAATGTATAGGGTCATGTGATCACTATGGCAGATGAAATACCCCCAAAGTTTGCTCATATTATGTGCATTTTTAAGTAAACTTTTTACTGATGTAAACATATATGCAGAAATAAGCACAACTCATACTTGAATGTTCACAAAGTGTATCAAATCAAGAAATAGGATGTCAGAGGTTCCCACATGTCTCCTCTCCCCAATGGTAACCATTAATCTGGCTTTCACCATCATCAATTAGTTGCTTGCTTTTGAATGTTAACATAAATGGAAGCATATAACATGTATTCCATTGCATCTGATTTCTTTTGTTAAACATTATGTTTGCAAGATTGTCTCATATCATTGCATCTAGTTATAGTTTGTTTATTCTCTTTGAGAGTACTCCCTTGTATGAATATGCCACAATTTATTTATCTGTTCTATTCCTGATGAATATTTGGGATCTATCCAGTTTGGAGCTATTATGAATAGACCTGCTATGAACAGTCTAAAAAACTGCCTGTTCATCTTGATCCAATTATTTGGGACACTTGCCAAAAAAAAGTTTCAGAGGAGATTTTACCTGATAGAAAATTAGGTTTCAGATTTGTATTTGTTCTGTTTTGTGAGAAAAAGATAATAGTGTATTTTGAAATTCGAGGGGCAGGTTACTATGATGGTCAAATTGTTCTCCACATCAAGGCCCCGCTTACCAACCTTTCCTCCCTCCCTCCCTTTTTACATTCCTTCTTCTCTCCTCTTTCCCTTCTTTCCTTCCAATTATTTTTAAATTAATATAAATTTCAAAGTTTGAGTTGCATTATCCTCAGATGGGAATTTTTTAAAAAATGAAAGTGAAGGTAAAGTCAAATGATTTTTCAATTTGCTAGGTGGCTTTTTTTTCTGGGAAGCAGTTTTTGGTTTTCATAAACATTGAGAACATTTTTGTCTCAAATTTTGTTCTGCTTATTACATTCTGCAAGACAGGTCTCAATAAGTGGTAATGGATGCCACGACAGCCATCATAACCCACATCCTTTCCATCACTGTGACCCTAGTATCCCAGCCATTAGAGACAACCTAACATTTCATCTGCCATTGTTGATGGGCAACTTTCAATTTGAACTGGCCAGGCCATGAAATAATTTATAAATGGCAGGTTGCAGGTTGTTATTTTATAGTTTGAGAATCCTATTCCTTCTAAGAAGGTCATCTGTCCAAAATTGAAAACCCTTTTGTACAAGGAGTACTGGAGGACAATCCTTCTATGTCCCATATGCCACATGTGTTTTAAGAAAAAAAATGCAAATTCTTGCTGCTTCTAGTTCTTTTCTTGGACAAGCCACCAATTAACCCATTTTTGAAAGTTTTTTCTACCCATATAAACATGTAGTAGACATGTAGGGCCTGTTCCCGGGCTCCACTCAAGACCGTTTCTCAAGAACCCTTAATGACCTGGTCAAGTTAATCTCCACCCACAATTTCACAGTGGCCTCCGATGGGAAAGTCAATGGCAATTTAGATTCTGATTTGATCATCATTAGCCACACATTGTAAGTCAAGCCAATCAGGCCAGTGCAGCTCATTTCTGGATCTTCGGTTTGAGCTCTTGGGACAGCAGATTGTTTCCATTTTATAGGATTTGAAACTGAAGATTGGAGCCCAGGGCTTGCTGGCAGCTATCTTTTCTGTAAGACTATGGCCTGTTGTGAATGGAAGAAACACCAAGGAAGCAGTATTTTCATATTTAGGCTCTGTTATTTTCCCACTTTTCTGAGGTAAGCTGGAAAAGAATTTCTTCTTCTTTTCTTCCATTTGTGTCCATTTCAATAAACACAGACCCATTTTTGACAACTGCATTGAGGACCACTGAGTGGCCACAGAAGCTGACTACACTTTTATTTAGGATAACTTCAAATTGAGTTTGCAAAATAGGTCTCATAACATCTTGGGTTGGGGTATGCGTTTCTTCTTCTCAGAGCAGATTGGACTCTGAAGTACACAGAGCTTGGTGTTACAATCTCATTCTCTTTGAGGCGAAAAACTTACTCAATAAAAGTTGTTTGCATTTCTATTTGAGCAGCCTGGAGACAAATATAGTGAAATGAATAGCCTTTTAATTTAATTGGCTTCCTAGTGTGAATCCAAAAATAGAAGGCACAATCTATCTTGGACTTACTGTAGAAATCACTGAGATCCAAAGCCTTGTACAGAACCCCGCCCCCACCATCCCTTCCCAACCTTCGCTTCTAGAATATAAGGATCTATCTCACTGATGCCAAACCTCCCACAGAAAATGGAGCAGGACAGGGCAGAGGGTAGGGTGTGTGTGTGTGTGTCTAGTCCCAAATTAACATTTGCATCTATTTATTGGTGATTAGTTGAAATTGTTTTTTCTTCTTAAAATATAAACTATGTATGGAAGGAATAAGAAAAAAGTCCTATTAAATATTTGTGTACTTTTCAAAATCATAATAGAGCACATAAAGAAAAAAACATCTAATACATTTTGACTTTTAAAATGAAAGTAGAAGAGGGTATCATAGCATGGCTAGAAGTGAAAGCCTGGTTCCTTGCTGCAAGATGTTCTGACATCTTAATCTTCTGCCTCTAAGAGCTAAGATTCTTTTGGGAAGTCCTGGGTTAATCTTGCCTTTGATTTAGAAGTGAAGAAAGAGGAGAGATAAAGTGTTTGGGTTATAGGCCAATGTTCTTTATACAGTTGAAACACATCTAAGCAGAATACTGGCATCTCATGGTCACCTCTGGAGCAGAATTTGGATTAGAAGACACATGAGATAGTGCCTGATGTTACTAGAGAGGGAAGAATATGTTAGGGGAAGACTATTAGCCTCTGAGAAGAGCAGATGTTTTCTCCAAAGGACCTTTCCCTTGCTCTCTGACTAAAAGGGCCATTCATGTTTAACTTCTCTGAAATTTTTATTTTTCTCCACTCAAATGAAAACATATGCCTTAGGTTGAATAATAGATTCTTCTCTAGAATTCTAGTGGAAATTAAATTCTGAGGGGAAAAAATGATAGAAACACCATTAAAATTCTTTTATTTAAAATAAGAGAACAAATTGCATGATTTGGCTGAACCCAGGAGTCCCAGTGAAGTGTCTCCTGCATAGCTTAGAGCTTCCCACTTCATTCAACTCCTTTCCCTCCAGTAGGAGGTGTAAACTCAGCCCCATTTCACAGACCTTCCTGTCCTTACCAGGAGCTGGAGCAATTCCCTCTATTGAAGGATTGTCTTTTAACCCAGGTTTTATTCTCTCCCCCAAAACTTCGGTTCTTGGCAAAACTGAATAGGAGGCTATAGTAGATTTTGGTTTAGTCATATACCTCCCACTTGGTGACTCCAAGTTTCTTGGGTATCTCTTTTCCTTCTCAGTCTCTCAACTAGTTCCCTGTCATTTTCAACTAACTCTTACTTGTATTCAGCTCTTTGGTGCATCGTCTCATCTAATTTCAGAATAACCTAAAGAGACAGGTAATATTGTTTCCCCATTTTACAGGTGAAGAAGTGAGCCTCAGAGAAGTCACTGTCCCAAGTTTCCATAACACATTCTAGTTGGAATTTTTTGAGGATGGAGCAACCTCTATGCCCATAGAGAATACATCTCCATTAGAAAAGTTTCAGGGACGGGGTGGGACTGAAGACATTGATGTTCTTTAGGTAAATCACTCATAGATTGGCCCCACTTATGTAGCCTCTTTCGCACTTGCAGTCTCTAGTGGTGGTGGAAGTTATCCTATTTGCCTTGGAGAAGTGATGAACTTTCGCACTAATTCTTAGGTTTTGCAAACAATGAGTCCCTTTATTTTGGAAAACACTTGTCCTCCTCCCTTTATGTCAAGTGTGGCATTATTGAAAGAGGCAGAGTTAGAGAATAATACTGGCAGTAAAAAGAAACATTGTTCACTTCTCTTATTATCCCTCTATTAAAGTCAAGAGAGATTCTGCTTTGGGCTTCAGGGTTCTTCCATTTGTGGCTTGAGGGTTGTTCATTACATGTTTGCTAAGGGCCCTATTTGAGCTAAACTTCTGCTTGCTCCTTGAGGAAAGCAATCACATTTCTATTTAGTATGCATGGTCTAAATTGGAATCCTTGCTCACAAGGGTTTCCAATCAACTTTTTTTCCCCACTAGTGTCTTTATCTCTCTCACCTTTGGGATCATTCCTGATTTCCTTCTTGGTCTGTTATTAATTAATAACACTGGTGTTTATAAGCCAGTGGTAATATGTTTTGATTTTATCATTTTTTTTCATGAATTGTGGATATCGTTAAAAAACAATATTTTTAAAGTCTAAGAAAGGAACTGAAGTTGATGGGAGGTCAGAGACGATGAGAGGGCACACGATCTTGCTCTGCAATCATCTATCAGTATTAATAAATAGCTTTCAGCTTGAAGGAATTTGAAACTGCTGGTAGCTCCTGCTCTTTCTCCATGTCTCTCTTCATGGATAGGAAGACACAGCCACAGCTGGAATACAAATTTATACTAGAGCCCTGAAATCCTTTATCTGCCAGAGGAGTGGATCACATGAAGCAGGTATCTCTTAGATATCATTTAAGAGGCTAAAACTTTGAATTGCCCTAAAATCAGAAAACTGAAGGTTTCATATATTGTCTCTGACCAACTATGCGATTTTGAACAAAGAAATGAACCTATGGGGTTCCTTACCTCTAAGATTTTAAAACAATATAGACTCATCTAGTAACTGTTTTGAAAGTAAAACTAAATTGTAAATATTAAAACAAAACTAAATGTCTGTTATTTAAAAGGCCATTAAGAAAATAAAAAGGCAAGCCACAAAGTGGGAGAAAATATTTATTCAACATCTCTAACAAAGGTCTTGTATGTAGAATATACAAGAACTCCTCCAGCTCAATAATAAGGGGGGAAAAACTTGTAATTTTAAAAATGGGTAAAAGATTTGAATGGACCTCTTACAAATATATATGAATGACCCATAAGCCCATGAAAAATGTTTGACTTCATTAATCATCACAAAAATGCAAATTAAATCCACGAGATACTACTCCATAATTATTAGGATGTCTAAAATTTTTAAAACAGAAAAGAAAGAAAGAACGAAAATACTAAGTATTGACAATGAGATAGAAAACTGCAACTCTCATAGCTGCTTGTGGGAATGTAATATGGAACAGCCCCTTTGGAAAACAGCTTGACTGTTTCTTATAATGTTAAATGTGCAATCACCACATGACTCAACCATTCCATTTCTAGTATTTACCCAAGAAAAATGAAATGTGTTGATACAAAGGCCTGTATGTGAATGTTCAGAATGTTCATAATTACTCAAAACTGGAAACTCAAATGTTCATCAACTGGTGAATGGATAAACTAATGATGGCACATTCATTCAACTGAATCGTACTCAGCAGGAAAAAGGGGTGCTTTTAAACAAAATGAGTCCTAATCACAGTATTAATATATAATTCTATTTATATAAAACATAAGAAAAGACAGATATATTATATGCTGACAGAAAGCAGATCAGGGTTTTCCTAGAACCACAGGTGTGTGGGGATAGGGAGCAGGGGATGACTACAAAGGGATACAAGGAAAATTTTTGGGGTGAGTACTCAGTACTCAACCAATTGTGTATCCTGAGGTTTCTGCATTCTGCTGTTGGAAATGGTAATTATTTTTAGTTATGAATGACCTCTAAGTAATTTTCCACCTGTTCCTTTCCAGGAGTACTTTCCCTGGACTTCAGTAGTTTCCTCAGATGCATATCAATATTAATCAGTATTCAGTTAAAGACTCAATGGGAACTCCCTGGAGAACTCTGGAGTGTTCTGGAGTGCTCTCTCTCTCCCCCTGCTTCTTTCTCTTCTCTTCTGCCCTGCAGCTCTAGCTTCCTTGGTTTCTCCTCCTCACTGACTGTATGTATAGGTTCCCCTCCCTGTGCTGAAGCCTGAAATCTCTCTCTAGATAGTAAGCTGTGGAAATCATAGGTTTACCTCGTTTGTTTTTCTTCTTTCAGGGACCACTGTCCTGTTCTGTTTGTTGTCTAATCTTTGAAAACCATTGTTTCATACATTTTGTCCAGTTTTTTAGTTGTTTAAGGTGAGGGCAGTGCATTTCTGGTCTTTGTTGCTCCATCATGGATGGAAGGGGAAATTCCAAGTAGGTGCATTTCAGTTCATGTAAATTATACTTCAACAGATGTCACATCTGTGAGGTTGCACCATAGCCTGGACACTCATGATAGCCTTGTAAAACTTTGCTATGTTGTGTTAGGGCTGGACAGTGACAGGAAAGACTGGCTAGAAACTGTTGAGCAGCATATCATTGCCCCACTTGGCCCTATCATGCATGCATTTCCCATAATATTACTGTAGCTCTTATGGCTCTTACCACTGCAGAGGTAGGTCATTTGGCATCACTTTGCCTGGCTGTGCTCACAGCAGACTGGGGCTGATGGAGAATCATCTCCCTCCCAGAGAATCCTTTGACCAGTGACTGGTGGGAATTGGTATAGATGTCCCAGTTACCTCACCCTCCAAAGAGATAATACTGCAGAGTGACTCCTACACTGTTTCTAGATTTACCCAGTAAGCTCAGTTTCTAGCTTCTCAGAGTGGTTGCTTTCTTGATAGCATACCCCTACTTTACTACCTTTCATACCCTGTCTTATATCTCCCCTTCTTTCCTTCCTACCCACCCTACAATTAGTATTTCCTGGGATCACCTCCTAAATAAGCCACTGTAATTGAATCCTTGTCTCAGGGTCGGCTTCTGGAGGAGCCCTAAGTGCGGCAGTAACCAACTCTACTTAAAACAGAAGAAGGCTGCCCAGTGGTCAGCTATTCCCATTGAAGAAGAACCAGGAACCCACAAGCCTAGTGAGTCCTTGGTTCTCTGCTTAGCATTGTTTTTGTTCCACACCTGAGTGATGTAGCATATGCCTTTTGGTGGTGGAAGCATCCAATGATGATCTGTTTTTAGAGGACAATTTTGGTAGTAAATACAGTTTTGATGACGGTTATCATTTTTGGTTTACTGATCATATTTTTACAATTGTACTTAAAGAAAATAAATGAGGGTGTTTGCAGTGTGGCTCGAAAACTTTGCGTGGAAGCTCTTTCTATAATGTCAGAGAAATGGAAGTGACCTGGATATCAGCAACAAGATATGTGAAAATGATAGCACATTCATATAAGGGACTATTTTATAGTCATTAAAAATAATGTTAAAGATTAATATATTTGATAGACGCTATTTATTGTGAGCTCTAAAAGGCAGGTTATAAAGCAATAAATATAGTATGATCTTACTTATTTTCAGTTTCATAATAGATAAAGCAAATTGAACCTTGTTCATACACAGAAAGGCTTGATCCCTGCATAACCCAAAGCCTGCTTGAGCCTTCAACAATTTACACTGGACTCGCTTGAGAACTACAGTTCAGTACTAAACTGGTAACGCAGACGACATCATGCAGAGGATGTCATACAGCAATAATGACCAATCCCAATAGTGAATTTCCAATCTCCTTCTATAACCAATTGCAAAGTGCCTTTTGGATTTTCCCTTGTTTAGAAAGGACTTCTTCCCCTCTTGCCTTCCACCTGGTTCTCACACTTCCCACAAAGACACACCTGCTGACCTGCCCCGGAAAGATATAGATTTCCTTGTTCAACAAACTAAATTTCAACTCCACAGAGATTTTTGGGCTTTCATTATTCTTTGACATATGTGAATGCAGTTGTTTACTAGCTGTAGTCAAACAAACATTTTCTACAAGTTTTCTCTAAATACTTTTGTGTGCCTTGTACCTGTGCAATGTAAAATATATAACTTTGAGTTACTGACCCGTGGGGACACAGGACTTTGAGGAAATAATTTAAATAAAAAATGAAAATTCTTCTGCCTCCTACCTTCTCTTCCCTCTTTTACTTTTTTTTTTTTTTTTTTTTTACATTTTCTACGTTAGTTAGGTACCAGGTGAGCCACAGGGATTAGAATAAAAAAAAATGGCTCATCCATCTTCAAGGAGAGCATTTTAAAAATGGCAGGGCTTTGGGGAAGAGCTGGGAGATAAATGAAAATAAGTAGTCCAGAGTATTCCCTGACTGGGTGTACAAAAGATATATGAAGCTCAGGGAGTTTTTGAGCCACCTAAACTAACTTTGTCACCTGACAGCTGGGGATACAGCCTAGAGAGATTAAATGATTCTCTAAAGTCTAACTACCAACAAGTATGAATAAGGGTAATTGTGTATTTGCTTTAAGAAGAAACTCAAAAGTTTTCTATTTGTTTATTCAAGGGAGAACCTACCTCTCATTGCACCTTGTTTTTTTTTTTTTTTTTTAACTTAAAAGAGGCAAGAGTAGGTAGGTTTGCATTAAATAAAGTCTTCGATGACCTCAGGATAATCATTTTCAGAGTAATTCTAAAACCAGGCTATGGACTATGATTAGCTGAAGGACATTTGCAAAATACCAAGTCTCAGGTTTCTCCCTTTGCAAATTCTGATTAGCAAGTTTGGGGTGAGGCCCAGGAAAACGTAATTGCTACAGGTAGTTCTCCAGAAAGCCAAATGTCAGGCTGCGTTTGACAATGCCTTGGGCCATAGGAGACCTGGAGGGAATGGCAGGTGGAAGAGAAACTAGGAAATCTACTCACAGGATTTAGGCCCCTTCTTCCTTCCAGAGCAAATTTATTTTATACTGTATTGGGATATACAGTCAAACAAACAGATGGAACCCACACCTTCACAGGAGTTTGCTAGTTTGGGTGGACATGGATTTGGGACCTGGTAAGCACTCTTCTAGTTTCTCTAACAGAATAATAAAAATAGAAAATAGGCTGAAACATGTTTCTGTCAGAAGTGAGCAGTACATGTGACTTTGCTTTTTGTCATATTGTAGAAAAGGGCTTTCACACTTCACCATTTTTATTGAAAAGCCTTTTCCCTCCCTTCTCTTCAATATAAGCTCAAATCACAATATTTTTTCCCTTTTTTAATAAATAAAACGGGCTGCACGGTTCAGTAAGACTGACAGGTTTTCCTCATCATTTGTTTGATTAAAGACTCTGGAAACTTTTAGGAGGCCCAATGATGGTTTCTTCTCACATTTGAATGAAATGCAAAACAAAAGGCTCTGAGTGCCAAGGAGCAGGCAGGTGTGTTTATATTGATGCTATCTATAGCTGCTGGTTTTTTCGCTTCATGCTGCAAACTTTTAAGATTGCGAAACTTTAAAATAATGTTGGGTCAAAATGACCTTCCATTGTCTTCTCATCTTTCTAACTGCTCATTTTGAACCCTAAGCTGGTCTTATTCCTGGACTTATGGTGAGCCTACATTAGAGGTCCCATCAATGGGCAAGCTGGAGACCCTGTCTCTCTCGGAGAGCTTGTGGTTACTAGTAGAAGGAAGGCTTCTAGGCCAGGGGATGCCAGACTTTCCCCATAAAGGGCCAAATAGGAAATATTTTTAGCTTTGTTATTCTCTGTCACAATTACTCAGTTCTACCATTGTATTGTGACAACAGCCATAGACAAATGAGTATGGCCGTGTTCCAATAAAACTTTATTTATAAAAATAGGTGGCTGGGCTGAATTTGGCCTATGAACTGCAGTTCGCTGACTTGTGGTCTACGACATTTGGAATGTTCATGATTAACGTATGAAGGGGCAGTGTAGTAACTGTGGTCATCAGACAGGTCAGTGTGAATCCTAGATAGTCCTTTTGCTAGCAATGTGACGTTGGAGTAGTTACTGAAACTCTGTGAGCCTTAATGATAGCGACAGTAAAATAGTAATAAAATCACTACCTTGTAGGTGTGCTGGAAAGAGCACTGGTTCAAATCCAGGACTGATTTTTAACCACTTGTGGGAACCTGGTCAAGGCATTTATATCACTGAATTTAGAGACCAAACTAGAAATCAGATTTCAGATGCTGAGACCGATGGGCCACATTCAAGTAACTGATGGGTTTTATTGGGCTCACACAGTGTAAAGACTTTTGCTTCACTGAGTATGAATGCTTTTAGATAGACTATATTTTTTATTCACCTGTCACTACTACCCTGTTGTCTTATGGCTGGATAGCTTCACTTTTTAAAATTTCCTGCCTAGTGCCTTTAGGCATTTAAGTTTGTGACTCCTTGATTGGAAAAACTCTAAAGAATCTTCCAACTCAGAAAGAATGTGACTCTACCACTCTCAGAAGATAATGCCAAATGTGGTTTCAATATATATTTCCGAACATAGTGGTTTTAAAAAAACAACCATGAATTACTTCTCCTGAGTCCAGGAGTTGGCCAGGCCATACTACTGATATAAGCTGGATTCAGCTGATCTTGCTGCACTCATGCTTTTGCGTGCCAATTAATAAAGGAGACTTCATCCAAGGATTGTGTTAAGATACCTTAGAGGGAGCTCTCAGGTCCTACTCCTCATCATCTCGAACAGGAAGATGTTTTCTACTCTACTACCCCAGCAGCAGGAGGGAAGTTTTTCTCCTCTCCTAGCAACAGCCTAACCAATGATAGATTTTCACAACCTAGCCAATGATAAGCTATTTTGTTATATTTTGAACTCCTGGTTACTTCCCATGGATTCTTTGTTTATAACAGCTCCTTTAAGCATCTCCTTTCCTCTGTAAGAGAATGTTCTTCTCCTTTGTCCTTCAGACTTGCCTATGGTTTTGCCATAGCCTACATGTCTCAAATTTCAATTCTCTGCTATTCCTTGCAATTCTCTGCTATTCCTGAACAAACCCATTTTTGCTGGTAAAATAACTGCTTTATTTTTAAGGTCAACAGCTATGAGCTGGGAGCTCAGCTGGGAAATGGCTGGTGTAGGTCTGCCTCAGCTGAGATAACTCCACTGTCTTCCATGCATCTCTCATATGCCTCCAACAGGACAACTAAGGCTTGTTCTCAGAGAAGCAAAAGAGGAAGCAGATACCACACTTTACAAACTTCTGCTTGCATCAAGTTTGCTCTTCTGCACTTGGCCAAAACAAGTCATATGACTTAGTCCAGAGGCAGTGTGGGAGGCACTTCCAAAGGCATAGGCAGAAGTGGAAAACTGAGGCTCTTAATGCAATAAATTTACTAAAAGCATTAAAGTGATGGTTTGTATGAGGATAATGCAGGCACCATTATTCTTTTTGTCATTGCTGAAAAATGTGGTGACTTTCAAAAAACAAAGAATGGAAATGTATTCAGATAGCAGTGTGTGTAGGTGTCTTTGAGTATGTGTGTGTGTGGAAAAGATGATGTTTTTCATTTTTTTCTCTTTTTCCCCCCACATCAAAAACAAACAGAATTTTGAAGACCTTTGAAGACGTCTGTCTATCCTCTTGGGATCTGTAAGACAATTTTAAGGACACTGTCAACTAAGCAAACATCACCCTTTTTTTGATACCTCAATCTTGACATTAATAGCTGCCTGCATTCTTAACTTGAAATTTATCTTTGGAAAGTTGATCATTTTTTTTTCTGAGACAAACCAAGAAAAAGTATTTATTTTAAAGGTGAGCGTGAACAACATCAACAACTAACAAAGCAAACAAACACTCCAACATCACCAAAACATGGATTAGTTATTTTTGCAACATAAAAATTATGAGTTTTTCACAGACCCATGTTCAAATGATGATAGTAAAAGATATGAAGCAATATTGATTTTGCAAATCTTTTCTTTTGCAAGCAAGTGTTGCCACTAAGGACCCACAGGTAAGCATCTAAGTAAAACTATGAAAGCTGAAATGTTGAGATTAGATGTCACTTCCATCTGTTCTTTAGAGGATAACTTAGAGTAAAATAAGGAAAAAAAAAAAACCCTTATTTTCCCAAAGCATTGTTGCCTATTTTTTAATGGAAGTAAACAATGCCAAAGCACAGAACTGCCAGTCCATTCTTACAGCCACTACGTTCTGCTAAATGCTTAGTAACACAAGAGAATAATGAGAAGAATGCTGCAGCTGAGAAAGCTGAATCCATTAAATGTCAGAGCTGAGAAAGCTGAGTCCATTGTTGAGGTTGAGTCCCTTTGGGCCCAAAGTGTGGTCCAGGGACAGGCAGCATCTAATCATGCAGGAGTTTGTCTCTACTCAACCCAACCTTGGCTCTATCCACAGCTGTTTGCATTTTATCATGACCCCAGAAATTCATATGCACACTAGCATTTGAGAAGTACTGGTTGATAATTATGTTATAAATTAGAGGTTTCATCTGGATTTAATACAAATATTGCTATTTCAAATTATTTATAGACCTCTTTAATAATGACCCTGGATCTATTATTATCTTTGGGCTTCATTGTTTGCATCTGTTGAATGGGGACTCATAACTGTCTTGCAAGCTTTCACAGAGGTTGAGGCAATCAAGCTGTAGCTATTAAAAAGTGCTCTGAAACAAATGAAGAGATACTAAATACTGGGTCTTGTTATTTCATTTAAGGAAGTGCTTGGATCTACAAGTCCAAAATACCAAGGAAGCTAATGAGGTCAAGAAATGTTTTTCTACCTTCATGCTGTTACAAACTTCTAACTGCCTACCCTGGGTAGCTGGCATTCTAGCAAACTGTGGCATCTACAAATCTGCTCCATCTGTCTGTGATGACCTCTCACTACATAGGAGTCTCTTAACACCTGGCATTTGATTCCCTCTAAGATTTTGTTGCTGAAAATGTCCTTTGACCAGCAGTCTCAGAATCTCCTGGGGGCTTGTTGGCAAGGAAAACCTTTAGTCTGAGCTTCAATCTACTGAACCAGAACCTGCATTTTGACGGGATTTTCCCTGACTCTCGTGCAAATTAATATTTGAGGAGCACAGATGTAAGTGAGTACTTCTCAACCTCCCTGCTCATTAGAATTCCTTAGAGGACTTTAAAAATACCAATGTCTAGGCCCCACCCTAAGCAAATTAAATTAGAGTCTTGGGGTGCGACCATAGGCATCTGTATATAGATGACCTTGGAACAACAGTTTGCACTGCACAGATCCACTTGTACTTATGGATTTTTTTCTAATAAATACATATTATACTATAAATGTATTTTCTCTTCCTTATTATTTTTCTTAATATTTTCTTTCTTTTATTAAGATTTTTATTTTTTAATTAGAGTTGACATTCAATATTATTTATATCAGTTTTGGGTGTACAGCATAGTGATTAGACTTTTATATAGTTTACAAAATGATCCCCTGGATTAGTTTAATACCCGCCTTGCACCATACACGGTTAGTACAATATTATTGACTATATTTCCTGTGCTGTATCTTAATAACCTTTTCTCTAGTTTACTTTATTGTAAGAATACACTATCTAATACATATAACATACAAAATATGCATTAATCAACTGTGAGGCTTCTGGTTAGCAGTAAGCTATTAGTTAAGTTTTAGGGGAGTCAAAAGTTATATGTAAATTTTCAACAGCATGGGGATTGGCAGCACTCCTAACTCCCTCGTTGTTCAAGAGTCAACTGTATTTTTAAAGCTCCTAGATGAGCTTCTTTTTGATGCCTTAGGTACATTTTATTGATTTTCTTATGATACTTTGATATACTATTTGGAGATGCAAAGTAAGATCCAGTGAAAGGCCAGAAAGAATCAAATGGCAAAAGTCTTAGAACTATCTGGCATTTGAAATGAATTGGAGTTTGTGTGTGAGGGGAATACAAAAAAGAACAATGGCAGAGAAAGAAAGTTGAGCCAAGCGGAATCTCAATTGTGGAAATGGCTGAGGAGCTTTTGGGAAGTTTCACTCCACACTGAATATTAAGTTATATGTGCTTCTGTAATATAAAAACTTTTATCTTCCCAGATCTACAGTGAAGATGACAGGTGGTTGGCTTATTTTATGGAAAATAAAGAACAAAGGCTGAGCCCAGTTCCTCAGTTTATATAGAAAATATACATTAAGAGTGCAGTGATGGTATAGGTTGCCAGGTAAAATGTAGAATACCTGGTTCAGATTTAATTTCAGGTACTAAAAAGAAAAACTTTTTTGTATAAGTAAGTACTACATGATATTTGAACTACTTGAAATTTAAATTTAACTGAATATACTATATTTTTATTTGCTTAATTCAGCAACCTTATGATGAACCCTAAACTGGATCATGAGAGGCAGGAGCTGAGGTCCCGAGGCCATCACAAAAGAATGTTAATGTTGAGGTGGCAGAAATCTTGGCTAAAACAGTGTACTTAAAATGAACTGAGACATCTTACATACATTTGGTTTGAATCAGAACTACTTTTTCTTCATTCTCCACTTTTCAATTTTATTGCCTTTCCCCACTTCTCCTTCCCCCATTCACCTTTGCCTTTTCTTTGTTTATTTTACAAATGAACTTTTCCTTTACTTGGTGTTTGTTGTTCTCCCAGCATCCTCCAGTTCTCACAAAAGAAAAGCTCTTATTTTTAAAGTAAATTCAAATTTGTTGGTATTTTCAGAATGGCTCTTATTTATTTATCATCATCTAGTGCACCACACAATTGGAGATATGTCCATAAATTTACAATTTAAAGTGCTTCCATTCTCCTCTCTTTTGTGATAGACAATTTCCCGGGGCAAGAAAAGGAGTCAGTGCAGGGTGTGGTGAGAAACAAATGGGGGTGATGAAAAAACAACAAAAAATGAAAACAAGAATTTTCTCTGAAACCAGCCCATTCAGCACCCCTCTCTCCCTGTGCTGGCTACAAAGAGCTTTTTCAGTTGGGATGGTAAACAAGCAGAGGACTGTCTCAAAACCACTACCTCTGCTTATGTAGATATTATTTTCTTTCGAAAATCACCTAAAGTGGAGCCTTGTGAAGTATTTCTCAAGAGCTGCTCCGAATGGTTCCCAGGCTTGGGTGATAAGAGAGGTACAGAAAGAACAAAAGGGCAGGCACCAGAATGTTCTTTTCTTGCTTGCATGACAAAGAGAGTGGAATGGGATAAACCAGTGATTCTCAAAATGTAGTCTTTAGGCCAGCAGCATCAGTACCACCTGTGAACTTACTAGGGGCCACACACTAAACTGACAAGCTCAGGGGAGGCAAGCATGGCAGGCTTTACAAACTCAGAGACCCAAATTAACCATATAGGATAGTCTGAACATAAAAATTCCTAACTAAAAGCGGGTAATGGCAGGTAATTACGTACTAGTCCTAGGCCTGTAGCTTCCTTGACAAAGGTCAATCTGTATCTTTACTGAGCCTGTCTATTGTCTTTTTTTGCATCTAAGATAACATACCTTTGAAATGTCAGAGTAATCTCCTTTTCCAGACCCCTCAAGGCACAACTACTAGGACCAGAACTGCACAGAACCCTCAGGGTTATCTGGTTGCCCACATACCATCTCAATGTGCTGTAAATGTTAACTGTTAACTATCCTGAACCCACCAATGTAAAAGAAGTATGTGTCTCCTCATTTAACTTTTATCCAATCCCAGAGATTCCCCCCGACTCTTGCTTTGCTTTCTCCTGCCCACTTCATCTACCACCAACGGATTTCATGTAACCCTCTTTATGTCTCCTACTTTGATTCTAATGTATTGAATAAGGTGCAAAACTGCATTTGTCAGAGCATTTTCTCAATCCATGGAGATTTTGCTTCTCGGCAATTGTCAGTTTGGCTCAACTAAACTCATAAAAATTCTTTGCAGGTTTGGACATTTCTTATGTTAACATTAGATATGCAAAATCTCAGGCCCCATTCCAGATCTGCTAACTCAGAAACTCGGAGTGTGTTCAGCAACTTGTGTTTTAACAAGCCTACCAGGCAATTCTAGTGTATGCTAAAGTTTGAGAATCACCAGGACAGACAGTTTTACTTTTTCTCCCTTAATAAGAATACTTCCTCTCTGTTGCTCAGCACCAGTCTTGGGGGACATGGATGCTCAGATGTACAGTGCTGGTCTGTTGAGTCACGGTAGGAGGATAAGGGTCCTTTTCTCCTGGGGAATCTTTTTCTTTAGTTGGAATTACAAATGTGGGAGACCAGGATAGGTAATGACAAAAGGAATAACACAGACAGAAATGAAACATACAAAGCCAATAGAGTCACACAGAAGGGAAATTTCTCATTAGATAGTAAAATATATATCCAGAGCAAAAATTAGTTAAGCATTTTTAATTCTTATTTAAATATCACATGGACCCATAGTAATAATGGCTATAATTAAAAGTAATTTATTATTAAGAAATGATATGCACTGCACTAAACACGATTCAAACATATATCATTTGTTGAGGTCAACACTACTCAGTAGCTACTACAGATATCCCCATATCAGGATTGGGGCAAGGCTTGCCCATTAATCCACAGCCATGGAACCAGGCTTTAAACAGGCTGCTCTGCAGAGACACTCTCATCTAGTGGTTCTTGGCCTTGGCTGGATCCTGGACTCATCCGAGGAGCTTTAAGAAATATGGATATGTTAGGTCTGGGATACAGCATGAGCATTGAGATTTTATAAGCTCTCCAGGGATTGTAGTGTGAAGTCAGGGCTGAGGGCCACAGTCTTATCAAATCTGTTTCTACGTAGTTCTGAACACTGGATGCAAATTAGAATCACCTGTTTCCTCTTTAAATTATACCGGTGGTCAGAGCCCATCTCCTGAAATTCGGATTTAATTGATCTGGATGGACTGGGGCCCAAGCATCACACTATTCCAGTGTGTAGCCAGTGTGGGAATCACTGCTCTAATTCGTAACTCTGCTAAGAGCAGAGTGGATAGAAAAGCTGGTTTGTAATATGGCCCTGACTCTGACATTATCACATGTATGTGCTCACATTTACTGTAATGTGCCTGTGTTGAGGGTGAGGGACTTAGCATGTTAAGATTTCCATCCTCCTTCTCCATTCTACCTCTATACCTCATTTCCATAGCTTTTATCACTTTTCCTTTTCAGGCTTTTTTTTTTTTTTTTTTTTTTTGCAGGGTTTACTTGAGAAGAGGATTTGCTCCACCTTAAAAACAGGTTTGAATTCCAGTGAACTTAGTTTCTCTGGGGTCCCCTTTAGCCCTGACAACCCAGGAATCTGTGCTCATGCTATGACCATAGCCTCCACTGTAGTGGGATCCATGACAGGTCAGAGTACCACCTTTGTGCAAAGGTATCTGGGAAGAGGCTCTGTACCATCCCCCAGAGGAGAGAGGGGTGCTTCTGGCATTGTTCCTTGTGGTGGTGTATCTGTAGGGTATCTGTAGGGCAGGGGACAGACACAAAGCAGAGACAAGGTAGGGGTGGGGCAGCAGAGAGGCAGTAGTAAAAGTGGAGAATTGGAGAATGGTCTTTTATTTGGGAGCAGCTCTATGTCTTCTGGAGCCTGTGACTCATGATTCTAGCCTCATTTATAATAGTGTTTCAAATAGTTCACAGGTAAACAGACTAGAACAGGGTTTGAGTTGATAAGAATAGATGTGGCTGAATTTAACTTTTAATTAAGACAGAGTTTTGCCAGGTACTTGACCTCCAGATTGTTTCTGATGTCCCCAGTAGAGGTACAAGAAATTTTTTAGTGCTCTGTTTTCTCTTTCTTTTCACTCTCACCATTCCTACCACAATTTTAGTGACTTACTGGGGATCTGTGGTGGAGAGAGTGAACACCAGACCTCCCAGATTCTCTCTCTACCCCTCCACCCACTGCCCCAACAAAATGTCTCATTGTACTCACTGAACCTGGGTACCATGAATAGAGCCTTTATTCCAGCCCTATTTCTGAATGTGCTGCAAGTTTCCCTAAGTACAATGGTTTTGACATAAACTTATAAAATCATAGAAAAGGTAGAAGAAATATCTGAAATAGTATACTCCAACTTTATTTTTTTCTTTTTCCTTCCTTCCTTCCTTCCTTCCTTCCTTCCTTCCTTCCTTCCTTCCTTCCTTCCTTCCTTCCTTCCTTCCTTCCTTCTCTCTTTCTTTCTCTTTCTTTCTTTTTCTTTTTCTTTCTTTCTTTCTTTCTTTCTTTCTTTCTTTCTTTCTTTCTTTCTTTCTTTCTTTCTTTCTTTCTTTCTTTCTTTCTTTCTTTCTTTCTCTCTCTCTCTCTCTCTCTCTCTTTCTTTCTTTCTTTCTTTCTTTTTTAAATTTTGTAACAGAAAAGAAGATAATATCAGAAAAGTCAAGAAACTTGTTCAAGATTTATTCACTACAAACCTGATATGCTGCCACAAAATCTAGAAACACTTGGCCAAAATGCTGCAGAGTTTTTTTTTTATTCTGTCCTGTTAATATTCCCTTGGGAAAGCTAATGGGCATATAATTTTATTAAATGATAAATAATTTTCTCCCATTTACATGTAAGGGAAAATTTTAGAGCTGGCGCTTAGAACTCTTCTCCAGTCTCTTGTTCTACCTCCCTAAACCATCAGTCCAAAGTGAGTGTTACTGTAGAATTTATTTGTCCAACTGATGGATTTCCAACTTGAAAGATTTGTGCATCTTTATCACAGTTGAAGCAAATGTAAAATGTACGTGGGATGTAGTTAGAAAATTAGCTCTTTAGAAGGAAGCATTATTTTTACTTGGGTTCAGAGCTACCAGTTTTTATATGCATGCGTTTCTTTCACTTGAGTCTTAGAATTGCAGGTTTAGGTTTGCCTTGATCTCTAGACTAAAGCGTAGGAGCCTTTGCTATTTAGTAACTTCTTTTAGGTATGACACTCACTTGTTTTAATGTCTCCTCACTTTTAGGCCTTGGTCCCTCTATTTGTAAGGTTCTTTTTTTACCTTAGCTGTGGGTGCTTGGCTTCTTTGACATGAATCAAATTTTTCTTCCTCTGAGATGACCTATTTTCAATGTTATTGGGATCCCTGGGCATACTTAATATATCACTTGTCATAGTGCCAGCAACTGTTAGCTAGATTGTAAAATTAAATAAATAAATAAATAAATAAATAAATAAATAAACAAACAGACAAATAAATAAATTAAATTAAAAGGCAAAATTGAAAATTTTACTCTTAAATGCATTTTTCTAAGTGAAAGACATTAGACTAAAATTCTAGATACTGTATGATTTTATTTATATGACATTCTGGAAAAGGCAGAACCACAGAGACAGAAAAAAGAACTATAATTGCTTTTGGGTAGGCTGAGGGATTGACTACAAAGGGACATGAGGGAATTTTTTATTGCACAGAACTGTTCTACATCTTGATCCTGGCGGTAGTTACATAATTGTATGTGCTTGTCAATACTCATAGAACTATATGTCAAAAAGGTGAACTTTATTGTTTATAATTTATATCTTAATAGATATTACTACAAAGAAATAAACAAGAACATGAGGACTCTTCAAAAAAATTACAATCAAAATTGCAAACTCTCATTTAATAATGGAAGTAACATAAGTACAGCCTTCTTTGTTCTGCAATCCGTTACTCTTTATTACAAATAAAACTCCTATTAGTCTCAAAAATCATTGGAGTTATTTTAAAAGTTAACATGGAAGTCCCCCAAGATAAGCATGAGGATTCAGTCCCTGCAGCCAATTCTATTACGCTAGCTAAGGCAGGCACCTCACAGGGCTGCCTTTTTCCTTCAGGGGATGGCCCAAAGTCCAATTTTATCTTGTGAAAAATTCTAAAAGAAATTTAGTATTGAGAGTAGACTGTTTGGGGATCCATAATTATAGATGTATAGCCAAATGAGTCTGAATATACTTCACACCAAGAAACTAACGATGTTCTCTATTAATTATCATCCCAACTTTATTACTTATATTCACCCTAATTGAATGCTGACAGTTTCCAAGATTCAAATTCACTAGAGCAGCATTGTCCAATATGAGAGTTACTAGCCACACAGGGTCATGTGAAGTTGAATTTATAGTAACTGAAATTAAGTACAATTTAGAATTTGGTACCTAAGTTGCATTAGTCACATTTCAAGTGCTAAGGAGCCCAATAAAATGACTGCTATTCTGGATAGGACATATGGATGAGACGTTTCTATCATTGCAGAAAGATATATTGGACAATACTGCACTGAGATTATTTCTTCAAAAACCTAAAACTTAATTGTCAGCTGAATAAAAACATTTAATCCTAAAAAAAAAAAAGTTTGCCTCATGCACCCTAGCATCCAGGCCCACCTTTCTCAGCTCTCAGAGTGATTCTGTCATCCCTGACATAATAGGGATTTTGAATTTATTGAGTCTGTGTCTGGATTATTTCTGGCTCATTGACAGTTTGGTTTATTTCTGTCTTAACGATCATCTGGACTTCTCTACTAGTGGCAAGTGCTGAACTTGTTTTGAGTAATATGTCTTCAGAAATCTGGGAAAGCTCAGAGTTTCTTTACTGGGGACTCAACCACAGGGACTGCAGGCCAATCTGGGTGTCATGGCTGAGAAGATTGCCCTTGGTCATATCAGCACCACAGGCATTATTGTTATCCTCAAATTATCTGGCCTGCATTGGTCTTCTTTACAGGTTTCTCACAGCTGTGTCTGCCTGTGTTTGCTTTGGTTTAACCTGTAGTTAAAGTTATACTACTTGCTATTCTCTGGGAGAAAAATTTCTTCCCCAGTGCCATTCTGGTAAATGTTTAACATCTGGCTCTCTGGGTTCAAAAGGCCTGCTTTATAGTATTTGCTGAATATCGTGACATGAATACTCACACCATGGCCAATTTCAAGTCATCAACTTGCTGTCAAAGAGCACAGAGCTGGGAAGTTTTCCCACCAGACATATACAATAGCTGCAAGTAACCTCAAGAACATGATGATAGTACAATGTAATGAAACAAAGATTGATGAGTTTTGAGTCTTTGTTACCTTTATTTTTTTTATTTATTCAACTTTAAGTTTATATAATTAAACTTTTAACAATGACTATGTTTAACAACTGGTTCTTGGAATTCCTGAAAATGTAACATTTGGTTCTTGCGAGCTGGTATGAGCCAGCTCCAGCACACCACTGCCCCTCTCTTTTTACTGAGGAAATATAATTAAACTTGACAGTGAATGGTCTGTTCCCAATTGTTACCCCTTTGTATATCTGGCCGACATGAGGGGGTGAGTACTCTTTAAGTTTTGTAGAGTGTAGGAGTTTGTCATCTGTGAGCACTATAGCATTATCTAATTCTATCATCTAGATCTAACATCAAAAGAAGTAAATGGGTACAAAAATTTAGAGCAGAAATCTCTGTCTTCTTAGGTAACTTTACCTGTATGATTGTTGCATGAATGAGCCAGGATATGTGCTGGTCAGGGATGCAGATGTGGTGGGAATGACTCCTCTAGTTTGTCCAGAGCTCACTGATCTCCTGTTAATGTTACTTGAGAAATCTGAGGATTTGGAGCATATGACATTTTATATTTTTATCTTGGAAGCCCAGTTTTTCTGAAACCTGGACTTTTACCCTATACTTTATTGTACTTAAAAACACCATTCAGGCTTACGAATTGTCTATGAGTTTTTCCTTTGATAATTGGGAAATCCTAAAAGTTAGGAACAAGTGTCTATTGAGTGTAGGTGCTTCTCCAGTTTCTGGTACAATCTCTAGCATGAAGAAGGTACTTGATAAATGTGGGTTGTATAAAGGCTGGTTCAAGTTAAGGAAGGGACAACTTGCTCAGTGCTGTTGGCTTAATTTACTGTTAATTATAGCCATTTTATTAAAACTGTTGAGGGACATCCCTGACATGTTTTTTTGCTGTTTTCCCCAGGTCCTCATACCCTCATGGAGTGAGAGGGAAAGATGGCAGAGCGCTGTTGACAAATACTAGGTCTTCTGTTTCCTACCTTTGAATCCCTGTGCCAGTCATGCCTCCAAGCCTCAGTTTCTACATCTGTAACATAACAGTATTAATTATGCTTCACAGAGTTGTCAAAATTTCATTAAGATGATACATACATAGTGCCAGATACATGACAGTCACTCAAAAAATGAGGGTTATTAATATAAAGCATTTCCATTTTCTCATTTATAGGTAAAATAGAAGTGTATCCCTTCTTAGTTACGCGCATCAGAAATACTTTAACTACGTTGGCCCAGCAGAACCACAAGAAGGGTTAATTCACCCCTCTGTGGTTCCAGATGCATTACTAAAGACTAAGGTCAAATAAATTAGCCACAACTACTACCTTCAAGGAGTTCAGAGTACAATGGGTGACTGAAATATATAGTTGATTTTTATGATATGGTATAAACTAGAAATTTTGCTACTAGCAACAGAATTTGAAGACAAGTTGATTGAGAGAAATGTTTTGACCATTAACTTTGAACAAAGGGGCAAATATCTCCTAGACCTCTGTCCCTTGAACTTTTTTGAGAGCTCTCAAGAGATCTCGGCCTTCAAAATCAAAATCAGGTGCACTCCCAAAGTAAGTGAGAAGTCCCAAGGCCTTCTCTGGGTCAGCCAAAAGTAAAACGACACAGCTGGATATTACAGAGCTTTTAACCTTATGGTTTGATATCTCTGCCAGCTAAAAAATAAAGCCAAGGTCTGACCCATCATGGTTGTTACAATTTTGATTATTTTCGGTTGGAGACAGCCTTATCATTAGCCCAGCATCTCTCAATTATGCCCTGTACCCAAACTGTTCTAGAACCTTCACTCTACAGAACAAGAGAGATTTCCTGCTGAGGTTTTCACAGGTCTTTGTGGAGTCTCTTTGAATTTTAGCATTTTAAGGCCAATACATTGAGTGTTCTTGCATATATTTGTACTTTTCTACTTTCTCGTGTTTCCCCCATCCCCATCTCAAGGTAGTCTCTTTTTCACTTTTATGAAATATGCATTATCAAAGCTACAGCTGACAGCAAAAGACAGCACACTTTCAGGAAGATCCAACTTAAAAAAAATAAGTTCTCACCATCCTTTTCATACCTATCTAGTATGCTAAGCCCTCCTGAAACAAATAAGATTCAGCTTGAATTGCACATGAGATACACAGTTACCTTCACAAAACAGTTTAGATGGTGCAAAGTAGACAGAATCTCCATTAATGCAAAAGTTTCTTCAGTCTTTCATTTTAATTTTTGAGAGTTTTGATATTCAAGCAAATCCTATTCAAATAAAAGCATTCTGGAAAATGGTGCAACCTTTAGCAGTTCTTCTCACTTTCGTCAGGCATTGTTACGGGATAGTAAAAAGTGAAAAGATTTCAGGGCTTAGAGATGAGAGGGACTATAACATAACAAAAAGGACCTAGAAATAAAATCCTCGGCTATTCATTACTCCACTCCAAGCTGGCCAGCTGCATATCCTTGAAGCCAGTGGTCCTTACAGTATGGTCAACCTAGGGGCAGCATCAATACCACCTGGGAATTTCATAAATGCAGAACCTCAGGCCACCCTGGAACTGCTGTATCAGAATTTATGGAGGTGGGGTCCAGAAATCTGTTTCAACAGCCCCTCAGGCGATGTTGATACATATTGAAGTTTGAGAAACACTGCTCTAAATCACTGATTCAGACTGATTTTTTTTTAAACTTCTCTGTCGTAGTATGGTTTTATAAAAATATTAGACTTCTTCTGGCATAATGAGAATTTAATGAATGTGTACATTGTTCAATGTACTTATAATGTTTGTGCTGAACACTCATATTGTGAAGTGATGCGAGTTCTCTTTCACTGTGCTCCAGTGGACCCCTACCTTGCAGTTCTTACAAAAGAACAACTTTTGAGACAAATCTTCTTACTTACTAGTGATGCAAGAGATATTGCCACAGTTCTCTTTGATCTAGAAGAAGTTGGTCATGATTCAAAAAGAATCATACAGGGTAGCAAACCCCTTGCAGGTTTATGTATAGAATGGAAAACCTGTTTGAGTGGAAATACAGAATATAACAAACAACAACAACAGCAACAAAACAACAGCAATATATAAAAAGAAGAACAGCTATCGAATATCTGAGAATTCCATTTGCTTTTCTGCTGCTAAAAGATTTACACACACACATACACACACACACACACACACACACACACACACCCTATTTGTGATGGTATATTCTGTTTGATGTATTTAGAAATTGAATAAAGTAAACTGCACTTTTAAAAACCCCTAGGGTAATGAAATTATTGGAGTAGATGTCAGAACACTTGAACACTTATTCTGTTCTGTCCTGTTGACTCACTGGCCATGTGACCTTGGATAAGTCAACCACTGCCTGAGTTGCTTATGTCCTCCTCTATAAAATGCAGTTGTAGACTCTCTCTACTTAGAAGGTTGTTATGAAGATAAAATGAGAAAATGTATACAAAAGTTATACAAACATGAAATATCCTGGAAAAATGGTTGCCTGGGGCCATGTATCAGAATTCCTCTCTGTACCCTCACCCACCCTTTCTGTTTCCTCTCTATGAAAACAAAATAGGCTGCAAGCCAGAAGGAGCATCTGAGGTCACACATGCTCCTGAACTTTCCAGGAGAGCCAGGGGGAAGGAGAGCCCAGGAACTGAGGCAGAGGTGGCTGGCTTCTTTTGGAGATCCAGATTGAAGTTTATAGGTTTTGTTGCCACATAGGGAGGTCCATCCCGCAGAGGCCTTGGAGGTTGTGCTTACCCTATTGGGGCCTGTGAACATTAGAGTAACTCTCTAAGTTTGTGACCCTGTAAACCTAGAAGACACATACCAGTGGTATAGACTATTACTGGCCTTTATAAGAGGAAAAAATTAGAACTTGCATCTCGACAGGTCGGCATTGGATTTTTCACTAATAAGCATTTTAGAAAAGAGGACTAGGATTTTGGAATTCTATACCCAGCCAAGATATCATATGCTAAGGCCACCAATAGACATCTATTTTTAAAGTTTTAAAGCCCTAGAGAGTAGTGTAGAGAAAAACATACCTAGAAAATAAAACTTCATAAACCTAAAGAAAAATATTCAAGGATACAGTTTAATAAATAAGAACTGATTTACAATATGGATCTAAAGATGGGTAAATGTGCAAAGTACAGAAAGTTGAGACCAACAATGGCTTTTATATATTTATAACTATAGGGAAAAGGAAAAACAATACAATACAAGAGAGCAAATAAAATAATTTGGATAAATAAACTTTACATCAGTTATTAATAAATATCAGCTTAATTCTCCTTTCAGAGTAAATTATCAAATTGTGCAAATCAAAAGGAACAAACTACATGCTGTTAGAATTGTCATACATAAAATCAAGTGGCAGTAAAATATGGATAATAAAGAGTTTATAAAAAAATATACCAGGAAATCAAATCAAAATGAAGTGAAGGTGAGAATATTAATGTCAGACAAAATGAAATACAAGGATAAAACATTAAACAAGAAAAAGAAGATAAATTATACTAAAAGTTTTATTCAACAAGAATATAATAGTTGTAAAAATTATGTATCAAACATATTGGCCATATACAAAACAAAAACTAAAACAAAAGATATTCTAGAAACTTAGAGAAAATTTGACAAAGTGCAATTATAATTCATCTGTTGATAAGTAGCTTTCTGAATTCCAAATATCAAATAAACAAAAAATAAGAAATAATATATTTAAGAACATAATCATTCCACTCAATTTAGTAGAAACGTGTTAAGATATGGACACTATAAATAGTAAATATAGATCTTTCTCTTTGCAAACCACAAACAGAAAATATACATTCATCCCTATTTTGGTGGAACAACTACTAGTATTGATTATGTATTTAATCACAAAGAAAATCTTAATAAAATATCCTAAATAGATTTCATAGATCATATTTACTGATTAGATGTTATAAGCTAAAATCAATAATAAAAAGGCCAGAAAAAACATGAACTACATGAAATCTAAAAGTATTCTTCTGAATAATTACCGGATTAATGAGGAATTTAAAATGACATTACACACCATTCAAAGTTTTTGAAACTAGTGAAAAAAAATTGTACAGAAAACTATGGTATGTAGTTAGTTATAGTATGCAAAAATGTCTTTATTGCTTTTATTATTTATAAAATGATTTTTATTTCTAATTGAGAGGTTAGAAGGACAAATAAAGTGAACCAAAATAAATGCAACTGTAAATTCTTAAAAAAATAGTATTAGAAAAAGTAATAGAAAGGAAACAAGAACAAAAACTGGTTTCACTGAAGAGGTAAATAACAGAGATTGGCAAGCATGTTTTGGGGGAAAAAAAAGGCACAAATGAGTAATATGTGGCATGAGGAAGGAGATCCATAAGATCCTTAAGAAATTTAAAAATTTATTGGAAGAGATTATGTATAAGTATCTTGTCACAAATTTTGTTATTTGGAGAAGTGTAATTAAATAAAATGGGTTTAATAAGAATTAAAATATTTGGGAAGGCAAAAAAGCAGTAGATCGATGGTAAAATAAAATATCTTTTACAAAATTACCAGGTTCAGATATTTTTAAAGTCAAATTTGATATAACTTTTAAAAATATAAAAATTTCTCTGTAATTTAAATAGAGACTATAGAAAAAAAGAAATATTATACAATTTAGACCCATTTTATTTGATTATGCTTCTCCAGATAAAAGTTATAGCAAGATACTTATAAATAATATTCTCTAATATTTTTTCTAACATTTCTTGTAGTACTATTTGGTGGAGATGAGCTCCTTTAGCTTTTTCTTATCTGGTAAGCTCTTTATTTGTCCTTTGATGCTAAATGATAACTTTGCTGGGTAGAGTAATCTTGGTTGTAGTCTTTACTTTTCATCACTTTGAATATTTCATGCCTATCCTTTCTGGCCTGCAAAGTTTCTATTAAGAAATAAGTTGACAGTCTTATGAGATCTCCCTTGCAAGTAACTAATTGCTTTCTGTTGCTGCCTTTAAGATTCTCTGTCTTTAACCTTTGGCATTTTAATTATGTTGTATTTTGGTGTGAGCCTCTTTGGGTTCATCTTGTTTGGGACTCTGTGCTTACTGGGCTTTTATGTCTATTTCCTTCACCAGGTTAGGGAATGTTTTCTATTATTATTTTTTCAAATATGTTTTCAGTTCCTTGCTCTCTCTTTCTTCTCCTCTGGTATTGCTGTGATGTGAGTGTTGGTATGTTTGCTATTGTCTCAGAGGTCCCTAAGTATCCTTAGTTTTTTTGGATTCTTTTCTCTTGTTGCTATTCTTATTGGGTGTTTCCTGCTACCTTATATTCTAAATTGCTCTTGGTTCCTTCTAATGTATTCTTCATTTCAGTTATTGTAGTATTATTTCTAATTTTTTAATGTTTTCTATTTACATTTTAATGTTTTCTATCTCCTTGTTAAAGTTCTCACTGTGTACATCTACTCTTCCCCTAAAGGAGCATCCTTATAACCAGTGTTTTGAAATCTGGTAGATTGCTTGCCTCCATTTTATTTTTTTTTTCTGGAGCTTTGTTCTGTTCTTTCATATGGGACTTGTTTCTTTGTCCCCATTTAAGCTGCCTACTTGTGTTTGTTTCCATGTATTAGGTAGAGCTGCTATGTCTCCCAGTCTTAGTAGAGTGGCCTTATGTGGTAAGTGCCCTGTGGGGCCCAGCAGCATAGTCTCCATGGTCACCAGAACCGGGTGCTCCAGTTGTGCCCTCTATATAGGTTGTGTATGCCTTCCTGTTGTAGTTGAGCTTTGGTTGCTGTTTGTAGGCCAATAGGAGGGACTGACCCTTGGGCTGATTGGTTGTGAGGACTGGCCAGTGACTACAGTAGAGGAGCTGTAGTGCAGGGTTTGATATTGTAGAGCAGGATTTGCTTTAGCAGGGGTCGGGTGTCATTCCAGTCTTCCCTTTGGGTGTGTTATCCTCAAATTTGAGCATGACCTGGGTTGTGCTCAGGCTTGGTCGAAGTTGAGCACCTTGCGTTCTGACCTCAGGGTCTCCTGGGAGGGGCCTTGCCACAGGCTAAGTTCTGCTGCAGCTTGTACCCTGCCCAGGGCTACTTGGCATGAGCCACCAAGAAATTCACAGATAGCTGCCACACATGCTGGGTTTGGAGGCATCTCAAGAGGCTAAGCCATGAAATGAAGTTAGCTGCTGCTAGTGCCACACTTGGGGCTGCTTAGCAAAAGATATGGGGTACACCAAAGCCAGATGCAGACTGTTGGGTTTTGTGAACCTTTGAGAGCTTATAGGAAAGTCCACAGCATAAGCCAAGATAGGTACTTTGTATGGAAAAGCCACTGAATGTGGCTTGGGTGGGCCCACAAGCTGGATGGTTTGGGATCTCAGGTAATCACCAGGGCGGGGCAACCGGTGTTAGCCAGGTTAATTGGCACCCAGATATGGCACTTGAAGGCTAGGTGGGGAGAAGTCTCAACAAAGGAACAATGACTTCTGCTAGCATTTTTTTTTTCTAGAAGAAAGCAGCTTCTCCTGCCCTCACCCCGAAGCCAAACAATTCAGTTTTTTCTCTATATTTCCTTGGTGCCTTTCAAGTTGCTACCCCAGCACTGGAGCTCTGAGTAAGTGAATCAATCAGTGAGTAAATTCACACTTGGGTCCTTTAAGAGAAACGCCTGAGATTTCAGCTGCTCCCCATCTCACTCGGTCACAATCTCTGCTAGTTTTCACAGCCAGAAATTGTGGGGACTTTTCTCCCCAGAACTGGAACCCTGGGATGGGGAGACTGGTTTGGGGGCTGGGACACTATGCTCCTCCAGTGAAACTTCTGCAGCTGAGATATCCCTCCCAATTTTTAACCACCACACACTGGTGTTGGATTCTGCATCTCTGCTCCTCCTACCAGTCAAGAGATGACTTCTTGTGTATATTTTTAGTTATAGAACTTCTGTTCAGCTAGATTTCAGGTGATTCTCAATGATGTTTAGTTGTAATTTTGATGCTGTCATGCAAAGAGACAAGCACAGCATTTACCTACTTTACTATTGACTGGAAAATATAAAATGACTATGAAAATCATTAAGAGAATATGGAAATTGGGAGTGAGAGGGATTGGGTAATGTACCAAATTAATAGCATTTCTCCATAACTAAAATATTAAGTTAGAAGTAAGAGGACATTATCATTTGTAATATTGACAAAAATATTTAGGAACAAATAAAATGAGAAAAATATAAGTCAGAAATGGGGAAAACTACAAAATCTTGCATAAAGGTATAAAATAAGACAAAAATAAATGAAAAAAATTATATGCCTTAGGAGAGGACAGATATATAAAAAAAATACCGATCCATCCCAATTTAATATATAAATGTAATGCAAGTTCAGTCTGAATTGAACCTGTTCAAAATAATTAAATTCCATTGGAAGACTAAATAATTAAGAAAGCCAAAAAGAATAATGAGTAAGGACTTTACATGGCATTTATTAAAATGTAAAATGTTGCTATATTATCTTTTTATACATGCTGTAACAAAAGTCTACAAACTTGTAGGCTTAAAACAACAATAATTTATTCTTTCACAATTCTGGAAGCCAGAAGTCTGAAATCAAAGTGTTATCAGAATTCTGTTCCCTCTGAACACTCTAGGGGAGAATCTGTTCCTTGTCTCTTCCATTTTTAGTGGCTACCAGTATTCCTTGCCTTGTGGCTGTACCACTCCTGTCTCTGCCTCCATAATCACAGTACCTTCTCTTCTTTCTTCATTACCTTTTTCTCTGTCTTCTCTTATAAAGAAACTTATGATAGGCATGTAGGATCTGCCCTGTTAATCCAGGATAATTTTCTCATCTCCACATTTTTAACTGAATCATATATGCAAAGGTCCTTTTTCCCCCAAAGGTGACATTTATAAATTCTAAGGATTAAGGTGTGGCTATTTTTGGAGGGCCATTTTTTGGCTTACCACAGCCACTGTAATTGAAACCTATTACTACTAGAGCAGGCAAATAGATCAGTGGACAAAATAGTAGAGAAGTAGAACCATGTACAAATGGGAACTAGATCTCTAGCAAAGGTGGGATTTCAATTTACTAGGAAAAGATGCTTTATTTGATAACTGGTTATCTCTAGAAGAAAATAAACCTAGATCCATATTTTATTACCATACAAAAATAAATCTCAAGTTTATCAAATATGCAAACTTAAAGAAGAAAAATTAGTGGAAATTCCAGAGAAATATCTATATAAATTTGTCCAGTAAAAGACAGATGTGTATCACTTCATAGAATTAAAAGTATTTATATAAATAAGTGCCTTTCAAAAAACATCGAGCCTAAAGTTAGACAAGTATTATATTTTACACATCTTTTTATTGTTTTATATTACAATGAGCATTATTATATATAATAATAATAAAAAGAGCATAACATCAATCTTTGATGGTTGAGGTAATTATATGTTTAAAATTTTTAGGTTGAGGAGTTGCAGATACAGCAAACTGTGGAGAAACAAAGGGTGGGGTAAGGGTTAGGGTATGTGTCTTGTAGTTGATTTCAAAAGCAATTTACAGACAAAAAAGAAACTTAAGAATGTGTCTATCCACAAGAAGAATAAGGAGGACAGAGATTAGGTATGAGCCAAAAGCCCCACCTCCATCCTAAACATTTCTTGCCTCCACCACTAGTGTCTGGGGCTACAAAAATATTAGTTTTATTTATTCCCAACTAACATAGTGATTAGAGCACACTTTCTTTCAAAATGACATTTTTAAACTAGGACACATTCAAGTTTAAAAGATTATCACAGCCTACCTTTTTTCTTTTAAAAGCACCATTGCTTAGTTGAATAATAAATTAGCATCATTCTCAGAGAATAAAATTAAAGAGTTGAGGAATCCTTTAGTTTATTTCCTCTTATTTCAAAGAAGAGGGCACCAAGGCCAAGGAAAGATCAAGTTTACCTACAGATGTCACACAGCTCACCACTGCTACGTGGGGGGACAACACCTACATCTCCTAATTCCCAGTTCACTTTCCTTCCCACATGCGTTGCCCTGCCTAAAGACTGTAAGAACATGGTCTCCTCTAGGCTGCTTGAAATGTCCCTATATCTTAGACCCCTGAATGGTTACTGTTTTCTTCTTTGAAGGTGAATATAAAGTTCCAGTACTACATAATCCACCTCCAATGCTCTATTGTGATTCAATCCAGTCAGAATCCCACAGGCATCACAAAGATGCCCAAACACAAGTACCAATGATGGATCTTAGATAGGAATCCACTGACTATGCTGATAGATTAAATGGGCACGTTGAGCCAATAGGCAAGAATGAGAAAAAATATCCTGACAGAGGTTTACTTTTAAAAATTACTCTGAGATGGGTTAAACAACTGGCTTCATTCTGGCATGCCATACATTTGTTCCTAGGTAGGGTTGACACGATGGGGATTTATTTATTTTTTTCACATGGGCGAAGGAAAATAATTTTTCTAATCTTCCTGATCTTAATATCAGACAACCAGACAGTCTCCCACTGTCTGTAATCAGAATGTCAGTCCAGACTTCTCCTTTTTTGGTCTATTACAGAGGCAGTTTATACTTCCTAGACATCAATGGGAAAGTCTTTTTACTTTTCCTAAATCAAAAAGAGATTTATCAAGATCTGGGCAGTGTAGCTTGGGTTTAACCAAAACCATGTTTGTGGCTATCTAAACTTAGGTTTACATGGAAGTATACCCTGAGATTAGGATTGGGGTACAAATCAGCTATGTGGGTTGTGATCACAGGAAGTACCTAAAGGGGAATGAAGAGTTGAGACAGAGTAGGGAAGGAAGCCTAATATGTGTTAATGACAGGTTACACCATGGACAACCAAGTGGTGAAAAAGAGTAGTTACCCACCCACTCCAACCCCTCCTTCACTGGCTGAGGCCGGTTTCTGGAGGTATTAACTCTGCAGCACTTCTAACCAGCCCTGTTAGTGGGAGCAGAAAGCCCTCAGACAAAGAGCTTGCTGCTGCTTGCAGTAGGTCATCCTTTTTGGGCCACCAACACCATTTGCTACAGTGACCTTCTAAAAAGATAGTTCACATCTTAATTTATTTCATAAATAGGTTAGGGCTTCTAACTTGACCTCATAAAGATAATTAAGTCTATATTCTTAAGCAAAGGACAAACAGTAAATTTGTTCATTGATTAGCATTCTGTTTTTCATCCAACATGAAGGGAAATAATAATTTTAATTAAGATTCTAAAGCTTTTTTGCTATTACCTGAAAATATTGAGTGGCTGGGTCCTGACCAAGAAGTTAAAGACCCATGCCGTTCATCCAATTAAGACATTTTAAGCTCATATTATCTCATTGGCAGAAAATGAAGTTCCCACAAACATTCTCTTTTCAAACTGAGGAGCAATTAGATCTGACAAAGACATGTGAATTTAAATATTCAGTTCATTTGCATTGGGACTAAAAGTCATCATGATTATCCTGCTCAAAAAATCTGGCCAATGGAGATGAACATGGCTGGTTCCTTCTCTAGATTTTTCTCTGTCCCTGTCCTTCCCTGTGCCTTTTACCTTTCCAAGGTGAGGTCTAAGAGTGGAGGCATTGCTTTATATGAGAATTTTCTCTGGCAATGACAGTACTTCTTTCTTTAAACAACAACAACAACCCCCCCAAAACAACAACAACAACAACAACAACAACAACAACAACAAACAACAACAACAAAAAGCAAATAAAACCCTGTGGTTATTTTCTTAAAATCTGGATGTTCTCTTATATTATTAAGGTCAGAACCATAACATGCTTACTCCATTATCATCTGAGGCTTGTCTTATTTCCAGCAGGTCTCAAATCCTAGTTTTCTTTCTAAGATATAAGAGTGGAAATGTTATTTATAGGTAATTACAAAATCACCTTGCTCCATCTGATTTATTGAAGAAATTTCAATCAAGGTTTAGTGCTGATTCCAAGCAGACCACTATACTGATAGTATTTAATGATTTATTGAATGCTGCTAACTCCAGCTTTTTCTCTCTTTTGGTTTTTAGTTGTGGATCTTGGGAGTGTTTCAGATGCACTCAAAGATATGGAGATAATTTATACATCCCCCAAACACTGCCCACAGCCCCTTTCCTCTTCCTTGCAATTAATTTGACTGGGTGTGTTTTCTGCTAGTGTGCATAGGTAAGAAAGGTCTGGGGTACCACCCAAGATTCTCTAATTTCTGCTGATATTAGAACCTACTGCCAAGATGTTGGGTTGCTAGTTTAATTGAAGGTGACAAGGACACTCAGAAGGACTGAGTTACTGAAGGACTTATTATTTAACAGCACAAAGTTGAGTTCACACTGAGTGTATAAAAACCCATTTAATTTATGGGATATGTTTTTCAGATATGCCAAAATTATGTTTTTAAGTAAATCTTCTTTATAATCAAAGTATAGTTTACAAAGAGTGAAATGCATGGATAGTAAGTGTATGGGTCAAGAGTGTAGATATCCATGTAACATACACGCCAATCAAGATATATAGAACATTCCTGTCACCCTCAGAAACTCCTTCCTTCCTGTTTCCAGTCAGCTTGCCCCACCTTTGGTCAATCACTCTTATGTTTTCTATTAATATAGAAGTTTTGCTTGTTATTAAATTTTATATAAATGGAATCACATAGGATGTATTTTTTAATCTAGTTTCTTTCACCCAGTATTATGTTTGTTTTTTGAGATTCATCTGTGTAGTTATACGTATCAAGTTTGTCTCTTTTTATTGCTGAATAAAATTCTATTGTATAAATACACAAAAATTTCTTCTTCAGCTCTTCCATTGATGGATATTTGAATTGTTTCCAGTTTTTGGTTAGTATAAATAAAGTTGCTATAAATACTCTTATATAAGACTTTTTGTGGGCATATGCTTTTATTTCTCTTGAATAAAACATAACAGTGAAATTGCTAGATCATAAGAAAGGTTTATGGGTAAATTCACATTATTTTTATGGTTTAAATATGTTTGCTTAATGTTTTACATGATGAAAAGTAATAGATTTACATAGACCACCCCTAAAATTTAGAGTGAATTTTTACTTATATATAGTATCTCAACCATTTCTACCTATATATAACCAATGTGTACTTTACTTTATAGGCATGTGAGGGTGTGACCTCAATGCCATTTTGAGGAGTATGTTCAGCCTGGGATGTCCTCCAAATTCAGTTACCCTCTTGAGTCAGAGAGGAGCCCATGATATTAATATTGCTTATTGTTCCATCTTGATTGCATCTTCAGGTCTTTCCCTAGGAAGAGGGCACTCAGGACTAGGTCCTGAGTAAGCTATATAAAAAGATGATTGTTGCGATCACCGCCAAATCATGTGTGTGAAGCAGTGCAGATTAGAGACTTTCTAAATGGAAAAAAAGAAAAAAAAAAGAAAGAAAGAAAATGCAAAGTCACAAAAAGCTTTTGGAGGAGCAGCTGAGAACGGTTTTAGAATTGCATCATAGATGATGGTGATAGGATATAAAGAACTGTATAAATTGCTCACTTATTTAATTTGGTTTGTTGTCCTATGTTACTGCAGTGATTTATAAGAATTAAATAAGTGTCTCAGTGGGGTAGAGATGGAAGTCTTCTGGACAAACCATATTGTATTCTGGGGACTGGAACGATACCCTGTGGGTCAGAGGAAAATGCAACAGAAAGGGAACCAGACATGGAAATCAGCCTGTGTGACCTTAGGAATTCATGGTTCAAAGGCTGAAGGTGGGATGCTCTCTTCAGCTCCTGGAGGCTCTGGCTATTGTGACACTCTCATCTATTACTGTGAGTTGACCTACTTCTAGCATTGTGCTGGTCCAACTAGTCTGTGCAGCTGTATCTTTCATTGTTTTGTCATTGTGTGACCTTGACCACATGACATTGGGTTTTGGCAGGTTCCCTTCAGTGGTTTTGCTTGGTGAATGCAATGCTAGAGTTTTCTGCTGTTTTCCAGGAGGCAAAGGTGATGTAACTCCTTAACTAAATGATTAGATTTCATTCTGGGCTCCCTTTTAGCCTATGAATTTCCTGCATAAAGATCATCTAATTTGATGATGTGGAAATTTTGTTGGTTGGCCTCAGCTCTTGTTGGTAATTCAGTATGATTAAAATGTCTGGAGAGCATCTTCAAGTAAAGCCACCTTTGGTATCCCACTGTCATCTGATCCTTGAATAGATGTTTGTTTCACCTAGCCCTCTCAATCGAACTTTATATCACTTATGAAATACTGTCAGGTGCGAATGCAGCCTCACAGGGAAGATTTGGAGAGATTAATTTGAGGTTTTAGTTATTTGGAAGTTTGAGGCTGTAACTCTCCACTTTCGAGAGTGTGGTTATGAAATGTAGGTTACCCAAAGAGATCCTCATGTTCTGAAAAAGCATTAGATATCAGGTCTTTCTCCCCTCCAATGGTGGGAATTGCAATTTTTCAAAATTCTATGTTGGATTCTAAGTTTTTTTCAAAATTTTATTTTTTTAAACCAGGATCTGGACTGAATATATTTGCTCGATCTTTTGTCACCATATGTCCCAGTCACCCGGTGAGAATGGAAGCAGCAGGCAATTTAATTTGTTCACAGTATAATCTTGGGTCCCTGTTAGTAAGAGCTTTTAACAGCTCTGCTCCCTAATTGTGTAATTTACTACCAATTTCTAGTCACAGTGCCCTGCCGGTCTCTGCTTAAATAAACTAAAGTGTTTTGCAATCCCTGAGGTATATGAAACCCTTAGGTTGGTGTGTGTGTGTGTGTGTGTGTGTGTGTGTGTGTGTGTGTGTGTGTGTGTGTGTGTGTGTGGGGTCTGAAACAGGCAGGGAAAAATCTTTATTGTTTGGTGCCTAGCTTTTCCCCTGGAAAGAAGGGTGCACAAATTCTCACTCATTTACTCTTACTTCTGTTTTAGAAATCTATATAAGGAAAATAAAAATAATGGTGACGAAGTCAAGGAAAACATTTGAAGAGAGGCATAGAAAAGTATAAGAAGATAAAACAGAGGGAAAAGCAAAGATCCTGAAAGTGCCAAGGAGGGAATGAATTAAACTATTTTCTTTTGTCCTTTTTTCCCACTTCTCCCTAACTGCATTGAATTTAATGGCTTTCTTAATTCAGTGACATTCACACATATCACACAATCATATCTTTTGTTGAAATATTTATTTCCTTGAGTTGGACTGTATAAAACATAAACCATAGACTTGGTAGCTGACACATGTTAGGTTCCTTTACATCGCTGGAAGCCTTTACCCAGGGAATCAAGACCCTAGGGAGGGAGTAGGACCACTTCTAACACCCTGCACACTCTCACAGCTGCTGCAGCCATACTACAGAGTTTGGCAGTGGCAAGCACAAGTTACTCCTACAACTGTCTCCACCTTAAGTCTCTGTGATGTGTTCTAAGATTGAGCCCTAATTTTTTCTTTGTTACTTATTTCTTTAATTTATTAACTGTAAGCCAGAGAGAGCACATTTATAAGAATTCTGGTAAAAGCAAAGTGTTAGAAAGAGTGAGCAGATTTATGAATATGGTTTTATTATAAACTTCCCAGGGGATTTAGAGATCCTTTCCCATTGCTATACAATGAGACTATATAAAGATTCACTGGAAATAGATGTCACAGCATAGGGTACAAGGGATTTTGTGAATCCTTAGGCTTCTTATGACTTGTGTTATGGACATAAAATAACACACACATATACACACACATAATCTTGACATCAATAAGTTAATAACTGCCATTTTTTCACAGTGAGAAAGGTATTGTTCAGGAGGCCAAGGAGATACATGGGTTTTAAGGCTCTCTACCTAGCTTCTCCTGGAATCTGATTTTTTATGAGACTTTGAGAATTAAGGGCAGTGCTTCTTCTCACAGTCGGTCTTGGAGCCCTTTTGACCCTGTTATGATGTGTGAAGAAAATCTAATACAAAGCTCTCCACTTTGCACAAAGAGCCACAATGCATCTATGCCAAAGGAGTTTTCTCATTTATAATTAAATTCAGGAAGCAGACTGTTCTAAGACAAAGGTATGATCTTTATGCTGAGATTTAACCCTTCACCTCTGTTAGGTGCCAACATCCTTTTAAAGGTGAGGTGGCAAGGTAGGGAAGGGTTTGAGAAATAGTTATATTTGGAGGATGAGATGGTCACAGGAGTAGAAATGTGTTAGGGCCATCACGGTTTGCATCAGAAGAAGCAGAAAACTGAGGCAAAGTCAGGTAGGATTGGAGGGGTTGGGAGAAGGAATAGATCACAGGGACTGTAATCTGGGCTGGAGGTGGAACTTGAGTTTCATAACTACTCAGCAACTGCTAAGAGAATGGATAATGTTACCATTTTGCTTTCTAAAACCACCTCTGACTTAGCCCAGAGTCCAGCATTTGATTGTTGCTCAATACATATTTATTAATTGAATAAACCAATAAATTAATGAAGTAGAAACTAGAGGAACAGAACAATTTACCAGGACATGTTCTGGGGAGCCAGGGAATAAGAGAGTAATGTTATTGGTAGAGCAAGGGCATTTACCTCTTTGTACAAATGAACTCTAATCTAATGTGCTTAGATTCTGGTTATACATCCAAAAAAATTGAAATTAGGGTCTCAAAGTGATATCTGCATCCCCCTGTTCATTGTATCATTTTTTACAGTAGCCACAATGTGGAAATAACCCAAATATTTATTGATAGATGGACGGATAAAGAATATGTGGTATATCCATACAATGGAATATTACTCAGCCTTAAAAAAAAATCCTGCCATATGTGACAACATGGATGAACCTGGAGGACATTATGCTTAGTAAAATAAGCCAGTCACAGAAGACAAATACTACATAATTTTGCCTATATGAGGAATCTAAAATAGTCAAACTCAGAGAAACAGAAAATAGAATGGTGATTTCCAGGAGCTGGGCCAGGGAATGGAGAGAAGTTGATGTTCAGTGGGTATAAAGTTTCAGTTATGCAAAATGAGTAAGTTCTAGAGAACTTCCGTACAACAGTGTGCCTATAATTAACAAACTGTGTCGTGCACTTAAAAATTTGAGATAGATCTCATATTAAGTGTTCTTACCACAATTAAAAAAAATAACTTCAAGGCTGGCTTGAATCGAATGGCCATCTTTGGGTCTATGACCTTTACATTCCTGCTGATTAGACACAGGGCTTTTATTTGAGCCTGATACAAGGGAATTTGTAGAGCAGGTGCAAAAGTACTCAGCTAAACATATCTGAAAGGTATAGAAGCCAGTTTTTCTTGATTCAGCTGGCTCTGGTAAAATTTGCATTTCAAGTCAATGTTTAAGAGTGTAGGCCAAAAAAGAGATTTGGTGTTGATATTTGTGCCTCTAAATCTTAAGTGGAGTGTGTGTGTGTGTGTGTGTGTGTGTGTGTCACAATATGTGTAAGTGTGTGTGTTGTTTAAAAGAAAATTGAGGTAGAGTGAATACCCAGAAGGAGGGATTCGAGAAATACTCACACCTGGAGATACAAAGAATATGGAGAGATAGTGAGATAAAGAGATACAGAAATATACAGACACAGAAGAGACATGAGAAACAAAGGTATAGAAAGAATCAGAGATAGGTCTCTTAGAATTCGCTCCTCTGACTCCCCCATTAATTGTGATGGTTAGCATTACTGAGGATGGTGTAGTTCTTATTTTAATAACCAAAACTCTAGGAGTCTACTCCATTAGTTAGAAGGTTTAGAGAAGTTGAGATTTAAATTAAAAAACAACAACAACACAACTCCCCCTCATTCTGCTTTTAAGAGTCTTGTCATTATAAAACAAAGAAATTGTTTAAGTTTAGAAACACAGAAGGTGCATCAAGATGGATTCCAGGCCTCCAGGATGTGAGCTGGGTCCAGGTAACAAGACTTACTGGCAAGCCAACGTGCTAGATATTTTGGTTAGGAACTCTTACTGAGATTCTATGTCCCCATGTAGCCCCATTTATCAATATCCATGTAGATACCTGACACTATGATGACTGAAAAATATTTATGGATCCAAACATTAATAAGCATATTCCCTTTTCATTGCTTTTACTCATAACCAGGTGAGCTCCAGGCCAGTTTTTTTTTTTGGCATCTCTGTTTTACCTTTTATGTAAACAGAAATCATTATAAATTATACTGCAGGCTAGTCAATAAGAAGTGTTCTAAGCCCAGGCTTTAATTCATTTTGGGTGATAGTTCATCTCACACAGCCCCACCACGGGAAATAACTTAGTTGAATTGGCTATTATTTGTGAACTAGAGCATGGTCTCCTTTAGAAATGACACAGCCACTTTATTGTAACTGTATTGCTCTGACTCATGGTTATCTACTGAAGGGAGTAAATCAATTTTTCATAAATCATACAAGGATGTAGAAAAATAAAGTGGATTTCTTTCCATAGCCCTTTGTAGTTCTCCGCATAATACCAAAAATAAAAGACTATCTCATTTGTGACCATTCAGCTATACTTGGAGTCCCCCCAAAAGAATATAGCCTTAGGGGTAAAAACCAGACAGATAATTGTCACAACCTGAGTCTCTAAAGGGAACAAGATGGGTCATTTTGCAAGCTTCTTTTGTCCTTTGTTAACTGACTTGACACAATCAATACTCCTGTAGCTCTAATGATAGAATTATTTTGTCCCATAGAGCTGGAGACCCCAGCCCCCAGGTCACAGACTGGTACCTGTCAGTGGCCTGTTAGGAACTGGGCTGCACAATAGGGAGTAAATGGTGGATGAGTGAGGGAAGTTTCATCTGTATTTGCAGCTGCTACCCAGCACTAGCATCACCGCTTCAGCTCCATCTCAGATCATCAGGCGTTAGATTCTCACAGAAGCATCTGTCCTTGGTGCCAAAAAGTTTGGGGACCACTGTCATAGGGTCTTTGTTCTTTATTAGAGACAGTTGTTCTTAGGGGATGGGATGATCACATATATAATGGCATTAGGGGTGCTAAACCATTCAAATGACAGAGAGATAGCAAAGGAATGTCTAAGACTGAGCAGATGGACAAAGGGGGCCAGTAAGTCCCTGTACTCTGTTGGATGCCTCTGCAGCCACATTGCTATGAAGACCTTGCCATGAACCGCAATATCATTTTCTTTCTTTCCTTTTAACTAAGGCCTTTTTTTAAGGGTTGGGAGTGGATGGAAAGAAGATATACCTCTTCTGTTGTCAAGAATTGCCATCTTAATACAGACAAGATCTCAGTGGACAGGTTAAATCAAATAGGAGCAGTAGAATGATGTTAATTTCACCCACAATCACTCTGGGTTCCCCCATGGTGAGTGAGGTCTGGCCTCTGATGGCCCTATGCTGCTCTTTTTCTGGGGTGTCTGTATAAATAGTTCTGTGGCACTGGTTTAGGCACCCACACCTTTTCTTGTGAAAGATAACCACTTCTGATTCCACTAAAGGCTTTTAGTTATATGCTTCTACACTAATGAAAACTATAGAAGGTTTTCTTTAATTGGAGAATATTGTTTTCAAGAAAAAAGAGGAATACAAGAAATGTAGGTACTTATGTGGGTATAGGTATGTGCACAAATGTTTTTTGCTCTCATCCAGAATCTAAATTATGAATATTTAAAGGATAAAATTTTAAACAATGCCCAAGAACTGTGAAGTATGTAGTCCTACACAAGGTGCTCGTTCATGTATGATATATTTTTGGAGGCAGTCAGGCTCTTCTTTTCTTTTCTACAGTTTTCCTGAGCAATTGAAACTCCCACACTCTCCCTAGTAAATACCAAATTCTCACTACATCAGCTCCCCATGCATTAGACAATAAATGGGATCCACTATGTAAGTCAAGGTTGGCGCCAAAGTTTGTTGCACCCTGAGGTACCTTTTTACTTTTTTGCATAATGCATACTCATATGTATGTGTACTTACATGTACAGCATTACATATATATGTATTTTGGGGGTTTTAGATAAATGTAAGACAGTATAGATGTCATCTGTAAATGCTCAAGAAATAACTATCCTTATGTAAAACTGATATACCTGATTTAAAATACTTTAGTATGCAAAATTTCCTTAAGAATTATTGACTTGAAAATATTTTTACATCATCTATTCCAGCAATATATTACAAATATATTTATTTTTCCTATATTTTTTCTAATAAATGGTATAGTTTAGTAATGAATAATTAATTTATTGAAGCATATAGGGGTAAAGGACTTCTTAATTCTAGTTTTATAAAAAGTTGTCTTGGCTGTTTGTTGGAGTCTACCAGTTTTAGAACTACTAGTTTAGTATTTTGGAATTTTTTTTTTTTTGTGTGTGTGAGCTTCTCTCTTAACATATCTTTGGCTACATCTGTAAATAAAATGAATTTGAGTGAATTTTGCTGTCTTCCTTCCAGTGTTTCAATTTAGTTTTCAAATGCTGCTCTGTGAACACACTTTTAAAAATGGAAAGCCAATAGATGGATGCAATAGAAAGACACGATTACTCAGTTAAGAATGCCAGGAGATATTTCTGAGTAGTTACGAAGATGAAGATGTCTGGAAAGTTTATTATCTTTCATTTGCACAGCATTTCCTTCCCCTACCCCACCCTAATCTGTAAGTCTTAGCTCTTTAAGGGAGCCTGACATTTAGCTTTCAGATGAATACACTTTTTTTTTCCTCATTCTTCTTAATAACCAGGATAACTTTTCATAGGTAATTTAGCAAATGTCAAACTTTTCTAATAACATAGATTTATACAGCCAAGTTTGTTATTCTCATTACTGAGAGACCTAAGCACTTGGGTGGCTTTCAAACCAAGGTACCTGCCTTATCACTCACTTTCAAATGCCCAAAGCCTGCCAAGAAGACCTGAGCCTCCCTCACTCCCCTCCTTAACATGTTGGCCCCTGTCTCTTTCTAATCTATTCCAAATTCTCTCTAGCTCCATCAGTCAGGATTTGAGTGGGTACAAATATTAGTTGTTTCTTTTTCTACCTTATCCTGCTTATCACATAAAAGTCACTTCTCTTGATAACCAAACATTTTTCTGTATTTTAATTATAAGAGCAAAGAGAGCAATAATGGCTTGTGACCAAGCAACAAAAACCTATTTATTGAATGCCCATTGCTTGCATGGTCCTTGCTACCTACAACTCTTATTTGTTTACCCACTATCGATTTCCATTTTTTTTTTTTCTGGTAATCCTTTTTTCTTGGTGCATGTCACTTGGTTTATGTCAATGTCCTCCCAAGGTGAAATCGACTCTTCTTCTACTTCCTGGTCATGGGATCCTGTCTGGCCAATTGGAGCTTAGCACCCTCCTGGCGCTAGTGATTGGTTAAAGATAGGCATGTGACCTAATGAGATCCAACCAGATCTAAGAATGACTATAAATAAGGACTTCTTTTCCCAATGAAGTTGCTGAAAAATAAATTGCAGGCCTGGAATGGTGAGTGTCCATCTATGAGAATAGCCTGCTTAAGAATAAAGCTACCTCAGGAAAAGTCAGTATCATGAAATGGAGAAAGAGGTACATTTTGAATCCCAGGATCACCATACCTAATAGCATAATCCACACTTGGCTTTCCTTAATTTTTCTTTAAGTCAATTTGAGTTTTCTGTTATTTGAAACTGAATTAAACTTATTTTTCTCCAAGAGCTAGTAAGGGGAGACAATAATACCAGGTCATGTTTTATCTATGGGGCAATAGAGACAAAAGTAGTATGAGAGATATTCCTCGAGTGAGGGATATCTGTGATGGCTTCACATTATGGAGGACTTGGATGAAGAATATTTGGAGAGCCAGAGAAAGTCCTCATGTGACTATTTGTTTCTCTTTCTACTATATCTCTCTGACACATCTTGGTCTCTAGGTGTCTTCTCTCTCCATTGATCCTTTAATGCTCTTTTTCCTCAGGATTCTGTGCTTGGATAACTTCTCATCATGCAATTTAGCTCTCAGTTCAGTCAACAGCCATAGTTTGTGATTACTGTCTCTGCGTGCAAATAATCCCCAAATCCATTTCTCTTACCAAGACATCAGTTTTGAATTCTAGACCATATTTCCAAATGGTAACAATTTTTACCTTGAAGTCTCAGAGGTCCATTACACTTAACAGACTAAACTTAACAGACTAAACTCAGAGCCTTCTCAACTCTTACCTCTTTCCTCCCTTGCAGGTTTTATTATCTAATTGTGACTAATGGCACTATGACACTATATTGTTCATGCCAAGGAATAAATCCTGGGGTCATCCCAGATTCCTCCCTCTTTAAACTTAAAATATTCAGATTTTCAGATTTGGTTTAGCGTACTCCTTTAATAGCTTGGAAATCTGTACCCTCCTCTTAATTCCTCTGCCCTAAGTTAAATAAATATCTCTGCAGATTTTCCTAGTGGTTCCTAGCCAGTTTACTTACATTTACTTTCTACCATCAGAATTGAATTTTCAAATCTACTTTTATGATCCTCATATCTCAGGTTTCTATTTGCCTCAGATTATATCCATATGCCTTAGCAAGGTGTATAAAATTCTTTATGACCGGGGCCCTGATTTCCCTTTCTTACATCATCTTTTATAAATCATGAGTATATTCCCTGCTATAGCAAGCTACTTGTATTTTCCCAAACACAATGTGTTCTGTGCACAACCACTGAATTGGAAAATGGTATTTGTTGGCTTAGATGAGCAGAGATACCATGTACTAGTACCATTTATGTAAATTTAGGATACAAAAATAAATCAAGTGCAATCAGCACTCAAGGAAAGGAGACTAACCACCTTCTCTAAGATAGGTAGAGGTATAATATCTGGACTACAAAATTCTTAAGTGGGTACACAGTGGAGTATAATGTATGAAAGGGAGCCTCATAAGGTAGACCCTCAGGAAGCCTAACTACTCCTTTGTCAGGTTCATTGTGACTTACAGAAGATTAGGGAGATTCTTCCTCTAAATTTAGAAAAAATGTGTCAGAAATTACCTCATCTGGGTGCCTTAGGTATTTCTTGGGGTCAAACAGTATAAATTCTGGAACATTCAGGCATGAACACAAACTTCATATATCACTCTTATTCTTTTAAGGTTAATTATTCCTAGGTCAACATCTTTCCTAAACTTGAGTTGGTTATTCAGTCATATCTGGGGTCATGCTCACCAGATCCTTAGACCAGCTATAAGACCAATACTACAAGATATATGGCTCCAAACTTTAGGTCTTTGCATGTTTCCTATGTCCAATCTACTCTTTCCTTCCTTCTCTACCTGGTGAACTACTCACTTCTCAAAACTCAGTATGAATGTCATGACCTTTGTAAAAATGTCTCTGCCTTTTTATTGTCATTAAGAGAACTTGCTTTTGTACTCTCATTGCACAGGTATACCCCTTCTTCTAGATCTCCCTGTGTTGCTGTGATCTTTCTTCTGACTCTGTTCTAGTTATCTTGGCATTCAAGGACATGGATAATGTCTGGCACATAGCAGGTTCTCACAAATAATATTTGAATAAATGATTAAATGAGATGAGGGATGAAATAAGCAAAGATAACAAACCTGGGGAGTCAAATACACAGCTTGCTAGTGAGATCTTGTTGAAGAAGTGATGGAAAATTCAGCATAGAGATAAATTGAAGAGATTGGCTTTGTTTTAGTAGTGAAACATTGCTTTAAATTTTCAACAATATTGTGAATTTGATTGAATAAAATGTGAACTATCTAAACAAATGCATTAATAGGTTCTTTTTAAAAATTATGGAGAAATGCATTATTTGATAAAAATATTCAATTTAAATATCAGTTTAAGTATTGATGTAGGACAATGTATCACAGGATTGACTGGGAATAAATTAGATTTATCAGTCAGCGTAGGTTAGATGCTATAACAAACAAACCCTCAAGCCCAGTGTCCCAACCCAATGCAAGTTCAATTGTCACTTATGTAATATGCAATGAGGGTATTCTCTTGGAGGTTGAGTTGCTCTGCTCTAAGCAGTGAATCAAACATCAAGTTGCTTCTCTTTTGTAGTTTTAGGGTCACCGTATTGCCACTCAACTGGGAACAGACATGGTGAGAAGAATATGACAATTGACATGGAACCTTCACTTCTGTCTTCCTTTGGTGGGAGTATGACTGACTAGGATTGTAGACTAGAATTCAGTTTTATGGCCCTATCTAGGTTCAAGGGGGTTAAGAAATGTAGCCTTCCTGTATAGCTAGGAGGAAAATGAAATGTTTTTATGACCATAGTACACTGTCTCTTCTGTACCAGGGAATAAAAAAAGAGAGCATATGCATTTAGAATAAATTGTGGCCCAATGGAAATAATATTCACAGCTCTGTTTTATCTGTCATAAGAAATCTACTTTAAAAATACATGTAAAAAATTACAAAAGGCATGTGGTATATTTTTTAACTTGGTAAATGGCTATTTTGTACTCATTTAAGTAGACAGGATAATTTAACAGCAGTGATTCTGTCAGCATCATCATCATCATTATCATCACATCTTCACTGAGAGCCTAATATGATGTATAGGTCACTGCACCAGGTAATGAGTTTCAAGGAGTCATAAAGGCCTTGAGGATCTTATAATCAAGTTGGGAAGTCAGAACAACTACATTTATAAGGTAAATCTTAATGCAAGACTGCATGTGCTTAGTGCTAAATGAGTGGCAGTGATATTATGGAGAAATGGGCCTCCTGGAAATAGATGTAATAGACTCTAAGAAATATGGATATTGCCTGTATCACAGAATCATAGACTATAAAAACCATGAAGGCCTTTAGAATTGTAGGCCACCTCCTTTACTTTATGAGTACAGCAACTTGTCTCTAAAGATGCCTCCCCAACCCCCAATCTTACATAATCCCACTCTTATGTAAGACCTTCCACCTGAATCTAGGCTGTCTGTGCTACTTGCTTTTTATCTAAAGAGTGCAGCAGAAGTGGCATTGTACTAGTCGCAGGCAAAAGGCTTAAAAATACCTAGCAGCCTTGGTCTCTCAGACTGCATAATCTAGGAGAAGCCAGCCACCATGTAAGAGGTCCAACTACTCTGAAGTGACCATGCTGAGAGGAAGCCATATATAGAGAGATGCCTAGCCAGCTGTTAGTCATTTCAGTTCAGATGCCAGGCATGTGAGTGAAGCAAAAAATCTTGGACTCAGTTGAGTCATTCAAATGACTCAAGCCCTAGCTACCACCTGACTTTAACCACATGACAGACCTCAAGTGAAAGCTTCCCAGCTGAGTTCAGCCAACTCACAAAACCATTGTTGCTTTGAGCCACTAGCTTTTGGAGTGGTGGGTCACAAAGCACTGGGTAACCAAAACAATAGAGAAATCACAGGGTCTGAGATCACAGTGTCTAAGTGAGCTCCCAAGTTCCAGAAAGAGAGGCACATACCTCGATTGATTTGTAATCCAGTGTATTTGAGACCAGGGCTTCTCAAACTTTAGTGGGCATCAGAATCTTCTGGAGAGGTTGCTAAGACTCAGATTCCTGGGCTCCACCCTCAGGTACTCTGATTCAATAAGTCTGATAATTTGCGTTTCTAGCAAGCTCTCAGGTGATGTTGATAATGTCAATCTGTTGACTACTATTCAAGTAGCCCCTGCCTTGATGAAGCCGGAGCTAATTTCCCAGCACAGGTTAAGCAAATAACATCAGCTGGTTCACCATTGTGCTTTGTCACAATTGCTTCTTTGCTGCATTTCCAGGTAAGTAATTGAAAAATGCAAAGTGACAAGCCTTGTTCGAGAAGTGCCCAGTTGTAGCTGATCCCAATTTCAGCTTTTCCAGCTGTAGGCTGAAGAAGTCCATATGGTCTGAGAGCAGGCCCACTTATCTGAGTTCTGGGTATGACAAAACCTTGTTTCCAGAAGCAATTAGGGGCATCATCCAGATTTTCAGATCCATTTCCCATGGAGACATGGTAGGAATCTCCCACAGTGAATTTAATTAGCAGAAAATGTGGCTCAGCCAGTGACCTGCCGTGCTGATAATAGTCATGGCTGCCCAGCAATAGCAGCTCCCTTTTCTTAAAAAATGACAAGTTTCCTAAAAGGTGGTGATGTATCCCAGGCAGACGCAGGTGGGACTCTGTGCATGTAACCAAGCAACTCACACATCTTGCTTCTATTCAATTTACAGAACTCACCTAGGCAGAGATGCTGGTGAGAAAGGATAATAGCTTGCAAATGACAGTCTTAGGCATTTCTTTAGTGTACCTGGGCCTAGGTTGGCCACTGGTATCTCTGCAGATGTTTTGGATGTGATACACTAATCATATTTACTTCTGGAATTGTTATTGGAGATAATATAATGAGTATTTATACTCTCCATCAGTGATGGTGAGCTCTGAATTTGTTTTAGTTATCTCTGCATAAAAAGCCATAGGATTACAGTCTTTCATTGTATGCTAGAGTTTAAGCATGACCTTGTTAAGCATTAATAAAAGTCACAGGCAAACATTTGTCAAGCATCAGTGGGTGAAGAGGCCCCTCCTATGCTGAATATTCATGCTATTACAATACCTATTAGATATGATGCAAGAAATTGATTGAATATGCTCTTTGAAATATAACCCTATATGAGGATTAGTGAATATAGTAAGTACCAGATGGTATAATTTGGCATTGATTAAAATTATTGGTAATTTTGAGAATTTTTAATGTCCCCAGTTTTCATGGTTTGGACTAATTGATTGATGATCAAAATTTAGCCAGAGCTTTTGCATTAATGTGACCCTGGCTTTGAGGGTGGTCATGGCTGTGTGACTGCTAGGGAAGAATTTAGTTATGGAAGGGGATCTATTGGGTCATTGAGTGAGTATCCCTTATTTTTAATTGTGATGCCAATTTACACCAACATAAGCATCAATATTTAAAAAATTTCACCCATTTTTCTTCATCATTTCCAAGATGGAACAGTTTTATTAAAATTACTGTAAAAATTTCATTATTTTCTATATGTAAAATTGTCTTAGAAATGTTATGTTAAAAATTTAATATTCATAATGGTGTGATCTTTAACTAGAATGTAAAGATCAATATCTGACTCAATCAAATAAATATTTTTAAGTTTCATAAAATAATTTGTGGTTAATCTCACACCTCTTAAAAATCACACCTATTTATTTTTATTTACATTTAGTTGAACACTACTGAAATGACATTTTTGTCTTACATTTATTGGGCATGTGCCTCTTCTTTTTTTCGTTGGCATTTTTGCCATTCTTTCTCATTCATTAGAAAGGTTTTTTAAACAAAAGCTGTTGAATGTGAGTCCTTGAGTGATGCCAGCAGCACTGGGGGCACTCAGGAGTGTACATAAACTTGTATCACTAGGTAAGTTAGTTATATAATGGGGATTGGGAGGCAAAGGGGTTTCTATGAGTCCCACTTGTGTTTGTTTGCAAGAGGCGTAAATGAAGAATATTTGTAAAAGTGAGACTAATAGGCTGTTCTCTAAAGAAATTGAAGTTTTTGGTAATGTATTACTTTAATTTACATTCACTTTACAGTCTGTGCACATGAGAATTATTTGGAGGAAGTTTAATTTCACTAGCTGCTGAAAGCAGTAAAGTTGCTAGCGACAGAGCAGAAAGACCTGAGTTGTTTGTTAATGCACTTGAGCCATACTGTAACTATGCAAGGCAGGTCTGGAGTCAATAAACATGCAGTTCCCTGGCTTTGAGGGTTATTTATTTTACTGAGCCAATATGTTTTTTTTTCTAGTTAACATTTTCTGTAGTGTGCTGTTTTCACCTCTGTCTGAAAAGCTTGTAAATACAGCTTGAAGGAGCTATAGAATAGAAAGGTATTGCCAACTTCATCTTCATGGGTTAAATTCACTGTGTCCACTTCTTTTCCCATGAAGCCCAAACATGCTGAGCTTGCATGTCTTTAGAAATATAGCAGAAGTTAACTAAAATCTGGACTTTTTTAGGTGGGAAGGCCCTCATCTTCAGTAGTCCCCAAAGAGCTCTTAAAATAGCCAGAAAATCTAATTTCATTTTATCATGACTTTTCCCTAATTTTGTCATATTTATTATGTTTGAAGTGACATAAATGTTTGTCCACTTTAATCAGCAAGACAGACAAACAAACAAACGAACAAAAAACTATATTTGGTCGAAAATTTAGTTTGTTACTATTGGGAAATTTGATTTATCTGTTTTAAGCAACATCTGGAGTAAATTTATTTGTATTACATGTCATGCATATATTTGTTCTGCAAGATCAAAATCTTTAAATTGCATCCTTTTGAAATTTTACATATTATATAGTGACAATTGCCAACACCACAATGAAGTGATTACATGGCTTTCAAAAATGGAAACACTGTGCAACAAAAAGACTGCAGTGTATAATGAACAAGTTTATGTACTCAAATATAAATGTGTGGTGAATAATGAAATGCATATACTATGAGCAGAGATGAATCTTCTGTCATTAGGAATACAATTACAGTATATTGACATTTCCAAGATCTAACAAAAGTAAATAGATATATTATTATCAAGCTAAAAACAAGTCCAATTCATTTGTGAAAGTTTTCCTTAATTATGCCATAAATATATTGAATAACATACATTAATAAAGACGGCATAATATTGATTTTGTGTGTGTGTGTGTGTGTGTGTGTGTGTGTGTGCGCGCAGATGTATATTTTTCAATCAAAGGGCAGTATTTATCTGGGTATTCTCTGTGTACAATTTGAAATCTTCTTAGGTAGCTTTCTATGTTCTGCTATTGTCCCTTTACCGCAAACTCTTCCTATCTTCCTGAGAACATCATTGCCTCCTGTTATGCATTAAATTCTCTCTAGCAAAATTATTTCACAGGAAAAGATCTGAGGAACACAATCATAAAAAAGAATGAGCTAATGGAACACCAACTTTACATGCATATAGCATGGAAGATCCTTCCTGACACTGGAGTCATACCAGCTTCTGTTGAAATACCAAAACAGTCACTTCTTACTTGATCTTGGGTAAGTTCCTTAACCTCTCTCTCTGAGTTTCTTTTATAAAAATCTCATAGGGTTTTGGTGAAGATTAAGTGATGTATTTTATACATTGTTCTTCATAGAGTATGCTGCTTATGATGGGTTAATAATGTTACTGTCTTCTGCTATTATGTTAGTTCCTTTCTTTTGCTAATTGTAATGTGGTCTCTTTTGCCAAGGCAATTAGTTTTTCCTGTCCCCTCCCACCTTGAATCAGGTAGGTGGTTTTAGCTACAAGTAAACATAACCAACCAAAGAGTAGCTTAAACAATGAGAATGTTTATTATATTACCTAATAACAAGCTTAGAAATAGGTGGTTCCAGAGTTCTAGGTGTTAGACATGAGCAACAGGGTAACAAAAGAATAAAGGCCCAGCCTAGAGACCACCCAAAGAACACCCTACTGGTAGTTAGAGAATCCCTCCTGCATCCCCAGAGACAAAACACAGGAGGGTCTATAGCTTGTTTAATCTGGCTACAGATGCCTGGCAGAAGATACTATCCTAATACCTCAGGAACCAATCACCTAGAAATGCCTTTGGAACCACCCATTGTGGCCCACATATAGACAGACCTTCTCATTTCTGCATTGTTATAGCTCTCTTTGCTGAAAATCTGCTCCTCTTTGGGGCAGACTGTCTTATCTCTTCTCCTCCCAAATTCTACAGGGGTTGCAGCTTTCCTTAGCATGACCTGTCTCCTTCTAAAATTTACTTTCAATAAATCTTACTTTTCTAAATCTTGCCGACCTCTAATCCTTTGCTGTGTCAGCAGGGAAGAACCGAAGAACAACACAACTCGACACCACCGATTTCTCCTCCCCTACGCTGCTGGGGTGATGCTGGATTTCCTATCACCCCAGTGGTAGCACAGGGACATGGTATAATCAAGGGTTGCTCTTTCTGTTCTCCACCGTTACCATACTGGGTTGCTTCCTCAGCTCATTATCCTTGCAGTTGCAAGATTGCTGCTAACATTCCAGGCATCGCCTGTAGCCATGAAAACATCCAGCTGAAGAATGATGTTTCTTCTTTGCATCTCTTTTTATCGAGGTAAGAAAGTTTTTCCTAACCCTTACCCCTCCCTCAGCAGACTTCCCTTCAGATCCCATTGGCCAAAATTGTGACATATTCCCATGTCTTGGTTTCGGGAAAAAGCTGGGAAAGTAACTAGAATCTTTTTAGCTTCCATTTTTTTTAGGAATAAGACAAGGAAAATTGGGAAGGCTTCCAGGAGCATTTGCTCCACCCCTAAATCATGTTAAGTACTTATTCTGATGGGATAGTATGAAGATGAAATGAGAAGTATGTGGCATATATATATATATATATATATATATATATATATATATATAGTTATCAATAATAAGTCATTTTAAGAAAACCCAAAGGAATGCCTCTCAGAGAATGAAGTTATGTGTGTTCATCATGTGACTTGTGGGAAAGAAATTTGAACAACAGAGACTGCCCTCCAGATGTCCTTCCATTGCACCCAAGTGTGGGAGTCACCCAAGGGCTTTGCGGGAGAGTTTTCTGAGGAGAGCCTGAGACTTCGTCTTACCTTAGCTATGAGCAGGAAACAGCCATCTGGAGGTCCAGACTGGTGGGCAAGCAACAGAGCAACAGAGAAGATGATGGGTGGTAATGCTTTCGTTCTACCCACAGTCCTAAGAGTGAGGTTTTGAAGTTTGGGGAAAATACCAGCCATTTCTAAAAGAGTTGGCCCCAGTTATTTATATTTTGTTTATTTATCCTACAAATATTAATTGAGAACCTATCACAGGCAGGCACTGGGCTAGGTGCTGGGAGTTTAATGGGAATAAGACAAAGTCTGTCCTTAGGGAGTTCATGGTCAAGTGGCACATGCAGCTCTGCACAGACAACTTTACTCAGTTAAGTTTATTGGGTTATTTTAGTAACATATTCTGTCATGTTCTAGTGGTGAGCCTTGGGCATATTGCTCTGTGTGAAATAGGGGTTGTCAGGAAGTGTCCATGTTGATGGGTGTAGGGGTTTTAATGTTAGTGAAAGAGAACGAGGGCAGAAAGCCATTCTAAGTCGTGAAATAATTTCTGCCATCGACATTGTATTCCATGCTTTATTTATCATCACCATTTTTACAACAGCCAGGCGGGGAGGGTGGTTTTGCAAGGTTCTTTCCTCCATTTTACAAATGATTTATCTGAGGCACAGGGAGGTTAAATGTCCTGTCCAAAGTCACATAGTAAGTGGAGTTGGCATGGGAGTCCATGCAGGTTTGTGGTGGAATGAGTATTCTTTTTGTTAACCGTACTGGCTTCTCATCACCCCCAGGTTGATACTCAACTCTGAGAATCAGGGTTCAAGAAGATAACATGGGAGATCCATTGCCAAGCTGCACAGAGAAGTGCTATGTCTTACTGCTCAGAGTTCCTTCCACTGCAATTTTCCTACAGAGTGGTACTGTACCCCATAGTTCATACATCCATCTCTGGTTAGGGTAACCCTAGAATTATGCCTGAGAAGAAGGATTGGAGAGACAATGTAGATCTTGAAAGTTTCATATGAAAAGTCTAAGGAAGCCTCCTTTACTCTGACATTTTGTGTATCTTTGCTTATAGTATGAAACAACTGGGAATTCTGGGGACTTTGTTAGAACCTTGGTCTATCTCACTGATGTTCCTCTGCATACTTCTGTTTTTTTCCATTTTGTATCACTTAGTTTCTATATTTAGCAAGTAAGACAATTTTTAATTTAGACCTTTAAATCTTGGCTGCACTGCTTGCTTATTTTGGAATACTAAGTTAAAATCTTAAAGCTGATTTCCTTTATAGATTAAAAGAATCAACTGATAGCTTATTCTCAATGTTATTTACAGAATCAAATGAGCTAATATTTGTAATGTGTCTGACACATATGTCCACCTCTCCTTCTTCTTTATACCTATGAGCCACCTGCAGATTTTCAACCAGGGAGATCTGACATTTCTGGGTCTGTTGGTTTAGCCAGGGCACTAGGTCTCAACTCAAGCTACATATTAGGATCATCTGAGGGAATTAAAAAACTATTGCTATCTAGGACTCACCCCAGACCAGTTAAATAAGAATCTTTGAGAGCACACTAGTGTTTTTGTAATACATTCTCGGGTGACTACAATGTACAGTCTGGACCTAAAATCACCAAGCTAGACTACTGCTTCTCAAACTTTAACAAGCACACAGATATCTTGGGTTCCCAGCTAAAATTCAGATTTGGGGTAAATTCTGATATTGCATTTCTAACAAGCTCCCAGGTGATGCTGATGCTGCTGATCCTTAGGCCATATGTCTCACATAGCAAGAGGAGCTAGGGGTTAAGATTACCTGTGAATAGGAATATTGTTTATGATAAGGAAGAAGCAGCTGGATAATGTTCCCAAGCCCCAATGGGCTACCTCTTTTTTGGAATAAAAATGTAGGCAAATGGACTGCATTAAAATGTCCCACATATTTTGCTTCCTCTGTTTCTTCACATCACTAAGCCAAAGCAATGAGATTTGAGAACACAAAGAGAAAATTTAGGGTTGAAAAGTGGAATATCCCCAATAACTGTTCAGTAAACAGAGGTTCCTTCTGGTGAACTGAAATAGGTCTGCTGAGATGCTGCTGGAGACTCAGGCACCAGAAGATGCTAAGGCTTATATTTGGAAGATACCTTCGACCTTTAGTGGAGCTCAATACAAAAGGACTGCTTAGGTCTCTGAAGACAGTGCATCTCAAACTGGACATGCATAGATTGGGGGTGTGAATGGGGCAGTTGTGCCAACAGATTCCTACTCCAGAAGTTTCTGATCAGTAGATTTGAGTGAGGGGATCTCAAGAATTTGCATTCTAACCAGCTCCTGGGTAATGTTAATGGTCTTGACCACACCTTGGGAGGGACTCTTCTAAAAACCAGCAAAAGACCATTTGACTGGGAGTTTCTCAAACAGACTGCATAGATTGCATCAGAGCTCTTTTGAGAGAAAGCGAAAGAGTGGACCAGCTATGAGGAGTGTTGGGTCATTTTTTTTTTTTCCATTCAGCCACCAAAGGTAAAATGGAGAGCAGAATTGAGGGTGGCACTTCAGGGTTTTGTGATGCAGGTATATGTAAACAAGTCTGGAGATATCTTTTTGAAATAAATGTAAAGAGATTTTATTCAGATTATGATCTGAAAAACCAGGAAGAGCATTTGTTCCCAAATGGAGGGGATAGGGCAAAGTTTATAAGGCAAAAGTTGCAAGGAGCTGTTGATCAAAGAGATGGGTTGCTAGGGGAAACAAGACCATAAACTTACATCATTTGTTTTCTGATTGGTGGTGGCAACTGGACTTTCAATTGTTGGCTGACTCAGTGATCAAGTTAGTGGGACTTTGAGGTGAGAACAATGGATAATACATGATTTAGCATTTATCAACATCCTAGTTTCAGCCCAGGCTGATAGAACAAAAAGACTGTCTTTGATCACGCAATCACAGAGCAGAGAGTATTATTTAACAACGATGCAAGGAGTATCAAATAGTGCAATCAGCACAAGAAGAGCTGCTCACTCTGCAGACTGTTTTGGAGCCCAAATTATGCTTTGTAAGCAGCTTCAGAGTTTAAACTGTAAAAGAAAAAATCCAAATATTGGTTCACAAGTTATGAACTAAAAGTTTTTATAAGTCCTCATGTGAATTATGAGGGGTTTCCTGAACCTGTTCAGGTGTTTGAACAAGGATAGTGGGTAACAGAACAACTGGTTGCCAGTCTGAGGGGCGCTGTTTTGATCAGGACTACCACTCCCCTTGCTGGATGCTGGTTAGACTATTGTGAGTGCTTAGTTACAACTGTGGAAACTTCTTGTCTCTCAGGGTGCCTTTCAAAAGAAGATAGGGATACGAAGAAACGGCACTTTCCCCTGGAATCTCCAAACAGGTTTTTGAAGCTGCTATGATGTGAACACATTAGCATGCAGATATATAGAAGCAAAAATTTTCATTTTATTAGTGACTGAACTCAGCTTGGTCATCAGCCTCCTATTTAGGGCAATTCAGACCCTTTGGTTTAAAATATAACCTCTCTAAGGTAAGCATTCAGGTGATTCAGGCTTCCTTACTAAGGAAGATGCATTCCTTACTAAGCAGAGCCATTCTCCCCCTCTCTAGGTTCTTTTCTTTCTCCGCTACCAAGGAGGATAACTGGATTCAGAAGGTGAGCATCTGAAATGAGAGGAAGGGATCTAGGACATTCTTATTTTTTGGCCCTTATTGCCTTTTCTTGGAGGTTATGGGGACTGCCCCCATTTCCATTCACATCGCTCTGGCTGTTGGATGCACATTAGTATTTACTGCTCGTTTCTGTGGTCCTAGCCACCACTTCCAGATGGAAGTTCTGCCTTCCTTGCTTGGTTGAGGGTTGGGCTCTCAATCCATTCTCTTGAGGCTTTCTGGATCTTTCTGGGCCATGGCTAGGGGGAAGTGAAGTAGGTTGAGGTGGGAGCTCATGGTGTTTTTGCCCAAACAAGGCCTGCCTGCCACCCCTAAAGCTGCCCTACAGATGGTGGGCTCTCCTAGGAGATTCTCCTCCCAGAGTTCCAAATGGGAACCCAGGTGCCTTTCTTCTGCTGATGGAGTCTCCACCTTGCCATTCAGTTCTTATGGTTCAGGAAATGCCCCCAAGTCACACCTTGTCCTAGGTCTTCTCTATTGTATGGCTTTCATTAGCAAACAAACAAAAATAATACTCATTTTCTCCTTTGAGCCCTCCAAACTTAAAAAATGAAACAAAACAAAAAACAAAAAAACTATTTCTGGTTTTGCAAATTAGAGCTTTGGTTTTAACAACTACTCTTTTTTTTTTTTTTTCTTAAAATAGCTTCCAGAGGCAACTTTGGAATCAGGATCTGAGCACTGAGTCCTTTCTTTTTCCTCAAGGTCAGCTCCACCCTCAAGCAGTGGATGCCTCAGCAAGGTGGCTTGGAAATTGGTAGGAGAGGGTGGTGAGAATCACTAGGAATGAAAACAATGGACTGTTTCAAACTATCATGGCCACTGTACTCTTGAGGCCCACTTCTGCACTAGCCCCTATACATATCCCAATTGGCTCTTTCTACTCCTCTCACTTTCCTTTTTACTCTCCTTTCTTCTTCTCTCTCCTCCTTCATCCTGGATTCCCTGAGTTATTATAGCTATGGCAGCAGGGGCAATGGGATTAAGCAAGATAAATAAGGTAAGAGATATTTCACTTTGTCGCTTTTGAATTTAAAGAAATAGCATTCTTAGAAGATTCATGGTTTTTTTTTTTCCTTTTTCCTTTCTCAATCATCTATAGCATCTAAAAGTTTCTCTATTTCCTCTCATTTTTAAGCTAAAGCAAAACTGAAAAGTAGGGGAGTTTGCATTTTCTACAAAATATTTTTCTTATATATGATTCTAGATGTCAAGCTTGGGAGAATATTATTGTGACTTTAATGGAGTTCATTTATGTTTAACTCTAGTATATGATAGTAAGAAAATTGTGCATACATTCAAAAATATTCACTGGAGCTCAGCATATAGGTGTGTTTAAAAGATAATGCAGCCAGAAAGAAAGCTCTATTTCAGTTTGCTGACTGCCATTTTTAAATTCATGCAGGTCTGTCTAAATTGAAAATCTTTCCAACAACAGCCAGGGGGAAAAGCTGCAAATCTGAGAAGCAAACTCTAAAAATGCAAGCAGCTGACGGGAGCACAGTAAGGCTCAGGAGAGGGACCTTATGAAGCCAGCACTAGTGATAGAGCCATTTCAAGAAAAGGGGCTTATTTTTGAATATTACATCTCATTTAGATTTTTTTCTAGGTAGCCAAATTAGTATAGACATAACAGGCTTCTTTATAGTAAGTTTCAATGTGAACATTATTTATTTTGATCTATCTCTTTATTTTGCCCATTCAGAATGCTTTTTCTCTAATTGGCTCTTTTTTTTTTTAAGCTTTGTTTTTTATTGATGTTATTGTTATTGTCTTAATTAGAAGCAAAAAACCCTATGTTAACAGTTCTTTGTATGTATTTAGCAGATATTCTCCAAATATATAAAAAGCTATATAATGGTCTGAGGTTCTGGGGTGCTGGTCAAGTTCTAGTCCTTGATTTGGGTAGTGATTATACAGGTTACCATCTAACCTGCTGAATTTTAATTTGTCATTTTTCTGTTTGAATGTCTTATTTCAATAAAATAAATTATTTTAGAAATTCAGAGAAATTGAGACACATCTATAAAATCCCTTAGTTTATATAACAGCTTAATCATTATTAATTTTGAAGGCAGAAATGTCTTAGAGCAAATAGTAAAAGTATATGAGTTTATGAAAAATTTGAGATGAAACAAATTTAAGGATAATAAAACTGATCCCCTTCATTTTGCCATTCTCCTTTTTAGGAGAACCAGAAAGTGAAGTGATTTAATCAAGAAATCTTGGGTAATAAGTGGTAGAGGGGGAATTTGAATCCAGGGCCATATTTTCTACTTTGACATCTGTGTAGTAACATATGAAAACTGCAGTAGACAATAATAAGAATTTATCAGGTATTGAACACTAAACACTGTATATATACACATCATAACATTTAATCCATAAAACACTCCTGAGATGGGATTTTTATTTCCATTTTTTTTTGGTCAAGAAAGTGAAGCTTCTCTAGGTAAGTGACTTAGTGAATGAAGGTCACACAATGAGTATCAGTGTTGAGATTGGAAAGCAGTTCTCTCTGACCCCTGACCTCACCTTCCTAACATTCTGCTATAGTCTTTTTTTTTTTTTTTTTTACACCTAAAATTTTGATTTTGATTATTTTGGAGCTCAAATTTAAACAGTTTCTTTACAGTGTGGAACATTGAAGAAGGTAGGAAAAAAGACAACATTTTTTGGGTAAGAAAGTAAATAACCAGTATATCATTTTTTTGATATACATTTAAAGTATGTATACCCGCTATTTATTTCCTTAGGTATTAGAACCAACATCCTACTTACTTAGATGGAGATTTCACCAACCTCGGGACGTCGGATAGTAAGCCAGTGAGCACAGAGGCTGCTAGAAAGAACTTGTTCATGGAACAAAAATCTCTTTAGCCCTTGAAATGGAACCTCAAGTTGCTGTGGTGTAGTAAAAATAAGCTGGGAGTGGCCTCCCACTCTAATGACATGTCCGTTACCCACATCAGTTTAGAGAGCAATTAGTCTGCCTGAGGATGCTAGCCACTGCCTTGCGTGAAAGCCAGACACCTTCACTCCAGAATTATGTGCCTAGTTCTCTGCTTTGTGAAAATGGGTACTTTCTGGATGATTTTGTGATTGCTTCAATGATGGGGTATACACTAAATGCTGTCATTACAGAACTATAATGGCTGAAGGTAATTTTCTCTCAGCATCAGGGACCACAGAAAACTTGTTCTGTGCTTGTTATTAGGCTATATTGGAGAGAATTCATTTGCTGGAGGAAAGTTATTAAAACACCCTAATTCAATATAGGTGTGAGAAATAATAAAATTGATAAATTAGAGGTGAGCAAGACCAGTGAGCTCTTTTGTTTCTTACTGCTGGGACTCACTACAGATTTCCTGTGTTTACTGTTTGTGGCTTCTTACACGAATGATATATCGGTTTGAGTGTGAGATTAAAGGTGTGTGTTCTTGGCATAAAAGCCAAAATGCAGCCAAAAGATCTGCCACTCTGCTAGAATATTGCCATTTATAGTGCCACCATTAGTGTGTGTGTTTTATCCGGAGGTGACAAAGGCCCTGTTTTGTATAGGGCAGTCTTGATTTGTCAACAATAAATCAGAGACTATTCTTGCAGCTACTGACTCTCCTATCTTATCCCTAACTGATTCCATCAGTTAAAGAATGTAACAGTTTGGCAGGGAGCTTAAAATAAGTGCATAAGTTTTATATTTTTCCTTGATATTTATACTGCAATGCACCATAATTTTTTTTTCATATTTCTTTGAACAGTCTTTCAGTGGTGTTGCTTCCATTTTTCTCTTCTGCCCCTAAAAGAATTATCCAGTGGGCAAGCTTTTTTTCTTTGAGGTATATACTTTCTTCTTCCATGATCATCTGTTCTCTAGTTCAGTGCTTTTCAAACTTCAGTACAATCATAGAAACATCTGGTGAGTTTTTTAAAGTATAGATTGTGGAAATTCTGATTAATAAATCTGGGATGGAGCTCAAGAAAGTATGTTTCTAATATTTTTCCAGGTAATGCTATGGTCCTACGGACCACACTTAGAGTGGCACTGTTCTGGAACTCACATGGCTGTATCTCAGTAGATGATAATGCACCCTAAGTCTTTCTAAAGAACTCAAACATGATGTTTCAAACTCCCGTCTGGGAGGCTCTCCTGGCTGACCTGCCAGAGTCTCATGTGTAAGTCTGCCTTCACCATTACCACCCATCTTCTTACCTTCCTGTGTCTACTAACAGTGCATTCTTTATTCCAGGTAGCCAAGTTTGAGACCTCAAAGTCCACTTGCTCAGTAGTCTCACCCATTTTGCTTTTGTTCTGTTGGGTATCAAATCCAGCAGAGAAATGATGACTCTCAGTCATCCCATGCCACAAACACGTCTGTACCTCTTGCAGACTTTCCCCATACCTGCCCCACTTAGACTCCTTGACTTAGCTACAACCATATCAAATACAGAAATGCCTTTATGTCTTTAAAAGTGCTGTTTTCTCAGCCTGACTCCTCTTTTTCACCAATAACTTGGCTATAACTTGTGGGTCATGAATGAATGAAGAACATAGTTGTATTATTTTTGAGACTGTGACAATTTATATTTATAAAAGAGAGCTGAAGTAGTCTAGTTCAATTTAGATAGAAAATTCTTGGCAATTCTTGGGATAAGTTGGAGTAAGGATATATTTTTTCCTTTGTTTTCTCAGCTCTACTTAACTGCTCTGAGACCCCTATGTCATCTACATGAACTGACTAGAAATGGAACCACATCCTTCCTGATAATCTTAGTCTTTCTTATATTACACTTCTTGCTGCCCCTCTTCCCACCCTGAATCATAGCTATTCTTAAGAATTATGGTCATCCTATCTTCCAAGTGAAAAAATTTATATCTAAGGAAGTCTGGGAAATCTAGAGGACATTTCTTTAGTTTATGAGGACCTAGGTCAGTGTACCTGAAATATAAACAGATTTATAGAATCAAAATAACTCTAAATATTTATAAATTTTAGATTTCTGAAGCTTTTCCTTAAAAGCATGATGGATATTTGAAATGTTTGTTGTTGAGTCTTTCAAAAATGTATTACACATTTCTGTGCCTTATTAAACAAAGATTCAGAATGAAATATGTCTTTCTTGATGATTCATAACCAACATAGCAAATACCACTTTTTGTGTCATACAGTTTTTCTGTCTTTTTTTCTGTTTCTAGTTATGGCTTTATAGGTGCTAGCTAGCCACTTCTCCTGCCTTAACAGTGTGCTGGCTTTAATTCTCTGGGGCTGGCAAATTAGATAACCAAGCATGTAACAACTATATGCAAAATATGTCAATTGGCTAAGGGCTCTAAACTGAAGGTTCCTCTGTTAAAACTTCATGCTCAGCATTTGTACTTTATCGCAACTGTTAAAACAATTCAGAGTGACTCCCTTCCTTCCTTCCTTCTTCCTTCCTTCCTTCCTTCCTTCCTTCCTTCCTTCCTTCCTTCCTTCCTTCCTTCCCTCCTTCCTTCCTTCCCTCCTTCCCTCCCTCCCTCCCTCCCTCCCTCCACCTGTTCTCTCTTTCTTTAAACTGACTTTGGATTACTCAGCTATGTCTGCTATTTTCTAGAGAGTTAAGTTTCCTGGTGGAAGTTTGATCTTCAGATGAGTACAAATAAGTTACATTTTTACTTTTTCATTAGTATAATGTGTCTTCATTTCTGAGAAATGCATTTAAGGTCAAGGCAAAGATATTCATTGGAATTTAATTGCCATCATTTAAAATCTAAGCATAAATATTTTGGGAGGGAGAAATTTAAAGCCCCAATTATATACATTGACCATATTCGTATATTTTTTTTCTTGCAAAATATAAATTGAAATTTTAAATCATTTTGTATAATGTGGACTTAGAGTACATGGTATATAAAAGGCCTTTATGCTAGTTGTATTATGTGAATTACAAAAGATTTTGAATTTAATTGGGAAAGAGAAAAGAGAGGTATTATATTGCAATAAAACTATAGTATTACCTACCAATCTCTATTCCTGTTTATGTTTTGTATTGACAAACTTAATTTGCTAAGGGCTAAATTGAGTTGTCTAGCCTCATTTGCATTACAGTTAAAGTTATTATGTGAAACAGCAGCAGCTTTTGCAAAGGGGGAAATGTATCTATCTTCATAATTAACTAGGAAACTGGCATTTAATATAGCAGTCTATTGGGTCCTTATTGTACAGAATATAATTGTTAAAGATGTGATATTCTGAAATGGCCAGTCCCAAACACTTAATTAACCTTTTCTGTGCTCTGACAGCAAGGTTACATTGCGTACCCCTTGCACTATGAAACCTAAGTATAACTTCAGACTTTTCTTTTTAGCTAATCAGTTATATGTATCTACAGAACCAGTACTACTGAAGACAAATTATAAGAAAGATACAGTCCCTATCCATGAAGACCTGCTATTTTACTGGAGAAACAAGACAAATGAATAAGACAAATGGTGAAGGGATGTATCATGCATAAAGTCAGGACATAGGGATTTCCTGAGGGCTTAGTAATTGTATGAGTAGATGTTAAGTGAAGAAGGTGAAAGAGATATGTGTGGGCTTAACTTGGGCAATAGGTTTCCTTTAGGAAGTAAGGCTTGATTTTGATCTTGAATGTTTTCTAGAAAGGAGTGGAGCATGGAGGCAGAGACAGTTCTCTAGGGTCCTGCCTGAGATGGAGGTTACTTGGGATGCATGATAAAGTCAGAAGAAGGGCTAATAGAAAAAAAGACACTTTAAAGATACTGAGGAAAACGGTGGTGTAGCAACAATCCCTGTGACTTGAGAAGATGCATTTGGAGTGAAGATAAGTGATTAACATTGCACTAAAAGAGGGATGCCTCTTCCTCAGAGCCAGTGGGAAGGAAGAGAGATAGAGATGTTGACAGGGCTACTGTAGGGCAGCTAGAGACTTTCTGGAAAGCATATGTTATTAAACTGGGTTTTCAGAAGTAGAACCTGAGATGGAGATTATGTTACAGGTGATTTATTGAGGGAGAGCTCTCAGGATCAAGGGAAGGAGGAAAGCAATGTAGATCCGTGGAAGAAGTCATCAAATACAGACTTTCAGTCTGGTCCTGTGGGAAGTTCTAGAAATGAATGGCACCAGAGGGTGTTCTGTCGGAGAGAAAGGGGCCAGGCTTTTATACCTAATGAGTCATTAGCCAGCTTCAGGTTGCCTTGGGGGTGGGGGAGGGCATAACCTCCCAGGTATTACCAGGCAGGTGGCTTCTGTCTGCTGAAAACAATTCTCTGGCAAAGTGGGCAGGTATGAGCTGTTGGCAGCCGTCACTGACACAGATAGCGGGGTGGGGTGTATATGTGACCAGTAAAGGGGATTGGGACAGGGTACTGCGTGATCTCCACACAGATCTGACTCAAATAAAATGTTCTTTTTCAAGCTCCCTCCTCCCATTTAGTCATTCACTCTCACATACTGACTCTGACTGATACTTACTTAGAATGTGAAAACAGTGTAACCCCTCTGAAAGTCTCTCCCCCATTCCCCAGTGATCTAATGCTCTCATATCCTTTTTATGCTAGTTTTGCTAGATTCATAGACTAAACTAAATACTATGTAGCAAAAGGGCATATGTAGGTTCTAACCAGCATCCACAGTGAAAGTAGAGAGGCCTTTGGGGAATGGATTTTCTCACTTATCTCATAAGCAATAGCTTTGCATATTGGTTTTTGGGACAAATTGTCATCTTGTTGTCTGGACAAACTGATGAACATTAGGAAGATTGTTTTGCATTCAGAAAGACAGATTTCTTTTGTTCTCAGTGATGCATGTGCAGAAGCAAATATACTGTAGTATTATTCAGACCTAAGATAACAAATGTCCCACCTTCCTAGAATTTTAATATTTGGAGAATTGTGGGGGTGGGGTGGGGTGTGGATTTCTAGCCCAGAAATTTTAACTCTGGCTGTGCATTAGAAAACAAAATAAAACAAAACTAGAATACTGAGGTGTATTAAATAGAATCTTGGTGTAGAGAGAAAGGGAGCAGGCATTGGTATATCTTAAAACCCTCAGGAGACTATAATGGACAGCCAGTCTCCATCAGATAGCTGATATTCAATAATCCAGCCAAAGCTCTGTGGATTAAAACAGGAAGTATTTATTATTACTCTTGAGTTTGAGGATCAGTTGCACTGTATTTCTGGTCTAGGCTGGGCATACTCATGTACTTGGGAGTCTTCAGCAGGTGGTTCTTCTAATCTTGGCTAGGTTCTCATATGGTAGCGGGGGTCAACTGATTGTTAACTGATTGATCTTAAGTGTCCATGGCTGAGATATGTGGTCTCTGCTCCATGTGGTCTCTCATCCTTCAGGCTAGCCCAGCATGTTCAGATGGTGGCCTGGAAGATTCTAAGGAAAAAATAGGAATACAGAAAATCTCTTGCATTCTAGGTTCATAATTTATAGAGCTTTCCTCTACCATATTCTGTTAGCCAAAGCAACCCACAGGCTTGTCCAGAGTCAGTGCAGAAGGAACTCCACAGTTTGAGGGCCATATGTGTTGATGGAGGACAATAATTGAGGCCAAAAGTACACTAAATCTTCCACTTAAACCTAATCTCTAATTCTATGTTAGGACAACTGACTTGTTGAAGTGGTTAATTTAAAACTTAGATATTTCATTCACAAATCTATTCATTGTTCTTTGCCTTATTCACACCTCTTCATTATGGTCAACATATGAAGTTTGGCCTATAGACATGGCATAAACATATTTACATATAATATGTATCTATATGTATTTTTAAAAGTTTAATTAACTTCTATTATGTTTGTGCTCTGGACTCAATTTACAGAGCAGATCAACAGATAGATGGACACATGAAAGCACATACTTGAAATTCATTTTCTAAAGTATTAACTAGGAAGTACTAATTGTGAAGTATTAAGAGCTGAAATATGTTCTAAGAAAGTTATTATTGACACTTAATCTCTCACATTTTGACAATTCATATCAGAAAGGCCTTGTAATATTTCGTTGAGTATCTTTACATAAAAAAGTGTTGTTCTGAGGAGGATGGAAGGGTAGTGGAGAAGTAAGTCCTCCTGTATACCTTCAGTTTGAACAAAAACACATTGCAATGGATTATACATCTGCAGATGACCCATCATTCACTTTTGAGCCATTCTTCTAAGTGAATATTAAAGATGTTTTATCTTTGGGCTTTTCCTCAATTGGTACCTTCACCATTTGGCCCTGCCTTTCCTGCTTAACCTTGGCCTCTCTGGCCTGAAATCTGGTCTTACTAGAGTCATTCCTGGCCCCATATTCATGAGCATTCTCTCTGTTACTCCACCTTCCTGAGATGTTATCCCTCTACTCTCCTCTCTGCTCTTTCAAATCTTGCCTTATTCTCAAGAAACTGCTCAATCCTGTCATTGACATCTCCTGACACTTTTTTGGCTATACCAATTCTTCCATCCACTGAACAGTCATGTAACTTATTATCTGAACCTATTAACACCATTTTGTCTTAAATAGATGCCTGGCTCTATTAGGTATGTCATCTTGCCTCATCTGACTGGCGTGTGAGCCCAGGTTGAATCAGGTCAACTGTTTTGATTGCTTGACTGTAGCTGAACAGTCACAGAAATGTCAGCTCCATGAGGCCAGGGAGTCTATCTTCTCTGCTCAATAACATCTACTAAATGAGTGAAAAAAAAAAACAGGCAGCCAATAAATGCTTAATAAATGTGTATTTCAGCTATAAGAAACAACAAAAACATTAACATTTTGAATATGTATGTAATCCAACATTTGTTTATTTATTTATTTAAAATGGCCTCCTGTTATATGGAAGGCTGTTTGTTAGGCACTGAAGAATTAAGCATAAAAAAGATATAACCTTGCCATCAAAGGCCTTTCAGGCTTGTGTGGGTAGACCCTCATTATTGAATGACTTTTGTATACCAGCTATTGATGCTGGTGTTGTTGAAATAACTGGCTTGCATACCAGCAACTGCAGTAAATAGTGGTAAAGGTCATATTCTAGAACATAAACTGTATGATTATTGGTCCCCAAACAGCTGAGGGCCTTCCACAAGTCATTTAATTATTCTGGGCCTCAGAGTTCCTATCTGCGACATACGAAGAAAATGTTAAAAGAATCCTCCAGTTCTTATTTTATTTGACTGGTTTCTCTCAAGAAAGGATTATAGCATCTCTCTGATGAACTGACATGATTTTAAATCTATAGAAACAAATTGACATTAAAAAGTATGCCATTATTCTTCTATTTGTCCAGTTTGCCTTTCAAATGTCAACACGGCCCTCTTTCATCAACGTGGTTGAGGATTTTAAGGTTCTCAAGGCAACACTATAAAACATTTACCCAAAACATTATTCAACTGTAGCCATCCATCTATAATGCTGAGTTTGCTAAAACAAACAAAACAAAACAAATCAAAACAACAGGAACAGAAGTGTTCAGTCCTTCCCGACTGGGCCTCATCTAAAGGGTATTTTGTTGAGTCCTATTGCTCATCCACCTACTCAAATGTTCTCTTTGAATCTTCTCAGGAACATAATGTAACATTTGGAAATTTATCATTGTTATTGTTTTTCTCAAACTGAACAACTAAGTACTAGAATGCTTGTTCTGGCTAGTCCTATACCTCAATCTAGAACTCTGGGCAGTGTCCCCAGGGGCAGAGAAGATCCTAACCCTTTTGAGACTCATGAGCAGTTTCCCTCCAGACTCACCTCAGCTGCCATCATCACAGGGCTTTGGCTTGCCCTGGTTTTTGGAAGCTGTCCAGCTTTATAAACTTCCAAACTGAGCACTTTCATAAACTTGACCCTCCACATTGGTGCATTAACATGTTTAAAATGTCAGCAAGGATAGATTTTTTTTAAATACTCTTCTTTCTGATGCTCTCAGCATTGAGAAACACTTTGTTTCTGATATAGCAAATTCTGTCCTCCCATAATGAAGCAAATGTCTCCATGACAGATGGGTCATGCTGCAGATCTCAAAGTCAGCAAACTAGAAGCTTATTAACCCAGAGGGAAAACAAAGTCCAGAAGCCTCCATATACAGCATCCTTTCTCCTACCCACTTTGGTCATTTCTAGGTTTAAGTTGGCCGAAAGCTACATATACATGGAGAATGGAGTCTTCCAATAATGAGGCAGCGGCTGACCAACATTGTCTCAGCATCCTGAGGGTAGTGTTCACCACAGGGGCAAATATTACACTTTTGGGACAGGAAATAGGCTGGTCAGATCAGTCTGTGAGTTTGTCACCATGAGTGCAAAATGTTGCCTGTGGAAAGGAGAAGGAAGACCCTTCTCTTGGAAAAAAAATCTCTGCTCAAGGGTGTTTAGGGAGATGTGTGCCCCTAGAGTCTGTCTTCTTGATGACACCCAGGAGCCAGAGAGCGACCAGCATTTTCTTGTTGGTCCAGTGACTTTACCACTAGAGTAAAAGGTGAAAAATTTGCATCAGTCTATAAAACTCTCAAGGATCTGCCCCTCATCCCCCCATCCTCTCCTGATCTAACTGGTACTAACTATAATGCCTGCCTCACTTCTTTCAGTTACCTACCCTTATGACTACCCCAACACAGAGTAGTTTTGCTTACAACTCTGCAATATGATCTGGGGTCAATGGAGAAGGCTCATTGCTGCTGTGAATGGTGTCAAATGACTCAGCATGGGTCTGGAAGATCTGCTTCCAAGACTGCCTTTTTATACAGCTGGTGGCTGTCACCTGTAAGTTCAGCCTCAGTTCTTCTCCCTGTGGGCCTCTGTGTGGCCTGGCCTTTCTCACAGCGTGGTATCTGGGTTCCAAAGGTAAGCATTCCAAGGAAGAGAGGTGAGCAGGTGTTTTTCTGCCTTTCATGGCCTAGCCTATAAGTCATCTAGTGTCACTTTTGTTATACTTGCCATGCTCCACAAACTGGGGTAATCACAAAAGCCTGTCCAGGTTTAAAAGGATGACACATAGACTTCACTTTTTGATAGAGGGCAAGGGATATCAAAGCTTTGGAAGGTCATATGGGAGGGGAAATATTGTGGTGGCCATTTTCAGAATATAGAATCTGTGACTGTTCTTGCATTGCACAAGGCATGTTTCCTCCCAGGGCTTGACCTTTGCTTTCTCTGTCTAGAATGCTCTTACATTAGATATGCACTTGGTTCACTCCTTTAAAAGCTTTTATCCTTTATCCAAATATTTTCTTCTCTGCAAGGTCTTTCCTGGGTTTCCTGTGCAAAATGAAAATGCACCCAACTTTCTTATCTTTTCTTGCTTGCTTTTCCCACAGAACTCGGCACCATCTACATGCTGTTTATTTCATTTATTTATTCTGTGTTTACCCCTATCACTAAATTGTAAGTGTTCATTAAGGGAAAGAGTTTTGTCTCTTTTATTCACTGCTGTTTCTCCAGAGCTAGAACAGTGTTTGACACACAGTGTTGACTCAATAAATTTTTGTTTGAGTCAGTTAAAAAGCATCTGCCTTCAGAAGATGTAAGATATGGCAGTGACCATTTGTCCTTGTTTACTTTGGTCCTTAGGTCCTGAGCACAATGCCAGGCATATAGACACTCTATGATATTTTAACCAGTAAGCTAACTAAATAAATATAGTGGTTTTAAACTGTTTCTCAATTTGAAAAAAAATCAACCATAAACCAGCAGTATTCTATTCACAGTCACTTATTCACAGTGCATCTCTACAAAGTAACAGTGCCAGCCAAAATGGATATTAAATTCTGCCATGACAATACTGCTCCTGCCTCCAATTAGAGTCAGGTGTTATAAGAGTATAAAGAAAAAAAATCACAGGGGATGCCCAAGAAATGAGACATAGCTCTGTCAGTGAACCTCTCAGCGTCTGCTTAATCTTCTCTCGATTGTTTGTCATCTGAAGGGGTTGACCTGTAAGTCAATCAGAAGATGGCTTTCCCCCAATCTGCTTCAACGTTTCTAATTCAGATGTCTTAGAAAATGGGAAGAAAGCAGGAAGACAATTACTTCACATATTGTCACACAATTGATTGGGCAATTTTGCCGTCTTTGAGGAACGACCTTTGTGTTTCTGTTTTTTACACAATCGGTTACCTCCTTGTGCTTATTGCGCATTCTCCAGAGGTGTTTGGAACAAAGTAGTGACATTTCTAAATGGATTAATAAAAGATGCTCTAAATTGGATGTGTTCTTTAATTTCACTTAAATATTACTCACTAAAGAATACAAGTTGATATCAGTTTGGAATGACCTGAATCCTATCATCAGATACGTTGTTCTAGAAGTTCAAAATGAGCCCATTCTTAGATGGCTTTATGATGACATTTCAATGTATGTAATTGACAGATATTTTTCTCATGCCAAAATAAAGAGAAACAAGTGCCATGGTTGCAAATATCTTCAGCTTGGTGGACAGGATTGTAACAGTGTCTTAGCTATGCCAGTAGAGTCAATTCAGCAGTGCACAAAGTCCCCATTATTTCCTTCAGGACTCTGAATCTAGGAATGTCCAGGAGAGAGGCAGAGTATGGTAATTCTCTGTGTTGGGGGTGGGGTGAGAGGGGTTTGAGAGGGAGGTGTATGGGGCAAAGGATGCCAGGGACCTGTCTGGATTACTTCCTCCTCAACAGAGGTTATAAGAATGAGAGGACTGAATATGCTTTGAGCTCCTTCTGGACTAGGTAAGGAGAATATAAACTATTAATGTAATTTGTGGGCAGAAATGCTTTGAATATAAATGAAGCAACCAATGGCCCTTTTGATTGGCATGTATATCTCCTTTTATAGAGATCACATAGAGTATGTTATAATTCTTGACAGTTTTGATTGTAAAATATATGGAACTTCAAGATCCCTGGAAGAAAGAAAAGATGATTAATATTAATAATGGACAACTAATACACAACAGACATGAGTAATATGTTTTGTATTTATATAGTTGTTTTAACTCATTGGAAAACACTGTATTCTTTATTGTTAGAAATTCAGTGATAATAAAGCACTATATTATCTAGGTCACATAAATGAAGATATTCAAGCTAACCCTTAAATCCTATTAATTTCTTTAGTCCCATTACAGAAAAAAAATAGCCATTTGACTCTACTATTCAAACTAATGTATTCAAAGCAATGTGCCTGATTAAAGGCATAGATCAAAATTAACATAACTTGGTTCAAATGCAGCCAGTCTCAGAGTCATTTGGAAGTGTCAAGAAAGATTGTGGATTTCTAAAAAAGTAAGAGACTAGGCAAATCAAAGTATATTTATCTCACAGTGATGAGTATGGTTTTTTTTTTTTTTTCTTCTACGTTCAGGATGCTGAGTGAAGCAACTCTGGGCTCTGTCAGCAAAAATATGATTCTAATAAGAGTGTGGATTGTAATGGGGGAAACTATTTCAATAGAAAATGTACTTCTTTTAGATTATATCTATCACTTAGAAGATTGCAAAATGTTTTACCACTTCTATTTCCACCTCCTCCTCTCTTTCCATGACCCTATCTGTGGACATGTGGAAAAAGTAGGAGAAAACAAGAAAGAATGCACATTGATTGGCTCATTTTAAAGTTTGCTTTTTAATCAAAACAGAACAAATCAATAAGTAAAAGGTCTTCATTCAAAAGGCATTTGGAATGTTTTAAAGACAGATATAATAAAGGAAATATGGAAAGGCAATGAAGTAGAAATAAAAATTTGTATTTGTGGAAAATCTGAAACAAAAAATAAATGACCAGTCTGTTGAATTCTGGAAGGTCGTAGTCGTTTGTTAGAATGAGACTTATATTTGGATCTGAATTTTTTAAATCAAAGAAGAAACATGAATAACTACATAGTTTATGTAAGTATTCTTCTCAGGAAAAAAACACCTGTTTCATTTTTTAAGATTTGAGAGAAGCTTGTTTTGATTTTATTCTGTACTTTTTGTTGTTTGTTTATCTTCCTTTCTTCTATGAGCGTTTAAAATAAGCTTCTGATGATAGAAACAGAAATAAATTCTCCCCGCCTATCCCCCTTGCAATTTGCTGTGGTTTAGAAAGCCCATCTTATACAAGATGTTATGACTCCCCACTGCACCATCTCCTCTGACACTGTACACCTTATTTTTAGTGATGCGCCCATTAGCCTTTGCTGCATGCACAAGCTATCTCAGAAGTTTGTGGCTTACACTGAACAATCATTTATTTGCTCACAATATTGTGGGTTGGTAATTTGGGCTTGGTTAGATTGGGCCATTCTTTGGTCTATCTTACCTAAGTTCACGCAGGTAGCAGCTGCATCCGGCAGCGCAGCTGAAACTGGGTGGTCGAGAATGATCTCACTCATGTCTGGTGGTTGGTGGGCTGAAGGCTGAGTGCTTTGTTTTCCTCTGCTTGGCCATTCTCCAGCAGGCTAGCTTGGGTTCCTTCAAACTGCTATCTCAAAGTTCCAAGTACAGTAGAAATAGAGCAAGTCTCAATGTGCAAGCACTTTCCAAGCCTCTCTTGCATTATATTTCCTTATGTTCCATTGTCCATAGTAATTCATACAGCCATGCCCATGAAATTCAAGGAGTGGAGAAATGGACTTCGCTCATAAAGAAAGGACCTGCAATAATTTGCTACTGGAGAGAAGGAAACACCTTCCCTTTGTTTACACTGCAGCTTGAAGAAAAGAACTGTAGCTTCTACTCCTTGCATAATATCTTGGGTTGTATAGTGAGGTTAACTATGAGGACTATGAAATGCTCTTTTAGAAAGAGAGGAATACATCTCTCCAGCTGGTAAGCAGGAAATGAGAAGCCATATGATCTAAGAGGTATGGGGAGAGTAAGTAGAAGTAATACAGGTAAAAATTGTGTGTGTGAATGCGTGGGAATGCATAAATATTGTGATGATGTTCTACTGAAAAGGTCACAAAGATGTAGTAATGGGTTAAGGTTAAGAGCCTACGTGCTAATCGCCATGTCTCGCTTCTGGACACCTGCTTGCTTGAAAAGTTATTGTTTGACTATTACCCCTGGGAACCTAACAGTTGCCCATGGGAACCTAACATTTTAACAGTACGCTTTCTGCTTCTGTACCCCCGCTTGCACAACCCACCTTTAGGTTGACAGGTAGTGAATAGAAGAAATATTAGACCTTTGTGATTTAGACAAAATGATTTATAGGATTTAGGGCTTAAAACCCTTGTACCTTTATGTTTCGGGACTGCTCCTTTGGAAGGACAGGCTAACAAACTGCCTCTAATATCAGAGCACTCAGGTTGAGTCTGGTTATTCCGCTCACAACAATATGAGATGAGGAAACTTGTATTTCAGTGTTAACCAGTTTTATTTGTTTCAGAGCAAAGGAGAATTATCGAACAGTTTTTGCATTTACAAATCCATTTTTCCAAGTCCATACCAGGACTTGTTGTAGGGTAAGACAGAATCAAAAACATTATCACAAAGCATTTTTTTTTCTGGCAGGACCTTTCAAGGTGCCTTTTTTAAATTTCTGGCAGTCCACTGGAGGCGTCTCAAATGTTTTCACAATCACAATCTTCTTAGCTACCATGTGGTGTCTACCATTTTCCCCACTTCAGTTCCCTGCAAGGATGTCAGCTGCCAAATATGTTTGAAGATTCCGGGGATACTCAGGTGCTGATGTAGTCTTTGTTTCCACCAGTGATAAAAGTGCTAGCACCAATATTATTGTGCCCCTTTGTGTTCTTATTAGCCTTGTAAAGATTTTTCTGTAATGGCCACCTATAGATTTTGCTGGCTTAGATCATATGGCTTCTCATTTGGTTACTTGACTCAATTGGATGAGTTCTCTTGCAGTGTTTTTTTTTTTTTTTTTTTTTTTTTTTTTTTTTTTTTTTTTTTTTTTTTTTTTTTTTTTTTTTTTTTTTTTTTTTTTTTTTTTTTTTTTTTTTTTTTTTTTTTTTTTTTTTTTTTTTAGTTTCTTCAGGCAAATAGACGTGCTTCACAGGTCCTTCATATATACCTTTTATCAACAACATATGGCTGTGAAATGCTGTGTAATAAACAACCACAACAACTTCACAAATCTATGGGTCACCTGAGTGGTTATAGCTTGCAAATCTACCTGTGTTCAGATGTGGGTAGGGGTATCTTTCTTAATCTCAGCTCTAACATGTCTGGTGGGCTTAGCTGGAGAGATATGGCTCTACTTGATGTCATCTCTTATCCTCCAGCAGGCTAGCCTAGTTTGTGCTCATGGCAGTGGCAGGGGTCCAGGAGAGAGAGCTAGTACTCAGGGTTCCAAAAGAGAGAGATTGAGAGCAATAACTCAAAGCTTCTTGATGTCTAGACTAAGAATCTCCACAATATTACTTCTGCTGTTCAAAGCAAGTCACCAGGTCAGACCAGCTTCAAGGGGTGGATAAATAGACTTTATCTCTTAATGAGAGGAGCTGCAAAAGCACTTCACAAGAGACATGGATATGGGAAGGTCAGAGAACTAGAGCTATCTTTGTAGTCAATCTAACTATAACAAACCCAAATACTCTGAATCCTGGGGTGAGCACAGGCTGGCAACCCAGACAATGTTAAATGCATTTTAGAAAGATTAATTTGGCAATCCTTCTAAAAGGGTGGAAGATAAATTGATTTGGGTAATGGTAGGGGAGGTTGGTGTAACCAGCAAAATGGTTTTTGCCTTAGTACAAGTGATAAATCAGAAAGGTCCAGAACAGGGATAGCAAATAGCCTGCACATGGTGTGATTGATTTGTAGTAAATACCTGGAGTGGGGTGTTGAGGTGAATTATGTGGCCACTTTCCTTGGTGAGCTGAATATAGAGCCCTGATGGATTGTCCATGTTCACCATGGTCACTGAAGAGAGGAGAGACAGCACAGTGCCAGATATTTGCTGTATTTGTCCTATGAAATTTTTGTGATCAAGTGCAAAATGAAGGAAAACTGTTATTCTATAATAAGCCTAGAATTTGTATTTGGGTACTAGATAAATAATAATATTTCTTGAAGTTGGTCATATAATATAAGTAGATTTGAGTCTAAATATACAGGTCAGTCTTGTATCATATTATAAAGAATACATGTTTTTCTGTCATCTATTGTTGGATAACAAACCATTCAAAATCTTAGAAACTGTGATGGTTAATTTTATGTGCCAACTTGACTGGGCCATGAGCCGCCTGGATATTTGGTCAAACATTATTCTGTGGGTGTTTCTGTTAAGGTGATTTTGGATTAAATTAACATTTTTGTTGGTAGAGAATGCACATTGCTCTTTCTAATGTGGGTGGCCTCATCCAATCAGCTGAAAGCCTGAATAGAACAAGGTGTCTGACCCTCCTACATCAGAGAGAATTTATTCTGCCCTTTGAGTTGGGACATTGACTTTTTCTTGCCTTCATACTGAAACTAAAATATCAGCTCTTTGTGGGTCATAAGATTCCTGGCCTTTGGATGAAAATGACACCATCAGTTCTGGTTTTCAGCCCATTGGACTCAGACTGGAACTACACCATGGGCTCTCCTAGGTCTCCAGCTTGCCGACTCATCTTGCAGTTCTTGAGACTTGTCAGCCTACATAATCATATGAGCCAATTCCTTATAATTAATAAATGAACAAACAAATAAATAAATTTATTATAAATGTATACACACACATAGCCTATCTGTGGCCCTTTTTCTATGGAGAACCCTGGCTAACACAGAAGCTTAAAACAACAAAGCAACAACCATTTTGCTTCTCAGATTTCTGTAGGTCAGACATGTGGACAGGATGGAGTGAGGATGCTCTGTGACATCTTGGGGCCTCAGTGCTCCTTTCCCTTTCAACGCGGTCTCATCACATAGAAGTCTAGTCTAAGCTTCTTAAGAGTTTGACAGATGCTTCCCAGGAGTGAACTTTCCCAGAGGACAAGCATTTCTTAAGTCTCTGTTTCTATCATGTTTGATAATGTCCCACTGGCCAAAGCAAGCCTAATAGCCAATCCCTGAGTCAGTGTGTGAGGGGACTACACAAGGACAGGGATGCTTAGAGATATAGTTTGTTAGGGCCGCCAAAGTTAAAGTCTATTAATATGAGAGAGTTTGGTGTTCCATCTTGGGAATATTGACTCTGATGTATCTATGTGATATTAAAATAGAAAGAGTCAGGTGACAATATGAATACAAGGCTAAGAAAAGGTAATTTAGCTGGATAGATACATTTAGAAGTAATGAATACTTAGGAGTAATATGATGATATTTCTCAATCAGTGCAATATGGACACCAACCAATCAGAACAGATGCTGGCTATAACCTAGAAGTGGGGTCTCAGGGACCCCTTGCTATGTGGCCTTTTACTTTTAGTTATTGGATTTTGGGGAAGTGTCAGGGGTCCCAGGATAAGAGGCAGGGTGATCAGTATAAGGAGAGTGCACTGGTCGGGGGAGGGCAATAGGCACCAACTATTTTCTAATTTGTGGGGAATATTGCAGGATTTTTGACAACTACTTTAGGTATCAGGCCAGAATATACGTGATAGCTGCAGCCTTGGGTAGTTTGGTTAACACTGTATTAGGACAGGTCATTAGTTTAAACCACACAACTTGACCAATATTTAACCAATTTTGGCTTAGAAAAAAAAAACATAGTTTTTATGCTTCAACCTAATCTACAAAAAGATTAAAATTAACAGGCAGTGGAAAAGAGGAATCTCCAAAGAAAATGGAATAGAATGACTATCGAAGGCAAAGGGAGAGAGCACAAGAGAGAGGGAACAGGCGAAAGTCTTGAATACAATGTAGTTGAATTAGGGTGAGAAGAAGACTGAACTTGTATTTGGTAACTAGGAGGTTGTTGCTGACCTTGATGCATTCAGCTGCAGGGAAATGGTCAGGGAAGAAGTCATGATTCGAGACTTATGAAACACCTGAGAAGTGAGAACTTGACAAAGATGAATATAGAATATAGTATTTGCAGAAGCTTTGCCTGATAGTGAGGGGAGGAAGGGTAATTGGGGAGCAGGATGAGGAAAAATTATATATATTTTTTAGATGAAAATGATTCACCCATAATTATGTATGTAATGGAAAAATAATGTTTAATGATCTTTCAGCTTAATGTTGTAAGATAATCAGTTAAAAAGACAAGATGGTGAGTGGAAAGAGCAAAGTCTTGGGGGCCAGATCCTGGGGGCCTTGTTCCAGTGCTTCCAGGCTTGCAAACCAGTTTGACCACTTCACAGTGGCATCTTTCTTTGTAAAGAGTAGTACTCATCTTGATTGCACAACAGGATGACCTGGGGGAGCTTTTATAATTCTCCATGCCCAGTCTCACCACAGACCAATTATATCAGAATCTCTGTGGTACACTCAGGCTTCAGTATTCTTATAAAGCTCGTAGGTTATTCCATGTATGTTTAAGACTGAGAACCACTGCTTTGGAATGTTAGTTATTTATCTCCTATTGCCTCAGCTTTGGTCTTTAGCTAAAATTCTGATACAACAGATAAAATCTCAGTCTACAGTCACTGGCCACTGGCCACTCCCTGTGATAATGGTGGCTGTTGCAGGCCTTCTCTCAGGGCAGTGATTCTCAACCCTAGCCATGAATTTGAATCTTTTGGGCACTTACAACATGTTATGTCTGGATCACACCCCAGAAACTTTGATGTAATTGGTCTGGGATGATGTTGTGGGTTGAATTGTGTCTCCTCAAAAAGTTACTCTTAAGTCCTAACCCCAAGTACTTCAGAATATGAAATACACCTTTAGAGAGGTAAACAAGTTAAACTGAAGTCATTAGGGCGAACCCTAATCTGACTAATATCTTTATAAAAAGGAGCAATTTGAATACATGTACAGAGGAAAGATTATGTGAAGAGACACCATGTTACGATTATACTCTAGTTATGCTGCCACAAAGCAAGGACAGTCTCGGTCTACCAGAAGCTGGGAGAAGGGAGAAGGAAGAAGGGATCTTTCCCTATGAGTTTCACAGGGAGTATGGCTTAAACCTAGATTTTGAATTTCTAGTCTCAGAAACTGTGAGACAATAAATTTTTGTTGTTCTAAGCCACTTAGTTTGTTCTACATTGTAACAGCAGCCCTAGGAAATCCATACAGATGAGCTTGGACATTGGTAGTTTTAAAAGTAGTCCAGGTAATTCTAATGTGCCAGGATTGATTTTCACCACTATTAAGGGAAGTAAATGTATAGTAGGTATAACCTCAGTAGAAAATAATGTCAAAATCAGTTTAGAAGCTCTGCAAACATAATTATCATCATTATAACTTAGTTACATGCCAAGTAATTTTAATACTAAGGTATATATCTCTTCTTAACTTGGGGCTTAGCATTATAAAAAAGGCATTGCTGTCTTGCTCCTCTGGCAGTTTCTTGACTGGATGCTTATTTTTAACATAATTTCTCACTTTGAGTGATGAGCTTCTGGATTTTTACTTCATGTGTGCTTTACAGGTCTCCTCATGGTGTATCCTTTATTTTTCATGCCCAAGGGCACTGTCTTGCACCTATCCCTGTTGGACTTTATCCTGTTCATTTGTAATGTAACATTTCTCCAATTTGTCAAAGTTACTTAGAATTCTGATCCTGCAGTCCAAAATTCTAATTCCCATTACTCAAGAAGAGTCCTCAGGACAATTGAATTACATGAACTCCAGGAGGAATCAATTTGGAGAAGATCAGATAATGGAAGATTTATTATATTATGTACTGCATTAAAGTGTAAAGATGTATGAAAGATAAATGGTCAATGCATGAATTATACAGTTTCTTAAACAAGATTGTAAGATCAGTTCTTGTCTAGGCATAGTGTGAGATGTAAAGCCTTGTCATTGTCACTCAAAGTGTGGTCCCTAGACCAGCAGCACTGACATCACCTGAGAGCTGTTTAGAAATGCAGCATCTCAGACTCCATCCAAGAACTACTGAATCTGAATCTGCAGTTTTACAGGGTTTCTAGGGAAGCACATGCATATTAAATTTTGAGACACAGTGACAGACATGGTTCTTGACTTAAAGAGTTCAGCAAGTAGGATGGTTGAGGAGGCAAGATACAAATGTGGTAGATCAGTGCTTCTCAAAGTGCGGTCTGGAGGACCTTCTGTATTTGTCAATTCTTGGTAGAAGAAAGAATACATTTGGTCCCTTCACAGACCCATTAATTTAAATCTTTGGAGGGTGAGACTCAGAAATTTACATTTCTGGTAAGTTCTCCAGGTGAATTTAAAGTTAGAGAGTAATTGCCCCAGAACAATGGAAATTAATTTTGCTTCAACACATCTGACACCCTTCTATCAATAACAGTAGTTCATAATGGCAGTGTTTGGGTGTGGGAGCTGCACCTTCTTAGACCAGTGTTATTTAAAGGATGGTCCACAGATCAGTAGCATGGACATATGTTGGGAGTTTATTAGAAATGCAGAATTTTAGACTACATCCTGTATCTTCTGTTACAGGCTGAACTGTGTCCCCCTTAAATCTGTATGTCAAAGTTCTAATCTCTGGTACCTCAGAATATAATCAAAACAAGGAACTTTAAGAGCTAATTAATTTGAAATGAGATCCTTCGAGTGAGATCTAATCCAATATGTCTGGTGTCCTTAAACAAAAAGGAAATTTGGACACAGATGTGTATGTACATAGAGGGAAGATTATGTGAAGACAGAATGAGAAGATGGCCATCTATAAACCAATGAGAGAGGCCTCAGAAGAAACCAGTCCTGTCAACACCTTGATCTTGGACTTTTAGCCTCTGGAATTGTGAGAAAAATTTCTCTTGTCTAAACTACCCAGTAAGTCTGAAACACTTTGTTATGGCAGTGCCCTAGCATACTAATATACTTCCTAAATTAGAATCTACATTATTAACAAGCTCCATATGTCATTCATGTGTATAAGAAAGTTTGAGAAGCAGTGGTCTAGTACAGTATTTCTCAAACTTTACAGTGCCTCATAGTTACCTTGAAAGATTGTTAACATACACATTGCTGGCCCCATCCCAGAGATTCTGATTCTGTAGGCCTGGGGTTAAGCCAAAAATTTTTGCATTTTTAACAAACTCCCAGGTGATACCAATGCACTTGAGTGTTTGGATGGGACCAGCAGCATCTATGTCACCTGGTAATTATTAGAAAAGCAAATTTAGAAGCCCCACCCCAGATGATTACATGACTATGTTTTCTAACATTCCCTAGGCCCAGCAGGTGATTTTGAAGCTTATGTTTGAGAACTAACTGGTAGTTAAAATCTGTGCAGAGGAAGTCTGACTATAAATTTTCCATTTGTGGTTGGGAATCTGCAAATGTGGAGAGCTGACTTCAGTTATATGTGGCTTTTCGAATTCTTGGTGAGGCAGTGCCCTTAACTCCCTGAGTTTTCTGAAGGTCAACTGTAATTTGAAACACTCCCTATCCCCTGGTGATTATATTGATATTTTCCTAGAAGGCACGCTTTCATTCTTCCAACTGAGAATTACTGCCAGGAAATGATTCTGGGACAATAGCCTAGAAAGTGATTCTCTGCATCAGAATCCCCTGGTTATTGGGCCCTACCCCCAGTTTTTGATCCCCTTGGTCTAGGGTAGTATCTCAGAACTTAACATTTCTTAGCAAATTCCCAGTTGATGCTCATGTTGCTTGTTCAGGGACCACATTTTGACAACCATTGAACTAAGAGCTGGCAAAATATTGTGACATGGGTAAGACCTTGATTTCATAGATATGAAATCAGTTAGTCTTGGTTGACCAACAGAATACTCATTCTGGACACATTTTCTCTATGTCTTTCTCCACTATATAACCTAAGCAGCAGTAGAAGCTCACTTTTTCAGACTACTCTGCAGCTAGTAGTGAGCATGTGACACTGTGACACAATTCTAGCTAATGAGACCTAAGCAGAATTCTGCAAGGGATGAGGGAGCACTTCTGAGATGTTTATTGCTCTACCTAATAGCACTTTCAAGCACTATATTTTCTCCTCTGGCTTAGAGCACAGATATGATACTTGGAACTGAAGCAGTCCTTTTGGGACAATAAGCATACATACCTAAAAGCAATGGGCCCACAAAGTAAAGATGGCAGAGTAGCCAGTTAGAAACACAGAACCAATGCCAGTAACCCTCTACCCTCATGTCCTGCATTATATGAGACAGTAATCTTTATTGTTAAAGTAGCAGAGAATTGAGTTCTTTGTTACTTATAGCCAAAACCACTCCTAATAGAGAACAAACTTATCTGTATAATTTTTAAAAAGCCAACAACCAACCTAAGGTTACCAGATTTTTTTCTCTTAAGTTAGAACATGAGAACAAACAAACCCCATTAACATAAGCAAGCTATAAACTACCACCTACCATCATCATCATGGTATAAAAGGAAGAGCAATTAAACCCACATGAAAAGGTAGAAAAGTTGTATTGATTAAATCTAGCTTTTGGAAACATCTTATTCCTCATTTTAATGAAGTTAAATAAAAACTTCTCAGAAATCTGTAGATATCTTCAGACCAACATTTGGTAGCTGATAGTAGAGACTGGATACCTTATATTATCTCTTTAATGAGTTATAGTTCAGGCAAAGATATTCATTTACTGAATAGTCTTGGTTTCTCTTATATCAGTGTTCATTAATAAATAAAACTCATTTAACATTTCATTAGTATATTTGCACTTAACTATGTCTCTCTGGCCCACATTAGGCCTCCAAGTTTAGTTAACACCTTCCTATCAAAATTCTTTTGATCAATTTATAAATTGTTCTCACTTGCTATGCCTGATACACATCTAAATAAGCACACATGTGAGCATTTAACCACCAGCAATGAAAACATTTAAAAAAGGTAATATCACAGAAAAAATTTAAAAATGGCGTATGCATCTTAAAATATTCTTTACAGATGTGTTTATTGCGAGAAACTGCTCTGCTCAAATCTAAATCTAGCCTGATTTTTTTTTTTTTTTTTTTTTTTTTTTTGCTTACAAAATAGTCTCGGAATCAGCTTTTAATCTTAGGTTAATGAGACTCCCTACAGTCTTGGCTCATACCTTCATAATAGAGATTGATCTATAATTAATAAGGCTTATAATGGCAGTACCTGAAAGAAAAGAGATTGCTGGGCAGCTGGGAAGAGAGAGCTGAGAAGCGTAGAAAGGGCCTTTACAATTACATTCCTACCACATACTAAGTTGGCTCCTAGTGATAGAGCAGGTGTCTCTGGGTAGTAAGTCTTTTGGCTCAAGCTCCTCTGGTAAGAAAAGAAGCTAAACTGCCCTCTAAGCACTCAGGAGGGACTATGGATGCTGCACCAAGTATGTGCATTGGCAAAAGCATTTGTGGTTCACCCCGCCCAAGATTTCCACCTGGGTTTGAAAAACTTGTTTTGAACTGCCTTTAACTTCTGAAAAAAAAAAAAAAAAAAAGCACCAGGCCAAAGAATCATTTGTTTTTTCAGCTCTTTCTGAAGCTGTATGACTTCTCTATACTGTAGTTTTACAGTCTCAGAATTCCCACTGATTAAAGGAGAGGAGCACTTGCTGATTAATTAAAATCTAATTTCTTATTCTATAATAATTGCTGCAGTGAGGGGGTGGGGAATAAGACTTATTATTCCAAAAATGAAAATGATCCTTGGACTGTTTGGGCTTATTATAAGCTCTGTATTACAATTTGTTTTAAATTGAATCAATAGGGTAAACCTAGAAATGATGAGCTCTGTGAAATCATTCATTTCTAAATTGCAGCCTGAATTATGTTGTTTAAAATTTTTGTGACTTTGCCTGGATAGACTTCTTAATAAAGATGAAGGTAAGAAGAAGAGTTCAGATTTTGTGGTCGATCTGGAACAATCTTACCAGTCTGCCTGTGTGTGTATGACCAGGATTTCTAACCCTGTTTAGGACACCACAATGGATCCCCTGTTAGCTGAAAACACAACTAATTTCAGTTTACTTTAAATTTTTAGGCTCAGTGCAATGCTGGAGAGTTGGGGGCAGCTGAACGGGAAAATACAGGAGGGCATTAGAGAGGCTGGCTGGATTGGCTCTGTCCCCTGATTTGGTCCTGAGCATGTGGGCTGGGTGTGAAGGGCATCAGTGTGAGAGGTGGTGACCTGGCATGTAGGAAACAGAGTTGGCTCTCCCAATTAATTACCTGGTTCACTGGTTCTAATAGGAAGGAAGAGTTGATTTTACCTCTTCATTTTCCACCGAGTCTTCATGTCATCTGCAAAGCATTATAACCTCTAGCTGGGGGAGAAGCGGGAATTGGTCAGTGGTGGATACCTGAGGAATTTAAAATTTGCACTTTGTAACTGTCCCATTTAAGTGGGTTAAGCACAATATGTGCTAAATGTCAAAGAAGTAGGTTACAGAGTTGTATATGTGTATTTACATTTATAGAAAATTTTATATTTATATAATGGATATACTCTATATACTTATACTATATATTTATATTGATATCTGTGTATATGTGCATATATTTAGGTAAAAATATATAATATATAATATATAAATTATATATTATACATAAATATATGTATATTTAATATATGTATATTATGTACATAAATATACATATATTGACATAGTGTTATATATGTGTAATATGTATATGTACATATTTAAATATTTATATTTTAGAAAGATTTTTATACATGTTTGTATTACATATATGAGTGTCATATATATATCTGTATATATGCATATATAATATATACTATAAGTGTGTATGCATATTTACATTACATATATAGTAATATATATTACAAATGTATAAATATATACATATATACTTATTTACATTTACAAAAAATATTCTTTATCTATGTGGCAGTGTGTATGTATGTGTATGTGTATCTAGATAGGATATAGAATATACACCAAAATATCAAATGGATGAAGTGGTCATATCTGGAAAGTGGGATTTTTTTTGTGTGTCATTTTATTTTCTAAATATTCTGTGACTATAAGGTATTGCTTTTGCTATCATAGAACAGTCATTAAAAGGAAAAAGAAAGGAGACTTTCTGTAGATCCTGCACATCCTCAGGACAACGCTCTTGCTGGGATGAGTGAAGGTTCCTGGTTCCCATGATCATGAATCCCTTTCTTCATCTCAGATTGTCATCTGTGTCCTCTGGGACCAAGGAGCATAGTCTATAGGCTATACAGGTTTGGACAACTCCAGGATTGGTCGCTGTCCTTCTTCCCTTCCCCAGAGAATTGTCAGGATCCCTTTAACATTCTTGTTCTTTGTGTTCACTGTTGCTAATCTGATTTATCACATACGTCTTTCTTCCCTCTATTTTTCATGGCAGACAAAAGGGAAATGAAGCTGTGTGTAATATGCACATGTGACACAAGTTCCAGACTAGAATTCTCATGTGTATCAGAACTGTGAAAGCACAAATCCTTGGGTCTCTACTGCCCATTCTGCCCTCCTCCCACCCCAAGATTCTGATTCAGTAGATCTGGCTGGGGCCAAAGAATAGCATTTCTCACAAGCCCTCAGGTGATGCCCAGGCTGCTAGTCCTGAACCACCCTTTGAGGGGCCAGATAAATGGTTCCCAAAGTGTGGACCTAACTCCACCAGCCTCAGCAACATCAGTGACTTTGTTAGAATCAAAGGCTTTCAGACTACATCCCAGGGATGTTGAGTGAGGATTTGCTTTTCAATAAGGTTCCCAGGATATTCAAGTGCACATGACAGAAGACAGAGAAGCACTGGAAAAGGCATTACAAAAAAGGCAGGTGAATTTGAAGACAACTAAGATGCACATTTAGCTAAGAGAGTCTGGCAGTCCTCCTCCCCAGGGTACATGGCCAAAGTCTGAAAATCAGCATTGTAAAGAAGGGATGCATGTCTTGGGTGGAGAAGCAAGTTGCTAGGTATGAGGCATAAAATTAGAATGCCAGTCAATTAATTTACAGAGAAAAGCAAAAAGAGGTGAGAGACGTGCAACAGTTGCAGTGTCTTGCTGAGAAGGCAGGTGACAGGGGTTATCCAGTCAGACTCAGCAGGTGCTTAGGTGAGAAAAATTAGGCTCAGCAGTTAGGGCCAAATTTCTGGGGCTCAAGGGCTCCAGTGACAAGGACCTTCTGCATAAAGGGAAAATTCAGCTGCTCTGGAGAACATCCCAGGGCATCTACTTTCCTGCATTCCATCAGGATGGGAACAGGCAGTCTTTGCCATCTGACTCTGGTACTCTTATTTCCAAGATGGAACAAAGCTACTTCCAATAAAACATTCTTTAGAGAGGCACATACTTCAATTAGGTTACCCATTATGACTTTTAAAAAGTGATTTTGTATTTTTTTCTCTGATTCCTTGTTCATTTTAAAGCTTTTCTATTAGCAGACAATCTTGTTTCTCTTATTTCAAAGTTCTCTGGATTTACCATAAAGCAGGCTTCATATGATCCTCATAGATTGTTCAGTGATGTTTTATGTAACTCAGGTTCTTATTTTTACCTTACTCTAAACAAACCTATAGGATATAAATTATTATCCCTCTTTTCAAACAAAAAGTGGAAGTCAGAAAGGTTGTTATGGGTTCGATTGTGTCCCCTAAAATGATATGTTGACATTCTAAACTTCTGGCATCTATGAATTTGACCTTACTTGGAAAGAGGGTCTTTGAAGATGTGATTAAGTTAAGGGTGGGTCCTTATTCCAATATGACTGCTGTCCTTATAGAAAGGGAAAAGTGCCATGTGAGGACAGAGACACACAGGGAGAACCCTGCAGATAGTTGTGGCAGTGCCTTCAAGATGTTCTCTATTGTTCTTAAACTCCCATGATACTTCGTGATTCCTAAATGCTCAGTGAATGTGTGATAGGGTTGCATGATTGGAAAACAGAAAAATCCAACATTGTGGGTTCTGACTTGAAGATGATAAGTTTTGGGAACTTTTTTTATTATGGTAAAATATATATAAAATAAAACCATTGTAGGCATTTTAAACTGTACAATTCATTAGCATGGATAGCATTCACAATGTTGTATAACTACAACTATCTGCAGTGGTTCATTTTATGTGTCAACTTGACTGGCTAAGGGATGCCCAGGTAATTGGTAAAATGTTAATTCTGGCTGTGTCTGTGAGGGTGTTTCTGGAAGAGAATAGCATTTGATTCAGTAGACTGAGTAAAGAGCACCACCCTCACCAAGATGAGAGGGCATCATCCAGGACTTTGAAGGCCTGAATGGAATAAAAGGGCAAAGGAAGGGAAAGTTCCCTCTCTTCTTAAGCTGGGACATCTATCTTTTCTGCCTTCAGACATTAGAACTCCTGGTTCCGGGAACTTCAGTCTCAAGACTTACACCAATGACCCCCTGGTTCTCAGTCCTTTAGACTTGGACTGAATCATACCATCAGCTTTTCTGGTTCTTCAGTTTGCAGGTGGCAGACTGATAACCATGTGAGTCAGTTCCTATAATAAATTTCTTCTTACATACTCCTATATTTATTCTATTGGTGCTGTTCCTCTGGAGAACTGTAATACACTATATATTTCCAGATCTTTTCATCATCCCAAGCAGAAATTTTGTAACCATTAAGCGATAACTCCTCATTCCTACCTCCCCTAGCCCTTGGTAACCTCTAATCTACTTTTCTTTTCATCTCTGGATTTGCCTATTCTACATAACTCATGTAAATGTAATCACACAATATTTGTTCTTTTCTGTCTAGGTTATTTAACGTGCATGTTTTCAAGGTTCCTCCATGTTGTAGCATATATCAGAATTTCATTCTTATAAAGTCTGAATAACATTCCATTGAATACGTATATATACCATATTTTGTTTATCCATCCATCTATTGATGGACACTTGTATTGTTTTTACTTTTTTACTATTGTGAATAATGCTGCTGTGAACACTGGTGTTCAAGTATCTGTGTGAGTTCTGTTCTCGATTCTTTTCGGTATGTACCTAAGAGTAGAATTAATGGCTCACATAGTAATTCTATATTTAACTTTTTAAGAAACTGCCAAACTGTTTTCCACACCATTTTACCTTCTGGAGGCCCTCGTAAAGTTAAGAGTTTTGAAATTTTACCTTTATACATTTTATATAAAAATAATTCTGTTACTTTCAGTATGTGGTGTTATCTGCCCTGTTGTTCACAAAATGGCGACATCAGCATTATTGGAACATATTGCCAAGGCTTCTTTCTCAGACATTGTGCAAGTAAGAGGCCTTGGAGCTAGTGTTTTACTGGCTGATAGATGTTAAATCTATCTCTGTGTATTTGCATCTAAGAATACCTATTTTTTTTATTTGCTGAAAACCAGTGAAGTTCTGATCTTTAAATAAAGCGAAAAATAGAAGAGTTATTTTAGATGCTCCCAGGGACCAAAGTATTGATTGCGCCTTTGTACTTCAGCCCATCTACCTGTTATATTTGGGTTAACATCCTCCATTAATGGGCTCTCCCTCAGTTCTGCATTAGACTCAGTCAAGAGGGGCCCTAGCTCTTAGCCACATGCTTTGAAGAGCTCCATGCTTTTATGTTCCATGCCTTTTTGTCTAGATTATTCTTCAGGTACCCAGGGCCTTGACATTTATTTCAAAGAGCCATATAAATTTGCTTTCAGACCCACACGTGCCTCTTCCTGTGCCTCACTTTTCCAAGATGTGCATTCCCTGAAGCCCAACAGGCGGCCAAGGCAGAGTATTGGAGAATGTGAGTAAAAGTTGGACCTGAAGGCTAAAAAATCTAAAGATGTTCTCTTAAGACACCTTACAGGTCAGACAGAGCTGGGGAATGGGAAAGAAAGAGGGCCAACATGATGCTCTAAGAGGAGTCTAAACATTTAAAATTTCAATTTTGCTTTTTCAGGTCATTATGATAGATAATATTTTCCAAGGCATGAGGGCAAGACGTATTTTACTTAGAAGTTTATAACTTAATTTATAACTTTTAAGTATTTAGGCATATGATATATGGACCATTGTTACTATCTTGCTCTGGGTCACACAAGTAATAGGAATGATCCTTCTATTCTCTTCGTTCACTCTGTTTGCTAAATACAACCTTAGTAGTCCAAATACTTGAAGAAATATGGATTAAACCCATGAAAAGAATTACTGCTTACATAATAAGAATCCTGTTTTTAGGCAGTTTCAGGGTTGTTGGAGGGCAATTTAACATAGTAACAAAGGCTCAGGCACTTTCCTTCCTTGTCATCTGTTGTCTTCAGAATGAGAGGTGTTTGTCCTCATGTTCAGAAAATGGTTGCCTCAGCTCCAAACTTCACATCATCCCACAACAGTGCCCTGAGCAAGAAGCAAGGAAGTTTTCTTTTCTAATATCTCCTGTTCAGGGTGGAACGTCTTACCCAAATGTCCCAGCAGAATTCTACCATCTTCTTACTGGCAAGAAGTTGTTACATCATCTGTTTGTAGACAAATCACAGGTGAAATGGAAAGGGTACATTGATTGATTTAGACCAATTATAATTTGTCCTCTGGGGGTTAGGAATATTGCTGCCTGGAAAAAAAAAAATTGTCAGGTTACTCTCAGCAAAAGGGAAGAGAGAATTTGCTTTAGACTGGGAAGCCATAGCAACAGATAGAGCAGTTAATTTCCTTAGAATTGTAAAGGAGGATTGGTAATTAGGAAGTAAAGAATGAAAGAGATTGTCACAGGATAGAAAAGGCAGCTACAGCTGAGCTTGTAATAAGCAGACTGTGAGAATGTTCAATGAAGTTCTATGGGCCTTCATTATAAATGGGGAATGATTAATGACATTGCATTTTATTAAATTTATGATTTGTATTTGTTACATAACATATCACTAATAAATAATGTCTGATGGATTAATATTGCTGTTCTCCATCAATATTTTCATGATGTCATTTCAGCAGAATTAACCGTTGCCAGGAGAAAAATCAACCCTAAACCCTTCATTGCTCATGAAGTAGAATGACTTAATCAGCTCATCCTAGACTAGATGAAAAAGAATCTGGAGTCACCATTGAATCCTGACAAAACGTTTAACTTTTAACATTCCAAAGAGAGTCAGCTGGTTTTGACTTTTCTTTGTCTTATCCTAGGGATGAGCAAAGATATATTGTAGGAAAATGTGCAGATGCCAACAAGAGGCCATATATCTGAAGGCTGCTCAAGTGCTTGTCTGACCCTAAGGCATTTTTTATGCTGACCTGTCATTTGCCTGCCACTCAAAGTTTACATCCCAGTGATTGCAGGGTTAGAGTGTCCTTTTTCTATGCAAAGAATGACACAATTCTATGGACCATAAGTATTTTGAATGATAAATACCACATATATATCAAATGGCCTAGAAGTCAGAATTACATCTCAATAGCTACATTTCTACACTGTCCTCATAAGTAATTTTGGGTCAGGAAGGGGCTATAGATCAGTGATAGAAGTGATTTCCACCTTTTGAAGTGACATGTGGCAGGAGACCACAATATGGGGCTGACCTCTAGAAGAGAGAATATTCATTGTGTGCTGCTTGGGCATTCTCACAGCATGGTGGCCAAGTCCAAGAGCATCCCCCAGACACAAAAAGTGGAAGTGGCCAGTTTCTTAAAACCTAGGCCTGGGAATTGGTATTGCATCACTTCTGCTTTATTTTGTTAAGTAGTCAGAGAGCCTGGATTCAAGGAACAAGGACCCGGACATAGACTCCATCTCTTGATGGGAGGAGTATCAAAGAATTTGGGGGCCAAATTTTGAAACCTTCACATCATTTTGAATGTCAGCTCCTCAGTGAGTCCCTGCATGGCCATCTATCAAACAGCCCTGCCCATGTCCCAGATTCACTGTCTATAATAATATCTCTCTGATTTTCTTCATAGCACCATTACCTGAACTTTCTCTGTGAATGCATTTATCTAATTGCATTATTTTAATCTTGCCCCCTGTCCAGTATGTGATTTCCAGGAAATCAGGGATGTTAAGGATCTTGTTTATAATTATATTCCTACATAATATAGTAGGTGCTTAATAAACACAGTGTTGGTGCACAATAAATGTTTGTTAAGTGGATGAAATTTTTTTATCACATAACTCTTCCAACAGCTCAAAACAGGGACATATCTAATTATCACCTTTAATACCCGTCCTTCAGCTTTCTTTTATAACCTGGGGCTCTCATTAATAGGACCACTCAAGGACCTGAGTATCCAGCTAATTATCACAGGCTTACCCTTTGAAGCTATAATTAGAAGCTGCCTAGAATCAGCATGAATGTGGGTGATCCTTGCCTTATGGAAATGCACCAAATAACATGTCATACCATTCCTAGCTCTGATGTGGAAAAGTTTGGATTAGGAAATAGCTAAGGAAGAGATATTCCTCAGGTGCAGCTTTCTGATGTGCAGAGAAGAAAATTTCTCTGTATATTTTCTACTGTCCATGGTTATAGAGTTATGGGGAAACAAACAGTAATAGTGCAGTGGTAATTCTGAGCAAATGGGCTGAGTGACTTATTGACTGTTGGTCCAGAGCCTGCAAGTATGTTTTCCAAAGTGTAGCCAGGATAAAGCTACAGAATAATGTTCAGCTTTTTACCTGCTCCCAAGTCCTTTGTTGGGTCCCAGGAGGGGAAAACTGAGGGAAAGAGGAATAAGAGAAGCTCACATGTCAGATTCTGTGTAAGTTGCAGGCTGGGGAGCTGCAAGATGAATATTTACTAGATGTCAATTTTCATCTTAAATTAGTGATACATCTCCATTAATGAGGGCAGACCTCACGATGATTGTGCATCTCTATTTCTTTCTGGGAAGAAAATAAAGTCAATTAAAATCATTATATTTTGGAGGGGAAGAAATTCAGAGTAGCACAGTGGTGTTTTTTTTCTTTGTTACCAAGACAGCAATTAAACAGGTTTCTAATGGCTCAAAGGTGCTTGACAATAGCCTAAAACCAGCTATTAAAAAGAAGGCTGTTTTCAGACTTCTAAACAGAGTAGGAGGCCTATAGGATTTAAAAATAAAATATATGCTCTATGCTGCTGTTTTCTTCATGTGAATGTGTAGACCTGCTTACTGTCACCAGCCTTACATTATCTGGCTGAAATGTTTAAAGAATAGTATTTTCCTGGTACATCTTCAGTATTAAAAATATAGAAGGAAAACATTTTAATTATTTATGGGAAGTAAGGAATGGTTTTAGAAGATTTGATTGCTGTAATTTTCTAGTTGGGAGTTTTTGTGTTTTTTTTTGTTATATATTTTAATATTTATTATTTATTTTTTATTCTATTTAGGTATTTTATATATTTATATATTTTACAGTTACATAGTTATACATATATTTGTATGTGTTTTTAATTATTTTATGTATATTTGTTTTGTTTACACAAGTAACAAGTTTGGCTCCAGGCTAGAATTAAAATAAATACTTTGTTGAAAGTTGGTGACATTTTCCTTAAGAAATCCCCGTGAGACTGAAAAAAGGAGAAATCAAAGAGGTACTGCATGATCAAGATCAATAAGAAAAATAGGCAAGGACCCCTGGTATTCTGATACACATAAAACTGAGCTGGGAAAATACTCAGTACAGAAACCTAATACAATCAAAACAGAACTCTTCATATTTTCTTTCATCCTAAAATTGCTTTTTTCTCATCTTTTGACTCTCTCCCAAAATGTCCCCATTCTTCCAGTTTATCAGGCTGGGATATTCTACCATAGATTCTTTCTAGTTCCTTGTCTTTTATCTTTTTATCTTTTCCTAAGATTAGACTTTACATGGGTTATTTGTCTTTTTTTCTTATGTCCATCTTTTTTTATTGTTGTTTTTAATTTTTGCATTTCCAGTTTGTAACAAATTTTTTGTTTAGTTCTGGATACATTAAGCTTGTAGATAATATCAAGGATGGCATTTTTTACCAGATGGTTATAAAAAGGGATTGAAATTCAAGAGAAATCTCAGATTTTCCAGGGAAATCCAAATTTGAAAGCTACTCATAGAGAGCCATAGTGGTGGGTTTCAAGATACTGAACTGAATGGAAATAGTAAAAGTGAGATTAGGTTCAAGAGCCCATATTCTTGAGGATAATGGCAGCAGGAAAAAGAACCATGCTCAGACAGGGAGGGAAAGGACATGATATGTGCTGTATACTGAAAAGCAAAGAAGACCAACCTTCAAGTAGTTACCAAGTCTTCACTGTCAGATATTGCAAAGAGGCTCAAGAAGGATGGAAAATGAGAGCAGCTTTTTGATATCCAGGAGGAGACTTTCCAGATTAATAGAGTTTTAAGAAACCAAGAGGAATAGAAGCAAAGAGTGATTTATGGTCAAGTCTAAATGGGAATAAATGTCTTCAAATTGGGTGAAAGCTTCTCAAATTATGCTTACATCCATTGTTGTCCTGGTCTGGGTTTCCTCACTTCCCTCCCAAATCAGAGCCTAAGGAAAGGGCTCAAGTGCAGGAAGTTTATGTGGAAAGTGATCCCAAGGAACAGGAGCAGGGTATGGGGATGAGTAAAATGGAGATGATGAAAAAATAATACAAGGGTATACTATAGAGCCCATCAAAATGAAGCTGTTTTGTACGTCAGGGCCAGAAGGTGACATAAATGTTAGGCTAGTTCTCCATTTCTATTTCTTCTAAAACTCAATTCTTTTGAAACTCTTGTTTTAATATTGTTGAAGAAATATCTGGCTAGAATATACTTTACTCACCTTTATAATTTCATATGTGCTTCCCACCCAAATTTAATGAAGATTCCAGCCCGCAAGTACTCCTGTACCCACCCACCTCTTTCTATTCTCCTCCAAAGCTCAGGGAATATCTTTTATTTAGTTTATTTGGAAATGAAGGCTCCAGGCTTCTTCTGGTCACTCTTTTTTTTTTTTTTTCTCTAATCGCATCCTTCTCATTGGATTTATGTCTTTGCAGATAAAAGCCAGGATTTCTTCAGAAAATATCTAAATATTTATAATCTAAGACAGCGGTTCCCAACCTTTTTGGCACCAGGGACTGTTTCTCCTATGAGAATTTAATGCCTGATGATCTGAGGTGGAGCTGAGGCAGCGATGCTGACTAACACTGGGGAGTGGCTGCAAATACAGATGAAGGTTTGCTCCCTTGCCTGTTGCTCAGCTCCTGCTGTGCAGCCCAGTTCCTAACAGGCCAAAGATGGTATAGTTCTGTGGCCCAGGAGTTGGGGGACCCCTGATTTAAGACATGCTCCCTCCATCAACACGCCCACTCACATTCACACATACACACACACCCTACAAAGCCAATGAAACTGGTGGGTAAGTAAGCACTCCCCTCTTTACTCCTCCCAAGAGCAGTGAGAGGTGTTTCTGCACTGCACCTCACAAGGTCCTTGGCAAGATGGAGCCCATCAGCTTGATAACATGCCCCTGGACCAACCTTGCTTCCTTCTCCACCTAGCTCTGGCAGTACTTAAATGAGGGAATGGAGGGAGGAAAATAAAGTGGAGAAAACCATAAATGAATGTCTCCAAGTGCTATATTAAACTCTTAATATCTTCAAATGAATACTTGAGAGGGAGAAAGGAAGGGCACTAAAATGAGAGGAGACCATAGTTAATATTTTCAAATATCATTCAGCCACAGAAATTTTATTTCTTTCACCTTAGCTTGACAGTAATAGGCTATAAATTCACTAAGATTAGCCACTATAACTACTCATATTTTATCCTCTTATATTGTCTAATATGATGCAGGGTAGGCATGTGGCCAACACTTCAGTATTTGTACATTTGTTATATCGTTGACCCTAAACATTTTTAAACTTGAGGATATAGAGGTCTTCTCATTTTAGGTATCTACCAAATCAGGTGAGTACCTTTGCTGTGGTTAAAGAGAGATGCTGTGTATGTAAGGGTTCTTTAGGTAATCGCCGGGCACAAGAACAGAGAAGATTAACACATTGCTTGTGTGTGGAGAAACTGTCTGACCTGACACTGGACTAAACACTGTTTTCTTTAGGACTTCAAAGAAGAAATAAGTGTAAAACATTAGTAATCCATAGCTTTTGTTTTCCAGGCCCCTAAAGGGGTCTACAAACTTTAATGGCCCTGAATTTTTATCTCAGCCTAATCTCCCTCCTTTTCCACTAAAGAAAAAACTCTTGACCTCGCTTTTCTTCATAGTTCTTCCTTTGTAAGTACTCCTCGTATGATCAATTCTAGCTATTCATGCTGTAAATCCTTTCCTACTGTCCTCATCAGAAAATTCTTGATTCCTTTAATGTGTGAGAAATATCAAGACACAGACACAGACACACACGCAAAGTCACACACACACATACGTAATTCTCAATGCCTTTTTTTAATTCTCCCAAAGTTGAGTACTTGTTAATATTCCAAGAAAGTCTTTCTAATTGAAATTGTGTTGTTGTCCAGCATTTCATAGATTTGTGTGAGATGACCAAATCTCTGTTCTGTTGTAACTGGGCTGGACTGATCACCCTCGGTTATTTCCACTTTGTCTTATTTCCACAGATTAATGCCACTGAGACATATCTTGAATGATGTTTTAGCCCAACCTTCTGTTTCCATTTGGACAGTGAGTAAAGAACCCTCACTTAACAATATTCATTTTTAGTAGCAAGGAAATATTTTAGTGATTTAAAAAAATATATGTAGTACGTTAAAATAAAATGTTCTTGACTAATCTAAAATTTGGACAGACATTGGAAAGAGGTTTTATATGAAGGGGATCTTTCATACCATATTTTTGATAGGATCATTAATAGCCCCAAGTTCTACAGGCTGTTCTTCTGAAGAGGAAGAAGATGGAATAGATGCTACTTCATTTTCTTCTGTGTCTGCTGAAGATACAGGTGAGAATTAAGAGCAAATGGACATTTTAATTCCTAAGAAAGGGCACTCAATGCATTACCTAGAGACTTTGTATTAAGTTATGATATTAATAAAAAGTTTTAAACTGTTTTTCTCTTGGTTTTGTAATTAACAAGTTCCCTGGCTCAATCTCAGAGAGACTTACCTTTGGCCCAATTTTTTCCAAGGGCAAGGGGGCCTTGTTTCTGGCATGACTTTTGGGTAACTTACTGGGAAATAGTTTCTAGTCAGATGATAATACATCTCATTGAGATAATAAAAATAGTCTTAGTGAAGTATCTTTTTCTTAAAAAATCTAGAGTGTTCCCAAAGAATATTTTCATATAATATAAATAAGATATAACATCTTCCAATATAACCATAAGCAAACATGAATTATGCATCTTTAGGGGGTGGTTATGTGTTTTCTTCTAAGACAAGAAAAGTAGGCTAATTGTATTGTAAAAGTGAGGTGAGAGGAGGCAAAGAGTTGCTGGGGTATGCCATCTCAACCACTGAGAGACACTTGTCCTGAGTAATGATATCAACATGTTCTAGAATCCCTTGAGAAAAAATAAGAACCTTTAAAAATTGTATTCCTTTGTATTCCCAGAATGGAATTTTCCAAGTAGATACTTTCCAAGGTATTCCTTGGAATGACAGGGTGAATACAGAGAAAGAATAAATTATACAAAGAATGCTGACCATATTAATCAGAAACTTCTTATGTTTATCAAGACTTCTTTGGCTGGTTACAAACCAAATTGAAGTTAGGAATATATTAGTTCACTCAATTGGAAAATCAGGGTGTGAGGGACTGGCCTTATGGACTTCTGAGTAAATAAACATGAACTTTCATTCATTGATGGTAGAAATGTAAAATGATACAGACAGGTTGTAAAATAGTTTTGTAGTTTCTCACACAGTTAAACATATCTTTATTATATGACCCAGCAATCCTACCATTTGACATTTACTCAAATTAGATGAAAACCTATGTATGCAAATATTAATAGTAGGTAAATCAAATCTTTCTCAACAGGGGAAAGGTACATATATGAAATAAAATATTACTTAGCAATAGAAACAGATTACTGATACATATAAGCTGACAACAATAGATGAATTTCAAATGCATTGTATTAACTGAAAGAAATGAGACTCAAAATATCATATACTATAGAAATCTGTTCATATAACATTTTTTCAAAAGGCAAAGTATAGGAACAGAAAACACCCATGGGTGCCAGGACCTAAGAGGAAGATTTACTGCAGAGGAACATGTAGGAATTTTTTGGACGGTGGGACTATTCTATGTCCTGATTGTAATGGTGGATACAGAGCTGCATACACTTGCCAACTCACATAACTCTGAGCTAAAATTAAAAAAAAATAAATAGAAAGCATACACACACCTTCTCTCTCAATGAATGAGGAAGAGTCCACTAGCTCTCCGCCCCTTTTTCCTGTGAGTTTTAGTGGACTCATTCTCTTAATACATATGGTTTCCTCCATGTTGGAGAAATAGCAGGTGCATTGTGCATAGGTATAGGCTCACATAACTCAGATTAGGAACTTCAGAGTAAAGGAAACCATACTTATCTCTAAGTATGAGAATGTAAAATACCATAAAATAACTCTTTTGGGGTCAAGAGAACATCCTTGGCCAAGCATTTGACCAAACTGAAGGATTGCTATTTTTGGAAACCATGTGCTCATCCTGTGGCCAGGGAGATGGGATACAGTGATGAGCAGCTCCTCTAGTATCACATAGAATGGAGGGTGGGCCTAGTCAAACTGTGAGGTGATATTATTAAGAGGTGGAGGAAATGCTTAGTAGATCAAACAGGCAGAGACCACTGTAGTATAGATACTCTGTTTACAAGGTGCAGGGACATTAATGCAATCAATTGCCACAGCATTTAAGGTCAGTCATCCAAATCTGTAATTCCAATCACCTAGAATCATGGAGAACCTTGAGACAGAGAGGTTCCTGATAGTTCCTGATAGTCTAAAGTGGTTATGTCCTTGTTCTTCTCATTGCTATTGTTGTATCAGTCATTTTTTTTTTCCTTTTCTTTTTGTGCATAATAAACTTTCTGAGTTTATATAACTGGCCTCTGCTGGCTTTGAAGATGAAAGGGACCTAAGGAATTCAGGTGCCTCTGGAAGCTGGAAAAGCAGCAAACTGAGTCTCTTCTAGAGCCTCCAAGAAGGAATGCAGCCCTGCCAACACCTTGGTTTTAGCAGAGTGAGACCTTCCTCAGACTTCTAACTCTCAGAATCATAAGATAATAAATTTGAGTTATTTGAAACTACTAAATTTTGTCACAGTAGTAATAGAGAAGTAATATACCTGCTGCTTGGTCTCAAAGGGAACATGGAGCTATGGCTGGCTTTACAGACTCTTTGTGGAGAGAGGGAAGGGAGGTGTGGCTAGAGGTGAGCTAGGAGGCCCTGGTCTAAAAAAGGTAGGTACTGATGCATTGTAACAGAACACTGCAAGGAAGAAGAAAGCTTTACCTGACCATGGTAAGGGAAGGCCTGGTTCTGCCAGGCAATTTGGAATAATTAAGTAGGCCAGTTTGTTGGAAAGGGACAAGCCCTCATGCTCTGTCCTTCTTCAGGCCCAGTGTTTGGCTTCTGGGTTAGAAAGGGTATATAGATGTGGCTGTAAACAAAAAAAACAAACTTGATCCTTACATCCTGAATTTGTCTCATTTTTAAATTTTGTTGCTGTGACCTTTGACTAATCTTACTGTTCTTAGCAAGCATACTAAAGCCTTTCAGCAGATGATTATCTGCATTCCTTAACCTTACACAATACAGCCATAAATATTTTTGTTAGTAACTATAGGAATGGTATGACCAAGATATATATCAAACTGGCGATAGTATCGATTATAAACAATCATCCACCACAAGACCACCAAGAGGTATGGCCCCTGGAGCATACTTCATTCTTTGTCCCTAGTCTTGTCAATCATTAGTACCTGAGTTAAACTATTTTACAACAAGAGTCTGTTAGCAGAGTATAATCTTCACAGAACTGCTGGGTTGCTTTCCACTTCAACCCTTGCCTTCATAAATAATAAAATCTGTTAAAATCTATGGAGTTGCCTGAATCATTTTAAGATACCTTCTCATTATGAAAACCATTACACTTTTGCCCCAGTGTCAGACAAAAGACCATATTCTCCTTTGCATAATAGGAGACTGAGGAAGGGAGATTCTGAGAGGGAGAGGTGATAACAGAATTGGGGAGGTGGAAAAAGAAGAAAGTTAGCCAGAAAAATTGTTAAAAGACCACTTCCTGCTATAACCAAGACCTTGCTAAATTATACTCACAAAATACTTTGAGTAGATTTCTAATTGAAACTAGTCAAGGAACATTAGTTAAAATGGATGCTGGCATTCTGAGAAAAAAGAACGAGTCTGGAGGCATCACTCTGCTAGACTTCAAATTATATTACAAAGTGGCAGTAATCAAAATGTCATGGTATTGGCAGGAAACCAGACACACGGACCAGTGGAGCAGAATCAAGAGTCTAGAAGGAAACCTATATTTATATGGGCAAATAATTTTTGACAAAAAAGCCAAAAACATACAGTGGATAAAGAAAAGCCTCTTTAATAAATTGTGCCAGGAAAACTGGAAAGCCACCTGCAAAAGAATGAAACTAGACTGTTGTTTATCATCACACACCAAAATTAACTCAAAATGGATTAAGGACCTGAATATAAGATGTGAAACAATAAAATGCATAGAAGAAAACATAGGAACAAAACTCAAGGACCTTGGACTTAAAGAAGATTTTATGAATTTAACAACAAAGGCAAAGTAAGTAAAAGTAAAAAAAATAAATGAATGAGACATCAAACTAAAAAGCTTCTGCCCTGCAAAAGAAGCCATCAACAAGGTAAAGAGACAACCATCAGAATGGGAATATACATTTGCAAGCAACACCTCTTATAAAGGCCTAATATCCAAAATATACAAAGAACTCATATGATTCAATAACAACAAAAAAACAAACAATCCAATAAAAAAAAATGGGTAAAGGATCTGAACAGACCTTTCTCCCCAGAGGACATACAAATAGCCAACAAACATAAAAAGATGCTCAATGTCGCTAGCTATTAGAGAAATGCAAATTAAAAGCACAATGAGATATCATCTCACACCTGTTAGAATGGCTATAATCAACAGGACAAATAATAACCAATGCTGGAGAGGATGCAGAGAAAAAGGAACCCTCATACACTGCTGGTGGGACTGCAAATTGGTACAGCCACTGTGGAAAACAGTAAGGAGGTTCCTAAAAAACTAGAAATTGATCTACCACATGATCCAGCAATCCATCTACTAGGTATTTACCCAAAAGACTTAAAAAATCATATCCATAAATATATTTGGATGTTCATAGCAGCATTATTTACAGTGGCGAGGACATGGAAGCAACCGAAGTGTCGGATGATAGATGATTGGCTAAAGAAGCTATGGTACATATATACAATGGAATATTACTCAGCCATAGTAATATTCTTTCATCAAGAGATGAAATATAGCCATTTGTGACAACATAGATGGAACTCGAGATAATCATGCTAAGCGAAATAAGCCAGACAAAAAAAGTTGAAAATCACATGATATCACTTATATGTGGAATATAAACCTAAAAGCAACAAAGGAACAGGACAAACAGAGACTCATGGACATGGACTATAGACTAGTGGTTACCAGAGGGTAGGGGGTGGGGGAGGAAGGAGGAGGTAGATGAGGTAAAGGGGGTCAAATAAAGGAGGGGTAGTGGGAGGGTGAAGTGGGTAATGGGGGTCATATATATGATAACTGAAAGAAACTGTACTTTGGGTGGTAAATACACAAATAGAATATAGAGATGTTAAATTATAAGGTTCACCTGAAAATTATATAATTGAATTAACCAATGTTACCCCAATACAATTAATTTTAAAAAATCAGTGCTGCAGTACATTACCCAAACCCCCTTAGGAAGTCAAGAGGGAGACTCATTATTCTGGCTTTCAGGACTGTCAGCTGCTGAGGGTGCAGAGCAGAGTCCTTTTTTGGAGAATGTCCTTGCCAAGGCCATGCCTCATCCCAAGGACAGCCTGCTTTCAATAAATGCCATATCAGAGTACTGGGACCCAAGAAAGTGACCAAATTTGAGACACAAGGCCACCTCAGCTTCAGAGAACCTTTAGGATCAGTTATGGCTTCTGTGGCAACTGAATCACAGCCCTACTTTTCCCCTGGTTCCATTCTGCCTCTTTTACTTCTCCAAAATAACTCCCCCAAAGAATTCCTATGTGGAAATCTCAGAGTCAGCCTCCTCCGGAAACTGTTCTACAATATCGATAAAAACAGACCACAAAATGACCTCAGGGACCACAGAATTGGAAGAAAGTGCGGGGAAAATGGCCCTCAATTAGGAAGAGGTTTGATTTGCCAGACCAAAGAATTAGAGTGAATTAGATCCTTGAGGGTCAGAATATCTTCAGAATTGTAACTAGGAACCACAAATGCCTTAAATCAGTGTGTTCACCGGTGCCCAACCAGGCTATAGAGGAGAGGACATAAAGGAATTACCCAATCTTCACCTTCAGGTCACATAATCATTCCCAGGACCTCTGCATTTCTGTATGCTTGACTAATACATTGTCTTTTAGGTTTTAATTAAAAAGTAAAATGGCTAGGAACTGGAAGGCAAGGCTAGATATTATTAAAGAGGTTGGAGAGTGACCATGTGCCAGTGATTTGCCTATAATATCTTCATTCTTTCAAAACTTAAAACCCAGCACAAATGTCCTCACAACTGTCCAGAGTGACTGGATAATCAGAATATAATTGGTATATTGTTTAAAAGCTTTTAAAAAAGTAGTAGTTCTAACACCAGTAATATATTTGTGAGAAACAAATAGTTTATTTTTGAAAGCATAATCAAGCTATTAATTGTAATTCTTAACCTTTAGAAATCAGAAACTTCAGTGACCAAAACAAAACATGCGAAGTTTCTGCAAATTGTCACACCCATTTGACAGAATCTTGTGCCTCCAATAACAAATTCTGTTTTTAAAGGATTTGGGATTGTGTGAGGAAACACATAGGCTGTTAAACAAAGACAAGAACAAGATTGCTTATACAGTCTAGTCCTTATTATATAAAATATATATAAATATGCATTATTAGTTTAAGTGGAAGAATTAAAAGCATACAGATTATTTATTTTAAAAAGGCCATCTCTTTTCACAATAAATAGTAAGATTTTAAAGTAATTTTAAGGGCCGATTTCTTATATTATTAAGTCCCCTGGAAGAACATTGGCCATATTTTAAATAACTCAATTGTAAAATATGAATCAATACAAGAAGAACTATTTAATTTTGTTGTTTTGTTCCAAATAGTGCATCACACAGAGGCATCAAGCATGTAGCAGGTATAATAAACACAAATTGAGGCTCTTTGGTAGCCAAGTCATCCTGTTGAAAAAAACTGCAGAACTGGAAAAGTTCTGTAGAATATTTGATGTAGAATATCTAATGATAGAATCATTAGTCTATGGTTTAGAGCAGTAGTTTTCAAAGTCTGGTCCTTGGATGAGCAGTTCCATATCACCTGGGAACTTTTAACTTGTTAAAAATGCAGAATCTCAGGCCCCATCTCAGCTCTACTGAATCAGACACTCCAGTGTAGGACACAGCAATTGCGTTTAACAAGCCCTCTGGGGGGATTATAATGTGGGCTGACATTTGAGAATCATGGTTCTAGATCAATAGTCTTTATCTGAACTTCATGAACTTGGGCGGGAGGGGTGGGGGAGAGAAGGGGCTAGGTGTGTGACCTCTTGCCTCTCACATTTTTCAAAGGACTTGATCTAAAGCTTTAATTACATTACATTCTTAATTCCACCGTGTCAGGTAACAACACATTCATCAGGTTCTGGGTTTTTGGGCATGGTCATCTTTGGGAGGCCATTATTTTTGCCCACTATACACAAGACTCCAGGATCCTCTGTCTAAACAGACCCAAGCCCACTAGTTTCATCCTCTGAACAGATCTACTATCAGCAGAGATCCTTAGGGCCTAGGGTAGGTCAAGAGGCAGCTGTTGGGGGAGTAGTAGAGAAGTAGTTTGGACATGCAGTCTGGGGTTCAACACACATTCAGAAAAGGCCCTTCATGGTGGACACCTTGGCAGGGAGTGAAGGGGGCTGACCATTACTTGCACTTTTGCCCTGGGCCTTGCAGCATTAGGGACAGTCTATACCAGGGGTACCTAACCCCCGGAATGTGGACTGGTACCAGTCTCTGGCCTGTTAAGAACCAGGATGCTCAGCAGGAGGTGAGCAGTGGGCAAATGAACAAAGCTTCATCTATATTTGCAGCCGCTCCCAAGTGCTAGCATCACCCCCTCAGCTCCACCTCAGATCATCAGGCATTAGATTCTTATAGGAACATAGATCCCTGGTGCCAAAAAGATTGAGGACTGCTGGTCTACACCCCTAAAAGTAAAAAGGGAATGTTGTGTTTTAATTTTCTGGTTAGAAGAAGGTTAATTAATATTTAAACCCAAATCCTTAACTTTCTTTGATATTCTTGAGAGATTAAATCACAAATATTTTGAATTTCTTGCTGTATTTTATACTGTCTTATAAGTTGGTTTTAATTATTTCTGGGGCAAAATGGGGAATAAATAAAATAAATAAACTTGCAACTTTACTGAAAATTTTTTCTTTATATATACATGCTCAGAAATATACTATTAATTTATAATTTTATTTAATCACATACAGGAAAATCTATGTTCTGGGGAAAAGAGAGCTCACATTGTGGTTACCTAGCTGTCCTGAAAATTTGAATCCTTATGAAACTTTAAATTTATTAGGCTTATTTTGATATTGCTAGAACTTATCCAGGGTAATGATAACATATGAATAGTAAGCCAGGGTATTTGTTGTTCTGAGCTACAAAGTCTGGTACCCAACCTCAGTGATTCTCAGTCTTGCCCACCTACAAAAGGCACATAGTGAATTTCTCTAATGTGACAGTGTCTAGGTAGCCAAAACATAAAACAAATTGGTTTTGGTGTTAAACGACCAGAAGCCAGAACTCTAGGCAGTCTCTGGAGTTTAAACTTCTGCATTTCATGTCTTTAAGAACTTATTACCTTTACTTTTTTGAAAATTAGTTAAAAGTTTGTTCGTTGGGCCTTCCTCTTTTTATGTTTGAAGCTATCTATATTCTGTGTTCTTTGTAACTGCAGCTCAAATATTCATCTTCCTAAGTCTTCACTTCGTTAGCTTTTCTCTCCCGTTATTTGTTTTGATTGGGCTAAACACTTTTCAGCGTGAAATCCCATCCTTTTTGATCCTTAATCCCAATTTCTGAGCTGCTGAAGGAATGCTTGCTCCTCGTGCTTCAATTTTCCTAGAACATTTAAAATAAAGTACTCTTGGCAGCTGAGTTTGTATGAGTCGTCGAGTAATAGTCTCAGAGCATTTTCCTGGGAGTGAGTTGAGGCAAATCTCATGCAATTCATGCAAGGATAGCAGTTGGCTGATAAATTGAAAAAAAATCCATTGAAAGCAAGGGATCATAAAAAAAATTGATTCATATATGCCTTAAACATTTTTATTTTAACTTAAAACATATAAATTGACATTCATTTGCCAATCTTTGGTGTAAAGCTAGTCTTTTCTCCTAATTGGCATTATGTAATGTTTCTCAATAAATCACACTCTTAATACTTCCCTTAAGTTTTCAACTTCGGTTTCTTTACATTGGAGCATAAATTAAAGTGATTTACAAAGCAATCTGATTGAATAAAATTCCTCGATTGTTAGGACTTTTGCCCAAACCTTTCACAATTTTCTTAGCCACACCTTATTCAATGGTTTGTATAAATTTTTATTGGCTTTCTTTCAACAAACCATTCTGAAGAATTTAACTTGTTTTTCATAAATACATCCCTCCTGTGCACTCATTTGTCATTGATTACATACGTATAATTGATATAAGATTAACTTGCTAAAATATTAATAATACCAATTATAAGTCTAACATAGCTCTAACACATTTGGTGATAAACCCAACTGATTCTTGGTAAGCATTTCTAAGTTATAAAGTCAGAATAGAAATGCAATGGTTTACTAGAGAAAGGCTTTTGAATGAAGAGTACATATATTTGGGGTGCTATGGCAGATGCTGAGGTGCTATGGCAGATGCTGGCTATGCCCACCCTTGGCTCTTTGGGTCACTTTGTTGTCACCTGATGCTTCCTCCCTCTAGTGCTATGTTTCTTTACCTAAGGAAAGTCTGGAAGTGCTGGGAATTAGCACCCACAAGAGGCACCCATTATGAATGAGATTTATAAGTGGTGGGAGCTGATGGATAACCACTCCAGCTTTCTTGTGCTTCAGTGGGACAGGTCTGAGAGATGCTGCTCAGTTCCCCAGCTACCCATAGAGGTTACCTGCTCATTAATAGCCCTTTCCCTGGCTCCTTCTTTTTGGACTTCCCTTCCCCATTCTCTCACAGGTCTTCCTATTATCACCTCTCAAATCAACAACTTGCACCCAAATTCCTGACTCTAAGTCTTATTTTGAGGAAGCCACTCAATAAGCCATAAAAAGAGAACCAAGAGAATGGATTAGGTGAATGGATTAAATGGAAGCTACTAAGAAATCTTCTACTATTCTGTTTGGTCTCTCCCTCTTCAGATGGTTAAGCAATTTTCACTCTTATTTTCTATACAGATGTTGCTTCCATGCAACTGGCTTTTTTCCTTTCTCATTGTAAGCTCTAGGAAGACACCTCTTGGGAAGTATGTTACAAGATTTTGGCTTGAACAAGAGTTTGACTGGTATGTTATTTAAATCCTCATGCCCCTAGTTCATCTCTTTAACTCTCCATCTGCCTTGAACTTTACATATCGGACATCCTGGACCTTTGGCATCATCTGGATTCCATTTTCTGTTTCCAATCTAAATTTCTAGCTCTGGTTCACCCAGACCATTAGTTTAGCTGTGGTTCTGAGCCCCTAACTATGGGAGTCTACACTCAGCTGAGACCCCTGTCCTGGACTAACACCCTGAAACCTCCTTTCCCACTCCCAACTCCCAACTCCTTCTCTTCCTTCCCACCCTTCTTCTTACTTACACTATGGTCATCGCCTCAGGCCATGTAACATGCAGACTCCATGTGGTATTTCTAATGCATGTCTTTATGAGTATTTTCCTGTAAAACTTACCTTCTTACCACTTAAAGCCATCTAAATGTTTTTCTTCAAAGATGCATAATATTGAGTTAATATTCTTTCAGAAACAGAACAAAACTATTGTATTCTCGCTCCCCCATTCTTAAAAAACAAGTGTTTGGATTGGAAAGTAATTAAACCACACTCCATTCTCTCTTATTAATGGAAAATTGGCCATAAATTGCTGAGGCGTGACTAGCTCATTTCCCAACACAGCTGCAGATGCTTTATGCTGGGATCACTTTCGATTTCTCAGAATGAAAGGAGAAAACTCTATAGAACTGACACCTCTCTATGCAGTATCTGGTGTCACTCCCTAGAGAACAACTTTTCTGAAGTGACAACTGATTGAGAATAGCGCCACCTTCAGCTAAGGCTGTTTCCTTGGAGTGCTTGTCTTTATTTTCTTACGGTGTGGCAAATTTGGTTGCAAACTTCGAAAGGGCAGGTATTAAACATTTTTTCTTTTTCTTTCCATTTAAAAAAACTAATCTAAAATGCACATATGCCTTGAAGTACTCTGTATTTAGTGCACAAAATTCATAATAACACATTATAATTTTTGAAAGCATATTACATTTTATAAAGCATCTTCTTCACCCATAAATTATCTATTTTAGTCCTCGAACATCCTGTGGAATATATATTAGTATTCCCATTTTGTAGATAAAGAAGATGTCCCAATATATTTATTGATGTGCTCAAGGACACAATAAATTAAAAAAAGGCACCTGACCTTATATATTCTGATACCACATCTACCATCTCAGTGGATATCCATCTTTTTTTCTCCTGAGACCAGCCTTCCCTTTGGGAAAGGATTTCTTCTCCTGTTACAAATAAATGTCATAGACTGGCCACCAAATGCTGCCCTACTGACTTCTCTTTCACAGGGTTTACAATTCACACAATAAAACAAGAATCCTAGTCAGCTATTTATCTAGTAAGAACCAAGGAAAGAAGGCTACTGTCTCTCAGGTGAAAAAATTGAAAGCTCTTTACTATCATCTTTCTAGTCTCATAAGAAAGACAGTCTAGTTCACAAGAATGAAGTTGACATTGAGAGAGGGAAGAGAGATGAGAAATAGTGAGAGGTGATCCTCATGGTTTGCAAATGGCTGAGGCCAGCATATATGGCTAATTTATCCTAGGGTCTACACAGCATTCTAACGGTGTCAGTACAGTCAACCTTTCCCCTAGGCCCGTAGATGTGGGGTCTGTCACTTGCATTCAAAAGACACAGGTTTTCTTTCTAGTACATTAACTCTGAGTCTCACAAGAATAAAATGAGTCAGGCATCACAGTTAATACAATATCCATTTTAGAGCTGAATTAACTGAAATTCTGTTCTTTTGAAACTAATCTACAGAAATATCAATTAGTAGGTGACCAAACTGAGATTAGGACTTCCCTCTTTTTTTTATACTAAGTCCAATAGTTTACTTTCTTACCACATACTTTATCTACTGCTGAATGAAGAGGAGTAAAACAAGACAGAATCCTAACACTTCATTAGCTATAATTTTCTTTTTTTCTTGAAATAAAAAATTCCATGTTCTGAGAGTAATCACTATTTCTTTCAGTTCATTCCATTTCAAATAAATTGCTATTTAAGTTAATCATTAATTACCTATTTTACCAAAGGGCTGATATTAGTGATGGAGATTTTAATACACGTACAAGCTATAATCCCTGAATTTAAGAATTCTATAGCTTTTTAGAGCAAAGTTGCTATCATTTTTGCCATCAGGGTTGGTGCCCACACAAGTCCCCTTTACCTGGATAGGGCCCCTTCTCCAAGCTGCTGTGCATGTTGGCTGTTATTGGCTCACAACTACCCCTATTTGCTGAGAAAATTGCCTTAGGCTTCTAGGAGCCACACCATCTAGAAATGTCTATAGGTTGTGCCTTTCTCTTGAGACAGCCTTCAGCTAATAACAGACTGAATAACATCTTAGAGCTCCTTGTGGGGTTGAGCTGAGACTTGACTTCACTTGAAACTACACATTTGCTTTCCTTCTTTCCCTGTTTTATCCTGCTTTTCTCACTCCCAAAAACACTCCATCTCTTGCCAAGAATCCCCATTTCATGTTCTAATATTTTTACTGACATTTTTACTCTTTCATTTATATCTTCACAATCCATATAATGTTTGTCCTTCCTACTTGCTCTTGTGGTGACCTAATCACACACTTACTAACTATGTTGATAAACTGGAGTAGAAAGAGTAACCTTGTGGCTGCATATTACTCCTCAGCTGGTTAAGCGAATCGGTCTGAAGTGTAAGGGATGTCATGCACATCCTAAAACAGCATAGCAGCAACTGTACTACCTTTAGGTAAGGACACAAAATGTCTGGGGGCTGCAAAGCTGTGATTATTTTCTTCCTATTACAAGACCAAATTATATGAAAAAGCTTGTGGGAAGCACATGGTAAGTTAAGAATGTCATGATTTTCACCTGAGTTGAAGTAAAGACAAGAGCTGGGGAATCAATGTCCAGTGTCCCTCTCTGACATTGAAGTACCTGGCTAATCGAGGCCTGAGACCACAGAGTGGTAGAGTGCAGGTTGTCTCACATCTATGGCAACCATGTAGTAAGTTAGGAGTGATGCCAGAATCTATGCTCTGAAGAAAAATACGAAGAGAAAACTGAGAAACGTGTCAAAAATAGGTAGTTTATCAAGGAGATGGGGGTCACCAGGTGAGTAGTGAGGAGAGTCAGCCAAGAGATAAGAAGAGAGAAGGCATAGTAAGCGAGAAAGAGCTTAGTAAGCACTGGATGGGGGTGTTTATTGTCATATTTTATGTATTCCAGAAAAAGTTTGGTTGGCAGACGTGGCCAAAGAGAATTGATCTCTATTGAGTGCGTATCTTTTTACAAGACAGGAAAAATTGCCTAATGTCGAACAATTCCATGAAGCATATACAATTGTTGTCCCATTACAATTGAGGAAACAAGACTGAACAGTGACTTGTCTGAGGTCACACAGCTAGCAAGAGGTAAGGAACCATAACTCAAACTCATCTGTCTGATTCTGAACCACTTGTGACAAGCTGTGGCACCTGCCCCACATGCCAACAATTTCTCTGCTCTATAACCTCATTATATCCTTTTGAAATGCAAGTATTTTCTCCATTTTACAGAGCTGGGAATCTGAGAGTTGGTAATGTCACTGATATCACACAGCTAATTTTAGATCTATTTTTTTCTAACTGTAATGGTTGTTAAGGTAATGTTTAATAATAAGTTCTGAACACCTGTTATGTAAAGAGTTATTTCCTTTGCATCATGTAAAGTTGAGCTTCTTTTTGTTCTCAGTTTTTTGCTTTTTGGAAATTTTGAAAGACACTTTCTAGCTATGGTATAATAGAAACTGGTAAACATGTTTAGGTCCAGTGATTCGGTGGCAATCATGATTTGTCAGTTTTTGTCATGGTTCCTCTCAGCTTCCGCTTTTGCCACACACAAAACAGATATTTCTTAAGTGTATTATCGCTTGGATCTTCTTTATTTTCCTCATTGATGGGGTTACCTCTCTTTCAATCTTACTCAGGTCTAAGACAAATCCACCTCTCATGCACAACATCCTGACTCCCAGAAAACCTCCCTTGATCATTGCCTTGGTCTTAACCACCTGCTCTTCATTACTGCTCACAGAAGTAAGCCAAGTGAAGACCACTTACTGGAAAAATCATTAACCCCTCCATAATCCATTGGGTATAACATTATCTCTTTAGATGCAAGCAGCATATGTGATTGTGAGTTAATATACATGTAGGGTATTATTTTATACCAGAAAAAGTTCTCTGGAGGTCACCTTGAACTCAATATTCCTATTTTTTAGATGTAGAACTGAAGTCCAGAACTATGACTTCGTCCAGGGACACATATGATAGAAAAACTATAATCAGAACCCATTATCATCATCAGTGTTTCTTCACACAACTCCACTGCCACTCAAAAATACTGGGATAATTCACCAAGTTCATGATGTATTTTCATTCGTTCATTTTAACATGGAGGGTGTATTAGGGCTACTTCTCCAGAAACAGTTTCTACAATGAGGAGTTGAGTGCAGGTGATTCACTTAGAATATGCTTCCAGGAGAAATCAGTGAGGGTACAAAAGAAGAAATCAAGAAAGAGGAGGGAACCAAGCAAGAATGTGATTTCAGGGACAGTTTCAGATTTAGCCTGATACCATGGGGCTCTCAGGAAGCAAATTACACTGTCTCTCAGGACCATGGGGTTGGGCTTTCATGTCTCTGTGTCAGCCATTGTTTTGGACTCCTCTCAGGAGACATAGACTTCTAATTTTGTGCTTAGAGTGGCTTTAGTATCCCTAGAGAAGACCTCTGAAGGAAGCCATAGGTACAAGATATTAGAAGTAAAGAATGTAGGAAGCTGGTGTAGGGCATCTGAGCATGTCACTAATGATATCCACTACAGGGAGTAAGGTCACGAATGCCGTATAGTTTCTCAAACCTTTTGCAGCCTCCTGAATTTTCCATGCCTTTGTGTTAGACACTCCTTCCCCATATTTCCACATGGCTGCCTCCTTCATTCTTCTTGTTTCAGGACCCTTTCAAAGAGGCCTTCCATGGCCACCATATCTATTGTAGGTCCCATCTCCACCCATCACTCTCTATTCTATTGCCCTATTATATTTTCTTTGGAGACACTTATTACTCCCTGCCTTTATTTCTTTACAAGTTTACTATCTCTCTGGCTAATAAAAGCTCCACAAGGCTTGAGATTTCATCCTTCTTTATCTTCAATCTTAGAAGAATGCTTGGCACATGGTAGATATTTAATGTATATATGTTGAATAGTAATGAAAGGAGGGATAATTTTAAAAAAGAATCATGAAGCATCTGTAGAAAAATGTGGACCTAGTGTGAAGTTCTGGCAGTATGTATTGTGGCAAGCAGAATTTGATGTCATTCTCTCCTTATCAGTATGCAAGGGAATATAGATGAAGGATTGTACTCTAGTTCAATCTATCATCTTCCAAATTATTGTAGATAATATTAGTCTTAATGGGTCTATTTTACAGTGGTGAAATGCTTCCAGAAAAATTTTGAAGAAAATTATGGCATTGAAGGGAGCCTTTTAGTTCTTTGGTATATTATGCCTCCCAATTGAATATAATAGCTTCTCTTTTTCTTCCAGAAAATGTGTGCATTTCATTATATGTCATTATCTGATATATGTTTGGCATAAAAGGCACTCCCCTCACTTTTTTTTTTGTATGGGACACTTATAGTAAAAAATTTCCAAGGTGGTATCGTTTGCTGCTCTACAATACATCTCATTTGAGATTAGCCCCAGCCCTTTTTCTTTTCTGCTGCAGTGTGGGGAAATATATTAATTCATTACATAATTTATATTCTATTCTTCAGATCAGAAATTGGCCTAGGCATTCAGCCTGCAAAGTCTCTCCCTCTGCACCAATATTTTTTTCCCTTTAGCCAAATATCATTTCCCTGAGCAGCAATTTAGTTATTAACCCATGATATAAAAGAAATGTGAAATCTGTCACAAAAAAGATGATGTTGTGACACAAGAAGAATCCTCTGGGAGGCTTAACCAGGTTTTCCACAAAATTAAAATGAATGTGACACTATGTTCAGATTCATAATTAAATTTATTCTTTTTAAATTTTTTTTTATTTTTAAATGTGTGTGTTCTTCTTTTCTGTATAGAGAATGAGAAGGAGAAAATGTGACTTTGGCTATAGACTAGGGACAGGAATCAATCTTAACCTTAACAATAGCAGCTTTAATGTATGGATTATGCTTTAGGTTCCAAGGCACTCAATGTAAAACATCAAACTATATCTGTGACTTCAGGTTTGGGCTAATAGTAGATGGCTAAGATAATTACCAGGACAATTGTAATTACCTGTTAAATGTCTTTCTTCTGTGTTAGGCAAGAGAATAGCAACTATGACCAGTCTCTTCACTGCAGTGTTGGCACATGTAGGCATTTAATAAATATCTGTTGAAATCGGAAAAAGACATAAATGTGATTAAGAGGAGAGGGGAAGAAAGAGGGGAGAGGAAAAGAAGGAGAGACTTATGAAACAGATACAGAAGCTCAGTATTATGAGGACAATCCTATGCACAGTACACAATGAAGAAGTACCAAAAACAAGTAAAGAAACTTGGAGATGCAAAATTCCAAAGACATTGGGTAATCAGGAAGTAATCAAAAGACCTGGAATACATAGAATGTGGAAGATTGCAATAATTATTCTCATTCTTCATCCTTCTGTATGTCCATTTCCTTTGCCATATAGCTTTGCAGTGTTCTCTAGACCATGGACTTGTTTTGCTCCTTGACATGGGCATAACCATATGCTTTTCTTTAGCCAATAAAATAGTGTTTCAGAGCTGTGCCAAGGGTGTGTGGGACTCCCAGTATTTTTATTTTGTGGGGCTCCTATCTATATAGAGAATTAGATTTTAAAATACATTGCAAAATTCATTGGCCTATGTGACAGATATAGTGATTATATTGAAGATTTAGAATAATGGGTAAAGAAGAGGTACTTACATATTTGTTTCTTGTCCAGTCAGTGCTTGAAAATATTCTGTGTAGTTCATATATCATCTCTTTCCATTCAAGTCCAGGAATCACCTCTTCATGTTCTTTATTGTTAGATGTGCTATTCTGGGCTTATTTTGTATTTCTCAATAAAAAAAAAAAAAGGGAAGAAAAAAAGAAATACCTCTGTTATTACTCAGAGTACCATGGCTGCTCTTTGGGATCTGTATGTATAGTAATGTTTTGAAATAATATAGATCTTTTTTGACTCTGCAGTTCCATAATACCATTTATTTATTGGTGGTCACTTAATCAGTCATGATGTTGCATCATCCATTGTGTTTCCAATGACTCTTTTAAAGGTGGTTGTTGTGCTTTGTTGAAGACAACCACAACTGTAATTGTTATGCAGAGTATGCAGGGAGATATGCATGATAATTGTTTTCTGGTCATGTAAAATTTAAAATTTAAAATTTTATAGAATAAAAATAGAACAACACATCTTCCAACCATTTCTTCTCTTAAAGTCTTTAGGCCATAATTACTCTATCTGTCTATTTGCCTGTCTCTCTCTCTCCCCCTCTCTTTTCCACTTTCCCCCTCTCTTCCTCTCCCCCTCTCTTCCTCTCCTCCTCTCCTCCTCTCCTTCTTTCTTTCTTTCTTTCTTTCTTTCTTTCTTTCTTTCTTTCTTTCTTTCTTTCTTTCTTTCTTTCTTTCTTTCTTTCTTTCTTCCTTTCTTTTTTCTTTCTTTTTTTCTTCCTTCCTTCCTTCCTTCCTTCCTTCCTTCCTTCCTTCCTTCCTTCCTTCCTTCTTTCCTTCCTTTTTTCCTTCCTTCCTTCTTTTCTTCTTTCCTTCTTTTCTCCTTTCCTTCTTTCCTTCCTTCTTTCTCGCTTATAAACAACACACATTCATCCAAAGGCACTGGCACATTGGGGGTCTGCTGAGAATCTGCTTCCAAGGTCATAGCTGGCTGTCATCTCCATGTGTCTTCACAAGACTGAAGGAGAGAGAGAGGAATCTGGAGTCTCTCTTTTTCTTTTTTTATTAAATTATTGGGATAAAATTGGTTAATAAAATCATCTTCAAGTGAACAATGAAGAGTCATATGTGTATTGCATTGCATCTCTTTTATAAGATCACTAATCCCATTGACTAGGGTTCTGTCCTCTTGACCTAATCACCCCCCAAAGGCCCCACCTGCAAATACCATTATATTAGGGATTATAGTTTTTGGAGGACATAATCATTCATTATATAGCAAATACCACGTCTAATTTATTCAACAAAATGTTTTATACAGATATATAAAGAAACCATTTGTGTGTGTATGTGTCTTGTTATATATGCTAATAGTTGTAGGAAATACTGAAAAACAAAATGCCAAAACTCACTTGGCATTTTTTTGTAACTGGAATTTTTATTGAAAATAAACTATGCTTAGTTAGGAACTTGCAAGTAAATCATAGTTGCAAGAGAGAGCAAATAGATATTTAGTCTGGATTGCTATGTTTTTTAATATTAAACTTAACTGCAAATAATTTTTAATGTATTATTTAGCTATAAATTAATCTTTTTTTGAGTGATGCCAAAAGAGAGAATGGCTGATAAGCACAGAAATGAACTGCTAATGTTCATCTTGCAAAGGTATACCTGAGATTATTAAGCCTAAGCCCATGGAGAAGAGGAGCCCCATATGCATGAATTGGGTTCTAAAGAGATTAGAAAATTCAAACTTTGTAAATGGTCAAAAATTCTCTTAAAATTTTCTGGTGAAGAAATCCTTTGGCGACAGACATAGTAATCTTCTTTAAAGCTAATAAAACTAATTTTACCTTTATTATTGGGATGGATAGTTGTTCTTTTGCTTAAGCACCAGATGAAGTAGTCTGGTGCTTAAAAAACAGTTGTCTGGTTTTATTTTAATAATAAATAATCAACATACTGGGATCTTACATTATGACATACATTAGGTACTTGAGAACTGCAAGTAAACTTATTAATTGGATTCACATATCTTATATCACACTTACCCTCTGGCATATGCTCATTTCTCTGTCTCTGTGTCTCTCTCTGTTTCTATTCTCTCTCTGATTTATTTTTTGCTAGGTACATACAATTACATTTCCTAAGGGAAACATGATCATGATTTGACTATAATGTATATTAGACCATCTTAAAAATCACATATAAAAATAGTTTAGCTAACAGATTTATATACCATTATCATTTCTCTCTCTCTCCTTTACAAACGTTGATTGCTTTAACAAAACTCTTTGGTTATATACCCTTTAAACCTTTCATTATGAAGAATTTTAAACATATACAAAGAAAGACAGAAAGTATAATGAATCTTCATCTACATCCAGTTGTTGAAGCTGCATAATCACTGTATTTCTGGAATGTGATCTACTTTCTACTCAATACCAGCAAGAAGGGTAGGTGAGAGGCCCAGGTGTAGAGCAAGTAAAGTGGTCTCATAAGAGCAAGGAATGTCCATCCCTTGTGAGGAAGCATGGCTTAAGACTGATTCAGAAGAACATAATTCCACCACATGCTCACCAAACCTTTGCAGAAGACAGGCATGGCCAACTCCAGAGAACTTCCTCATACAGGGTGTGAAGCCTGAAAAGGGGGGCAGTGTGACTACACTAGGAACTAGCTGCAAGGAGCTCACTGGGTAAAGGATGGCTCTGCAACTCCCATTGCCTTCAGGTGCTATAGATCACCAGAGGCCCCATGATCAGAATGCAAGTGAGTGAATACTGATCAAGCCCAACAGTAGCTGTTGATTGTCGGGAGCCAGGATTCCTGATCTGTCCTATGTTTGATGTTAGTGAGATTCATCCAAATTTAGTAAGTCAGCACTGCTCTGTGGCCCATATCTATGCAAACCCACAGAAGAAATGCTCTGATGGCCAGTCATACTGCAGTACCCTCTGATCCCCCAGGGTAACCCCATATTAGGAGTCCTAAATATCTAAGGGGCATCTGGTCAGCTCCATGCATGTAGAGTTGAGAGTTAGAAAGTTCTCTAAAGGAAGAAACAGTAACTCAGGCTTATATAGGTCTTTTTGAACTTGGCCAGTTTCTTAATACTTACTCTGTGTCTCCATTTTCCTGTTTGTAAAATGGAGATAATAGCAGTTTCTATTTTGATTAGTTATTTTGGTGAGTATTAAATATAAAACTTCATGCAAAGCTCTTAGAAAAATGCTACCAAAAAATTTAAAAGAATTTGCTATTTGTCTTGAACTTTTTACTATGACCCATTTCTTGCTGTACCTCCTGGCATTTCCCGATTATTTTTGACACCCACTGAACAATGTTTGCCTGACAGACATACATAATCTCTTCATTTTATAACAAATTTCATAAATCTCTAACCAGCAATAAGGTTATAAAAATGAAGACTTCAGAGCAACAGATAGATGTTATAAAACACATGAATATTGTTATACCAGAAAGATGGTGACACATCAAAGCCTTTCCTCAAAAAGTGTAGGTGATAGAAAATAGAAGTGACAGCTATTGTAGAGGAGAAATAAAGGTTGTAACAACAATATTCCCCTTCTGGTACCAATACTTTTAATACTATTAGTACTTTTATTGCCATTTTTTGACCATCAAATAAATGTCAGGCATGGTATAAAATGTGTTTCATAGAAAAAAAAAGAATGAGCAATGCTGTATGTTTTTAGCAAGGGAACAAAATGTATACATACTCTCAGAGTCTCTGAAGAAATATCAATGTAACTTTCATTGAGAAAAGGGCCATTGGGTTATCTCGGAAATACTATTTTTATAAAATTATATATCCAAAAAAGTAATAATGTATATAAAATTCTAAATGTTTTCTTTAATATAGTTAATGCAAAACAGAAAGTTTTGACATCTAAATAAGTCTCCTTTTTGGAACTATTACAAATTGATCTATTAAGAAGCAGATGAAGGTAAGCCTCTGCATTCAGTGAAAAGGCCTCTGGTTTTTGAGTGAGAAGACTCAGCTCTTTTGTATACTAACTGTGCATATTCAATTCTTGCAGTTGCAAAATAAGAATGTTGAATAAGAGGTACCAGCCTGCAATTGTCTGTTTTAGGTAAACACTAAGAATGTTATTGCTGGCATTGTTTATGGCAAATCCTGCAATGTTACTCCACACTTAAATGAAATATCATAATAATATTTGTCTTACACACACACACACACACACACACACACACACACACAATTTCTACTACTGCTAGTCAGAGAAAGTAATTATAATTCAATGTGTCTTTGGGAGAATGATTCTGATTGGTCATATTTATGTTTTGTTGTTGTTGTTGTTGTTGTTTGCCAGGAAGTCTAATTTTTAAAGATCTTAGAACAGTTTCGACTCTCGTTAATTCATGCTGAGGCAAAAGAAAGTACAGAATGCAAAGGGATGAATGGCCAAAAAGCATGTGAAAATATGCTCATACTCACTAGTAATTATGAAGATGAATTTAAAACTAAGATATAGTTTCACACCATATTATTGGAAAAGGCATATGAGTCTAATAACATCAAATGTTAGGGAGATTTGAGAAACCATTCTTGGTGGGAATATAAAATGGTTCAACTACTTTGGGAAAATATTAATAATGTTAAATGTATAATAATGATGTGTAAGAAACCACCTCCAAACTTAACATTTTAGAACCAAAACTATTTATTGCTTCTGATGGGCTCACTCATGCATATGTGGGAAGCGGTAGGTTGGCTACAGGTCTAACAAGTCTAGAAGAGTCACGTGGTTAATTTTTGGCTGGCTGAGGGTTGGCCTAGGAATGCTGATGAGATGCCTAGGCTCTTCTCCACATATCCCTTATATGTGTCTGCTATACCCTTCCAGCTGTGAACAAGTTTATGCAAAGATGCAAGCAGAAATGCATAATCACTTTCAATCCTATATTTCCATAATATGTGTTACTGTCTGTTTGACTTAAGCAAATACAAGGCCAAGATTCAAGGTTACACTGTTATAAGAAAAGGAGTGTAGATAAAGTTAGGCCATTAATCAGGACCATTTATCCAATCTATCTGACTCATTAAGTAGAATGGAAGATTCATATATCCTGTGACTTAACAGTTCCATTAATAAAATCTCTGACCCATATGTACAAGGAAACCTATATAGGTATATTAAATGTGGTATTATTTGTAATTGTGAAAAAAAAAATTGGAAAAGCCCCCCCTAAATGTCCACCAAGAGAAGAATGAAAAATTTTATAGTCATACAACAGATACCATAACTGAGTAAACAAGATTTATAGCTAGCGTAAGATATGAATCTTCAAAACAAAATATTAAGTAAAAGAAAGTAAGTTGAGAAAGACAATATAGAGCATTATATTATTTATGAAAATTAGAAGAAAGAAAACATGCACGATTCATTGTTTTTGGAAATATATTCAGTAAAATACTCTCTACCAACTCATGTGGTTACCTCTTGAAAGGTGGGGTGTAGGGTGAGAGGAAAAGGAGAGAGAGAGAGAGAGAGGAATGAAAAATCGTTGGATTCAGTTGTGTCTAATTATGTCTTTAAAAAATTGTAATAGAAATATAGATCTGGTATCATTTTCTGAATTTTGAAATAATTTATAATATTAAAAAATTAATGAGAAATATTCTATACACATGAAACATCCAGTGAGTTCTACTTAGGAAAGCATGGAGAAAAAAGTCTTTTAACCACATAAGAAGTGTAGATGTGTGAGCTACTAAACTGACTAATGTAGATAAACTGACATTTTCTTGAAATGACATGAGAGGAGGATTCATAATGTCAGCAAGTGTCCAATGAACTGGACTAAGGAGGCCTCTTGTTCAGTATTCAAGTAAATTGTCAAAGCAGACCAGCCTTTATTAAACAAAACCAAGAGCAAGTCCACTTATAGACAAAGTGAGTGTAAGAAAATATTCCTGTGGAAGTATTGTCACTCATGCAACAATGGCAATAAATACTCTCCATGAGCAATTATGTGCATATCTATAACTCAGTCTTGTTTTGGTGGCTCTGAAATGGACTAAGGAGAGCAGAAGGAAATGGCACCTCAGAACCCAACTGACTAGTGTTACTCCAAGAGCAGACCATTAAATAGGAGAGTCATCTGGGAGCTTGAGAGTCATGAAAATTCTCAGAACCTGCTGCAGACCTTCTGAATCAAGATACCTGAGGGTGGAACCCAGCATTTTGTGTTTTAACCAGACCTTTGGTTGATGCTAATACACATCCAACTTTGAAAAACAGTGCCACAGCTTCTTTTCAAATAATATCAGCAATAACTGTATCCACAGAATAGCAGTGATGTTATACTCCATTCTCAATGAGAAATGCTTACAGGAGGTTTCTGTAAGACTATGATGAGAAATAACATGAAACATATTATTATACTAGTCAGCTTAGTACAATACCAAACAAGGTTGGAAACTGAAGAACTGAAAATGGAACTGAAAAATAGATTTATTCACACACTTTTTGTTTGTCACACTTTGAACATCTTTATAACTTATAAATTGCTCTTTGATTTAAAAATTACATAGTTATTTTTTGATATATACATCACTGTCTATTCCACTGGTATTTTTAATAGAAGGATGAAGAATTCTTCAGTTCAATTAATGTTTTTTATGTACCTTGAAATAAAATGCCTGTGGAATTTAACAGAATCTACTACATAAAAGTAATTTAACTTTCATTGTAGTGGTCACATCTCTAAAAAACAATTTTCAATGAATGCTGAAATTCTGTAAAATTTAATCACAACTCTCCAGAGAATAGCTATGAAATATGTTATAGTTTTCATTCATGTATCCATTTGTATTTTAGAGCCTTAACTTCTTCAGAAAAGTGTATTTTTTTTGTTAAAATACTTTTTTTTGTTCTCTTGTGTTACTATTTATATTCATATATTCACTTAACAAGTGTATGTTGAGCACTAAGTATGTGCCAGCTGCCATTCTAGGTCTTAAGATTAAATTAGAAACTAAATCAGATACAGCTGCTTTTCTCATGGGATTTACAAGCTGGGTCAGGGTGGAGGAGATAGACCAAAAAATAAATAAGGCAATTTTATAATATGTCACTGGTTGATAAATGCTGTAAATAAAATCAAAGTAAGGTAAGATATATAGAGAATCATGGGAGTGCTGTTCATTGTGTGGTCAAGGTGACTCTCTGATAAGGTGACTCTGAGGGAAGTGAGGAAGTGAATGATAGGGATATTGGAGAAAGAGATTTCAGGGAAAGGAAAGAGTGAGTGCAAAGTCCCTGAGGTAGGAGCATGCTGGAGTTTCAGATAAATAGCAGTTAGGTCACTTTGACTGAAGCTCAGTAAGACAGGAGAGTGACTGAAGTAAGTTGCATAAATCTGTTTGATTTGGCAATTTGAGAGTAATCAGCTCTTTTTATGCCAAAAGAGATTTTGGAGCATTATCCCAAATCAATCAACTTTATTTCCTATGGTATATCCATATTATGCAGCTGATATGAAGCTGCCATTAAGAGAATGATTTGTACTCCTGTCAATAATAGTGAACTCTTTATACACCATCTGGAATCTAACATTGACCACACAATTGGATAAGCCAAAAGGAAATGTACATGAATGTTTGAATGATGCCCTCTTTTCCTTTCTTTTAGGAGCTTTCTCGTGCCCCTCTCTCATCATTATGTTAGAATTTAGAAATATGTTTCTGGAGTAGAGAGTTGTAAAAATGAGTTATAAGCTTCTTATTTTTAATCTGAAATGATGTTTTGAATTGAATTTTTGTGAAATCTCTCTTATTTCATATATATTGAATTTCTAGAGAGTACTTTTCAACACGAGGTAAAATGTTTAGAAGTACGTTGAATGATAATATCCCAGAGAAGGCAAGTGTGCGTCCGAATGTATCTGTAATGTGTCTGTAGTTATCGAAAATCTTGGGAGTGCATGATTTCCTTCAACCCAAGCTTCTTTCATCTCCTAGAATCTGTCAAGTACCTTGTACCATGGCCTTTGCATGTGCTTCTTTTTCTGCTCAGAAGTGCATTAGGATGAATTGGGGATGCCTAGACCACACCCCAGATACATTCAATCTGGATTTCTGGGCAGGGATCGAGAAATTAGTACTTTCTAAAGTTCCTGAAGGCATTGCAATGTACAACCAAGCCTGAGAACAGCAGTTTAAGCATGTTTTTCAGCCTGTGTGCCAATCCCATTTCATGCCTACTTCTCTTTGGCTTCCTTGCTTAATAATTCTTCAGAGACACAGTTCCTGACCTTCCTTCCTTTATTAGACATATACCTCTGGAACCTCTTACTACACTACTTACTTTACGTTTCTCTGCAACATAGTCTGTTTGATATTTTTCTTCTCCAGACTCTTTTAAAAGTGATCTTTAAAAGACTTGTTTATAATGAAACCCAAAACTTGCAATTCTAGTGTCTTAGTGCCAAGAGTGATACTGAGTCTGCGTTTAATTCTTCTCCTATTTATTTTTTTCTGAATTAGTCAAATGACCTCATAAGCATACAAAATTGGTGCTAGTCAAGGTCATTTCAGGCAAATTTATCTTCCCCAGACAGAGTTTTGTGGTTCAAACTAAAGTATCAATATGTCATCCTGAAATATGAGATGCAGGGGAAGCATCTAAGTATTAAGCAGGTGCTTATTTTTATGCCAGATGATTTTTATAAAAATGAACCTTGCCTTATATGCAGGAAAACATATGGTGTTTAAAAAATGTGTTATCTCCTACTCTTGATGGTGAGCTCCATGAAAGAAGTGACTATGTCTAATTTTGTTTACCATGAAATAAGACCCCAGGGTCCAGCACCTGGCACCCAGTAAACATTCAATAACTATTTGTTGAATGAGTGAACTGGAATCTAGAAAACTTCTCTAGGGGTTATTTTTCAGCTGACTCCAATTCAGTTAAGGGGGAGATGGTGATTCTCATGCTTGACTGAATATTGTTATCACCTAGGATAAGAGATGTTGAAAATGTTGTTGATTCTGGTTTTGGGACTGACCCAAAACCAGAATCATAGAGGCTGGGATATATGTGTATTAACATTATCTGCTTAATGACCAAATTAATTTAGCAGCTTCAAACAGCCCATATTTATCATCTCACATGTATACATGCCTTTAAAATAGTACAAGCACAAAGATATCATCTTTATAGAATGAGTAATTTTATTAATAAGTTAGGACATTCCTTGGTGATATAGCTCAAACAAAATATGCGTAATGTATTTGATATGTATGAGTAAAATGAAGATAAAATAGTATTTTTAGCAGACATGGACCTTAAAATGTTTATTAATTTTTGATTTATGTGAAGATTTATAACATAGACAAATGTTAAATATCCTTAGAGCATATTTCTGATTCCTTTTTATTAAAACTAGAAAACTACCTAGGAAGCTGGGTAGATATTGTCCTAAATTTTATACCTTCTCTCTTGTTTTTGTTTTCACGTTCTCTTCTCCCTATCTACATGTGTGTTTGTGTGTTTGTATCTCTTAGGTATTGCATAAATAATCTTGAACATACTCCACTACCACTTTAAATTCCCTAGTTGCATGTTGTATATATAACATTAATAAGTGATAAACAATATTCACATTTAAAAATTAATATTTAAATTCACGAATCCTACCTAACTAAACCTTTTAATTCTACATGTTAAAAAAACTCATAAAATAAAATTGAAAAACAAAGCTAAACAAAAAGCAAAATGTTAAAATGACAGGAAAGAATTATGAAGATGCTGACAAGTTTCTGGAAGATGGAAGGTAGTTGTAATGTGCCAACAGATAATATGAATGAGTTTAGAAGTTGGTAACCTAGTATGGAGTTCTTCATGCTGTTGCTGGTTGGTGAAGTTGGCTGATAAGGAGAACTGAACTGAGAGATGGGACAGAAAGTAGAGTGTTGGCTGGTTTCTTTACTAAATGGCTTATAGAAGAGCCTCTCCTGCCCTCTTTCATAATTCCTTGAGTACAGCTGCAGAACTCATTCCCAAGAGAAAGCCAGAGAGATTCTCTTTAAGAAGACGAAAGTTCTGGGCAGAGTGTGGGCATCTGGAACAGGGACTGGCTTTCTAGATTAGGACTCATCTTATTTTGCTATTTGGAAGAGGGGCGCAGCTTCCTCCATGCTCTTACCAGGGAGTGGAAGAGAAGCCTGCCATTAATGTATACAAATGTTAGTGTGTCCTCTCTTTTAGTGTAGATGTTGGTAAGGGCTGAGCACACCCAAGCCAGCTGATGTTATTAACCTAGTCCTTCGACAATAAATTATTTGATAACCAAAATCATCCAGGTACTTAAAGAAAACTGATACTGCAAGAGAGAAAGAACAAGATAAGCAAAAAGACAATAGACTCAAGGGGATATGTAAAACAACTAGAGAAAGAGATGCAAACTTAAACTTCAGATCCTCAGAGGTATTTGAGATGCCCTTATACCCTTAAACATCTTTAAATAGAATCCATAATTGAATAAATTAATTCTGTTAGTAAAAAATTTAAAGAAGAAGAAAAAAATCTTCCAGCAAAGATATCTTCTTCAGAAAATTCCTCCTAATATGTAAGACAGAAATAATACAGATTTTACATAAACTCTTCCAGAGTAGTGAAAGAGAAAACATTTTGCAACTAATTTATTAAGCTGGCATAACTTTGATAACAAAACTCAGCAGTCATAGTTCAAGTGAAGAAAAATAACAAGTCTATATATTACATAGAAAAGGATGAAAAAATTATTTTAAAACTAGCAAACAATGTATGTTAAAAGGATCATGAGTAAGTAAAGTTATTCCACAAATGCAAGGTTGATTAAATACTGAAAAAAAATAATGTATTTTATTTAATTCATGGAATATAAGAGAAAATAAAATACCTTGATGCAGGAAAAGCAGTTTATAAAATTTATTTATTTTATCATTTATGATTTAAAAATTCCTTAGTGAACTAAAAAATGAAAGGAAGTCTAAACCTGGGTGTGTAGGAAAAAAGACATAAGATCAGGACTGAGATAAGAGTGATATCACCATACATTTTCAGTTTTGTACAAGAAGTTTTATGTATTGTAATAAAGCAAAAACAAATAAATAAATGTTAAAACTGGGAAGGGGAAAATAAAACTCTTATTATTTGGAGACAACAGGATTTAATTGTTTTGTTTACATAGAAAATCTAAAGGAATCTTCAGGATTAACATTTAGTTAGGTTAATGAATATAAGGTGATCATTAAAATTATTGTGTTACTTATGCCAGCCATAATTATTTAGAAAATGAAATTAAAATACATGATACTATGTACAACAACATCAAAAATATCAACTTCATATAATAAGAATAATAAAAATATATGGGACCTCTATATAGAAAATGACAAGATATTATTGCTATTAATGCTAGAAAAAAATAAAATCAAAATGCATAATCATACGCACCATTTCAATGAACAAAAAGGATAAATATTATTAAGGTGTCAATTCTCAAATATATATATTCGGTCAATAAAATTTCAATCAAAATTGTAGCAAGATATTTTGTGGAAATTGGCAAATTGATTCTAAAATGTAGGTAAAAATGTGAATGATCAAGAATAATCAAAACTATCTTTTAAAATACTGAGTTAGAAGACCTATACCAAATCTACCTACACTATAAATTGAGAATAGGTGGCATGGTATTAGGATTGACTGATAGAATAATGTGACATAATAAGGTCCAAAAATAGTGGTTACTTGATTTATGACAAAAGTGGCATTGCAACACAGAGGCAATGGGCTTTTTTCTATTTAATAAATAGTATTGGGTCAATTGGATAGCAATATGGAAAATTTGAATCTTGACCCCTACCTTTCACCATACACAAAAATAAATTTCAGGTGGCTATAGATCAAAATGTGAATGGTAGATTAAAACGTATCAAAGACAACAAAATAGACTATCTTTATGACCTAAGTGTAAGGAACTTAAGGAAGACACAAAAAAACTTTAACCATAAAGGAAAAGTTGATAAAATAAATTATTTCTGTCCATTAAAACATATAAAAGGCAAGCCAAAGAATGGGAGAAGATAATTGCCACTCCCATAACCAGCCAAGGGCTCCCATCCAGAGAGGCAAAGAGCTCCTATAAATCAATTAAAAAATATAAACAGCCCAATGGGAAAATTGGCAAAAGACTTGACCTGCTGTATAATGAATGAACAACACAGATATAAAAAAGATAATGAAAATTTGAAAAATAAAATGCCAATACACATGAGTCAGAATGGCTATAATACATAGACTGACAAACTGATGGATAGACTGACAATGGCAACTCATATATTGCTGGTAAGACTGTTACTGGTGTAACTGTTTCAGAAAATAGTTTGGTAATATCTTCTAAAACTTAGTATAATCACACACTATGATCCTAGAAGGAGTAAAATAGAACACATTGGAAATGTGAATATATGTGCACCAAACAAATATATTCTTAATAACTTTACTTTTAATAGCAAGACTAAAAAAAATATATAAACCCTAACATTAGAAAGAAAAAGTGTTAGTATATTCACAAAATGGAATACTATTTAGAAGTTGAAATTAATAGATCACTTCTATAAACAACATGTGAATAAATCTCACAAACCTAATGTTGAATGAGAGGAGCCAATCACAAAATTATTTTATTTCTTTTTACATAAATTTCAAAAACAGGCAAAACTATTAAATTATGAGGAATTAAGATAATGATAACTTATGGGATAAAGCAGTTTTAATTGAAAAAGGGGCACAAGGAGGCTTCTGAGGCACAGAGTGTTTTATTTTATGACTAGCATAATTATACTTATGTGATTTTGAAATAGTTTATCAAGCTATAATTTGTTCGCTTTTCTATATACATATTATAGTTAACTAAAAAATTTAAAATAAACACAACCGCATTGCATACTAAAGATTAAGAATTGGATTGGCATTAAAATTCTCACATCAGCAACTTTATATTTTAAAAGATGGTATAATTATGCCTTCAAAATTCTGAGGGAAATAAAAACAGGGGCCTTGAATTCTAGGGAATAAAAGATATATTCATTCATGTAAGGACTCATTAAATTCACCTCTTAAACACCATTTCTAAAAAAATTTGGGAGAAATTCAAAGGCCTTAGGAAACAATAGAACTAACTCAGGAGAACAATAAAAAGAAATAAGAAGACAGCTGTACTTATGGCCTAGAAGGATATTATATCATCCAACAAGTAGCACGGTAAGGAAAGTGGATGCTTTAAAGAATGTGATAAAATACAAAAATACTTTCTGTATGACAAGAGAAAAAAGGAATGCAATAAATTCTCAGAGATTTATAAAGTCACATAAGAAATCATGTTACAAATATGAAGCAACCGAAATGTGTCATTATACTGAACAAATGATGGAATATAATTGAATACAGTTGAACTTAATGTTTGAAATATTCTCCTTCAAGTGACTCAGGTTAAGAGACATAGAATTACCTCTTTTTGAGTTCAATCACACCACTGACTTTGGCATAATTACCATATTTTAAATATTATTTATTGGTTAATGATTTTCAGAACCAGACTATGGATGCAAAATTTTATTGTAAAAAGTAGTCAGAATATAAATGCTATACAACATTGTCAAAAGAATGCAATGTTTGGCAGATTCTGACAAGTGGTTGAGGTGGGGGCTGTGATAGCCAAGTGAAAGATGTCAGGACATTAAATATTTTGTGATACATGGTAAGAAATTAACATCTACAGCTCTAGGCTGGTGGGTCTAAAATAGGGATCTTAGTATATAACTTAAAACTTTAAAAAACATAATCAACCAACAGAGAAGTTGGAAGAGAAAGTAGGTAAGAAAGATAAAATAAATACTTCTTGTGTCAATGTAGAGCCTGAACAGACACTGTTTAGTGCTGATAAATTTGGACATAATGGCACAAACATTTTACTTAGTATTACCTTAAAGGTCGTAAGTGAGACCTATACAAAAGTGTTGTTTATAGGAGAGGTGGAAGGGTGAAGGGAGAAAGAGATGAGGTAGAGTCTTTCTTTTTGTTTTGTACCCATTTCCTTTTTCCCCCTTACACTTTCTTTCTACATACTTGCATTACATCTGTTAAAATGATAACTAATACAAGTTCTCAATTAAGACAAAAATAATTGTTAAAAGAATTATCCAGAAGTAGCAGATAATAGTAAATACACAGAAGTCATGATTAGAAATTTAATACTACAGACTTTATTTTGACACCATTATGAAATAAATGACCTTTGTTTTGCTTTTTGTGGTAGGTTGCAAAATTAGCCACATACTTTGCATCTCTTTCTATTCAGAGGTGGGTTTTTCCAATCCCCTGGAATCTGGCTGACACTGTGACTTTCTTTGGTTAACTTAATTGTAGCAATTGTGATATAAGAGGTTTGAAAAGTGCTTGTAAATTGGGATTACTCTCTCTTGCTACTTGTGGTTCCTGAGGCTTCTATGTGAAGAAGTCTTGGCAGGCTGCTGAATTATGAGAAGTATATGGTCCCCAAGAGCTGATCAATCTCCAGGATATGGCTGAGGCTATGTTAGATTATCTGGCTTCTGGCTAAACTACTTGCTGACCAAAGGAGTCCTGAGTAAGTCTGGCAATGACCAGTTGAACAATTTCAGATCAGATGAACTGTCCAGTAGACCCATAAAATTGTGAACTGAGCAAGTGGTCATGGTTTTATGTTTTGAAGTGTTTGTTATATAGTAAAAACTAACTGATGTACTTCCTATAAATGGGGCGTTTTGATTACTACAATCTCATAGGAAGTTTGTGAATACTAACAAAATTATAATAGATGAGATTCTTGAGATATGTCTAGCAGAGCAAAGTTAGTGTATCTTTTGCTTAATAACGTACATTTAACATATCTTTAAATGGATGATGAGTTTTTCAGCACACAAAATTTTATGTGACTCTCTTCATTGTTCCATGTCTTGTGGGAAAATGTTATTATTAAAAATACAGTTATTTACATTCACATAAATCTGTTCAGACATGCTTTGAGATACACTAGAACGAATAATAACTGGGGAATTGAATTGGGATTAAAGATTACAATGGGGTTAAATATATTGGGTTTTGTTAACTGTAAAATTCACAAGAGCATTAATTAGGATATTCAGCTCTTGAACTAACAGAGACAAGGACTCACTGAACAATATTTAAGAAACTCAATGGATATTTTCAATAACTCATATTTTCAGAGATAATGAAAAATTATTATTTTTTTAAAGTGTCAACTACTTTATTTTTAAAATTTATTTTCCCTACCTTTATTGAATTATAATAGGCAATTAGTTGCTCATATTTATTATGTAAAATTCAATGAATTTTTTTCAATTATAGTTGGCATACTATAATATATTCATTTCAGTTGTATAGCATAGTGATTAGATATCTATATAACTCATGAAGTGGTCACCCCACTAAATCAGGTACCTTTCTTCTCCCTTATATATTTTTTACAATATTGTTAATTATTTTGCTTATGCTACACTTTCTATTTCCATGAGTATTTTGTATCCATCCATTTGTACTTCTTAATTCCTTTGACCTTTTTCACTGTCCCCCAACACCACTTCCCACCTAGTACCCCGCCAAAACATTCTCCGTATCTGTCAGTTTGTTTCATGTTTGTTGCTGTTGTTGTTGTTGTTGTTCTTAACTTTATGTGTACGTGAAATCATGCGGTATTTGTTTTTCTCTACCTGACTTATTTCATTCAGCGCAATACCTTCTAGGTCCATCGAGGCAATATCTTTTTTCATCCCATTCCTTTTAGTTTGTGTGTGTGTCTTTTAATCTGAAAGTGAGTCTCTTGTAGGCAGCATATGTAGGGGTCTTATTTTCTTATCCATTCAGCTTCCCTGTCTTTTGCTTGGAGCACTTAATTCTTTTCCATTTAAGGTATTTGTTGATAAACATGTAGTTATTACAATTTTTTAGTCATGATTTTAATACATGTTTTTTCTTCTTAAAGAAGTCCCTCCAACAATTTCTAAAATACTGGCTTAGTGTTGATGAATTCCTTTAGCATTCACCAAAATTAAAAACTTTTGGGCTTCAAAGAATACCATCAAGAAAGTGAAAAAACAACCTATAGAATGGGAAAAAATATTTGCAAATCATATGTCTGATAAGGTTGTAGTATCCAGAATATGTAAAAAATTCTTACAACTCAACAACAAAGAGGCAAATAACCCAGTTAAAAAATGAGCAAAAGATCTCAACAGACATTTCTCTAATGAAGATACAAATGATTAGTGAGCACATGAAATGATGGTCAACACATTAGCTATCAAGGAAACGCAAATTAAAACTACAATGAGTTAACACTTTACATGAACTGGATTAACTATAATCAAAAAGACAGATAATGACAAATGTTGGTGAGATGTAGAGAAATTATAAGCCTCATATATTGCTATTAGAAATGTAAAATGGCACAGCTGCTTTGAAAAATGGTCTGACAGCTTTCGAATGGTTAGATAAAGAGTTACTGTGTTTGTTACCTGGCAATTCCACTCCTATGTATAGTGTATGTCAGGAGTAAAATTGAAAAGAAATAAAAACATATGTCTACATAAAAACTTGTATACAAACATTTATAGTGGTAATAGTCATAATAGCCAAAAAGTAGAAATAACCCAAATGTCCATCAACTGATGAATGGATGAATAAAATGTGATATATCCATATCATTTGTTCATTAAAAAAATGAAGTTATGAAACATGATGTAACATGGGCAAACCTTAAAAACATAAGTGAAAGAAGCCATTTATAGACCATAATTAATATGATTTTATTTATATGCAATGCCCAGAAGAGGCAAATCCATAGAGACAGAAAAAAAATTAGTGGTTTGCCAAGGGCTTTTCAGGAAGAAGGGTTGGAGAAAGATTGCTAAGGGTTATGAAGTTTCTTTCTGGAGTGATGAAAATGTCCAACATTAGATTGTGGTGATGGTTACGTAACTCCATAAATATCCTTAAATCCACTGTATTGTATACTTTAAATGTGTGAGTTGTATAGTATGTGAATTATATCTTAATGAAACTATTGCTTTTTAAAATTAAATCAGATGACTTACTTGACCTTATGTGGGTGATTTGCTTAAACTATAAAGTCCTTTACTAAATAAAAATGGATTCAAGGAATTTTTATATTTAAGGGATGGTAAAGGAATTCTTAATTCTGAGTCTATGTTTTTTAAAGAGCTAGATATATTAAACTCAAATCTATTAACTCAGGACAAGCTTCCTGAATACTAAGAAAAGAAAGTATTTGTTTTTTCCTGGTCAAACAGTTGTTATGCTGTTCTAAGCCTGACTTATTAAATATTCTATTTATGGGTAGTCCAAGCTATTATTTAGGATAAACATTAAGATAAAATTTAAGGATTTAAAAAAATATTAGATATAAGTAAGAATAAAATAAAAAATGGATTTTTTAGAAGATCTTTTTTCCCCCAAATAGTCATATGAAAAACACATGCTAATATTTCATCTTTGCTTTTTCACTCAGCTTGCCAGAGAAACAGGCAAGGTGTGATATTTTAATCATCTGTGTTGCTTTAATATTCTAGTGACATATTTTTTGCTCCAAGTTCTGCTCGAAGTCATTTCTCAAACAGACGCTATGAGAAGAAATGAGAGAAACTTTTATCTTGTTTTGCATAAGAACTCATCAGATGAATCGATAAATACTTAATAAAAATAGTTTATGGTAAGGGGATAGGGAGTGGGTGGTGAAGTGAGAAAATCATAATCAAATTACTTATTATTTTTAGAGTAAAATAAAATTAATTTAAAAATATGATCAGTTAACAGACTGGGTTCAAATTACTATTACATATTTAGGTTAACTCCTAATTTATGTTTCTTAACTTTCTCCTCCCCTATATTGTAAACTTCTCAAAGTCAAGTAAGGATTAACTAGTTTCTTACTGAAATTATCAGCAAAAGACACAGAGTGCTTAATAATAGCAATAATGGTCATTTGAATCCTGTATTAGATGAAGCAAACTTACTTGGTCTTCAAAACATTATCAGGGGTAGAGATGTATTATTTCTCACTATGGATGAAGAAATGGAGCTTCATACAGATCAAATTATTTAATACATTTTTTATGTAAAATGTCACATTTAAGATATTTGCTGAATCATTTATTTAACAATTATGTAGTAGGCCTATACTATTGATTGGCCTATACACTACTTGATGGATGTTTTCATGGACATGCTTTCTAACTCACTCAAAACCTTGGAAATTGATGTGTGAACAAATAAGTTTCCTGGGGCAGCTAAATGTCTCCAGTGCATACTAAACATACAGTCACTTATGCAAATTCCTATTGCACCCTCTTTGCAACCCCAGAGCCTTTACCTCATGATAGAGCTGAACATTTTCTTCCAACTTTCATTTGCCATAATTCTTCTCCATCCATGTTCTCTACAATATGGCCAGTCTGTAGCAATCTTTTGTTTGTTTGTTTTTCTTTAAAAAAAAAAATCTTTTTTTTTTTGGTTCACCTTATGAACCAAAATCTTCCTCTCTCTTACTCATGAGCCATATGCAAAACCTTCAGAGCTACAAAGATCAAGTTCATTCCCTTTTTCTCATGAGTAAATGTTAAAAGATAGTTTTTATGAGTAGTCCTTTAGAAAACTTCTTTTCTACATTAAGTTGAATGTTTTTTTCAACAAGTTTTGATAGATTGTGCAATAGATGAGTGTTGCCTATGTATTTCTTTTATTCATTCCTTTTCCACATGTGAGACAATATTGGGGTAACTATCTTCGTTCCATTTTTATTATACATGTTTTGGTTGTGTTGACTCTATCAACAGATCCATTTTCCTAAGCTTAGCTAAGTAGTGTATTCCTTCCCTCCAGGTGTAGAGATTGCAATCTAAGCTAGGACAATAGAAATTAATTTTAGAACTTCTTATGCAACTATTAGGGAAAAAAGCCTACTTACAACTGGTATTGCCAAGCAAAGATGGTGAAATGTAATCCCAGAACTACTAGGAATCAACACCTGCAGAGATATTGCCTGAGAGTGAAGCCTGTACAGAGGAAAACTATACCTGGAGATGAAGAGATGAAGATTGAGTACATTACATGAATCCTTAGGCTGTGCTCTCCCTAAAGCTAAATACACTTCAACTTTTCATATACATAAGACAATAAAGTCTTTTTTAAAGAACAAAATAGTTTGATTTGCATTCTGTGAATTTCCTCTAAAAATAATTATTTCTAATACCCAGAATTTCTAGATGCTTTACCATCTTTGTGACTATTATAAATCCCTTTAGCTAAGGTAATATGAGTGATGATATATCTAACTAATACCCACATTATTAACATAGGAGATAATATTATGTGAGTAGAAGGTAGGGAGAATGAGACTGGGTAAGTGCTTTGGAGGTAGCTTTTGAAGACGATCGCCATACTAAAGATTATTTAGATTTTATTTTATATACAGAGGATTTGTTAAAGTTTTTTTGGAGGAGTGAGATAACAAAACCTGTGTTCTTGTGCTTAAAATAAAAGCCTCTGGAGGCAGAGGGAGAACTATTTTGAAGAATTAGAGGCTTGAAGTAATATAGAAGTTATTCAGGTAATGAAGGAGAGAAGCTGAGAAAAGATGAATCTCAGCTGGTTGGTCATGGGAATAAGGAAATAAAATGTGTAGTTCTAAGTCAGAATCTTTTAAAAAAATTTTTTTTCTTCTCTTTATTACATTATTCCACTCATTTGTACTCTCTGTTTATATTCTTCACTGAATTACTTACCAGGTCACTATTAAAGTAAATTTAGATTTTTTTTATTAATCTATGTTTTAATTTCTTGTTGTATTTGTGAATAATTTGAAATTCTTTTTTGATTTCATTGAATTATACTAGAATTTTATTTTTGGCCTGCTATTATGATTAATTATTTTTTAGGAACTAATGCTAAATAAAAGAAACTCTCCAAATGAAGAGTCATTCAACAACAATCATTTTATTATGTTTGTGGATTTTCTTAGGAATTCAGACAGAATACAGCAAGAATGACTTATTATGCTTCATGATGTCTGCGGCCTCAGCCAGAAGACTATGGCTGGGATAACTTGAATGCCATTTTCTGGGACCTTCTGGAGCTTAGGCAGGAAAGACCTGAAGTTAGGATAGAATGACTTGAATGCTGGGCTCAGCTTGGGTTCTCAACTTGAGCACTTACATATAACTTCTCCAAGTGGCTTGGACTTCTTCACAACATGTCAGCTGGGGAAGCCTTTAGAAAGTGAGCATTCCAGGAGATTTATGTGGAAGCTGAATGGTTTTAATGGCTTAGTCTCAGAAATCATATAGATTCACTACTCCTTAGTCTCTTAGTTAAAGCATTCACAAGATCATCTACATTCAATTGAGTGGACATATACCCTAACCTCAATGTGAAAGTTAAAAAAGGTTGTGCATGATTTTTTTTAAAAACTAAACCAACATTCATAGATATTCTTTGAGTACTTCCAAAGAAGTGCTACTTTTCAATTGTAGTTTGCAAAATCAGCATGTGTCAACAACTGCATTGTGTAATTTCTTGCATTGATATGCTCTATCTTTTCATCTCTAAGATTAATTATAATAAAATGAAAGTCTAACATTATTGGTACAATTTTATAGATTATTTCATTTCAGTCAATTCTTAATGTGATTTGTTACTCATCTTTGTTATTAAATATTCAATTATAAATATTGACTCTACCTTCATATTCATTGATTCAATTAATATTTACTTTATGCCTAGTATTCTTTGAGAGCAATGGTGGGCAAACTGTATCCAGTGGGGCCAGTTTAGCTTACTGCCTGTGGGGCCAATTTAGCTTACTGCTGAATTCTGTATAGCTTGTGAACTAAAAAAGATATTTATATTTTTAAGTGCTTGAAAAAGAAATAAAAAAATAATATTCATGACACTTAAAAATCATATGAAATTTAAATTTCAGTGTCAATGAATATTTATTAAAACACAGCCATGCTCCTTTATTCATTTATATATTATCCATAACTATTTTTGTACCTCAATGGCAGAATTGAGTAGTTATAACAGAGACCCTATGGCCTACAAAGCCTAAAATATTTACTACTTGGCCCATTATAGAAATAAAATTCAGCAACACTTCTAGGGTATACAGTATTAATAAAATGACAGAATCTTCACTTTTAAAAATTTCTATTTTGGTAAGAAAATTGGACAATACATGGAAACCACATAATGTGATAAAAAAAAATGCTAAGTAGAAAAAGAAAGCAAGGAAAGAGGAGATATGCAACCTTAAGACAGGAGACTGAAATTTTGGCCAGTACAGCCAGGAACAGTATCATTACGTGAGACTTTCCATGAAGATCTGAAGGAGATAATTTGGGAAAGAGACTTCCAGGCAGATGGAACACCCAGTGCAAAGAATTCCAATGTAGCTGGAAGTGAAAAAGAGGGAAAGTCATAGAAAATGTAGTCAAACAGATGAAATCAGGTAAAGATAAATCAGAGATATAGGCTCCTGCAGGTCATAGAAAACAAGCATACTTTTATTTATGAGGTCCAGGGTTTTAACAACAGAAGTGATCTCATCTGAATGATGTTTTAATAGGATCATTCTGTGAACAAATATGTTCACTTTGCATTGTGATCTATAATGATCACTCTTCTTGCTTCTTTTCATTTGAGGTGGATTGATTCACATTTGCCTATGTCTTTTTTTTTTAGCATTATTTATCTTTTTGCTTTAAGTATATCTCTTGTAAACTGCATTTTATTGATTTTTAAATAATGTTGAGGTATGTTAGATATTTAGCTAAACTTTTTACAAGTATTGTTATAATCATTGCACTTGGTCAAACTTTTTATTATATATTTTTTTCTTAAAAATAATTATTTTATTTTTGATGTTTTTTTCTGATTTATATTTACCTAATTAGTGAAAAAAAACTTTAGGAGGTAAGAATATTTTTTCCTCTTTAAGTTTTAAGTACCTCTTTATTCCCCCTTCCCTTTCATGAAAGATTCCATTTTGTTACCAATTATTTGCTGCTCCTTCCAGAGAGTGTGTGCTCCATCCCACATTAATATAAAAATAACCAGGTGATATTCACCAGTACAGAGTGGAAGATATAAGAGCTGCCTCAAGGGTCCACCATTGATCTTCTCCCTCTGTCATGGGATTAGACATTCTAGATCAGAGGTTATCTTTCAGCTTGGATCCCAGAGTAAGAAATCAAGATTTGGCCCACAGTACTGTGCAAAAAGGAAAATCTTTGTTGTATAAACCACTGCGATATTTGGGTTGTTAGTTACTGTAGCATAACTAGCCTAAGTTGACTGATATAAAAATTGATATATTCCTCTACTAGATATTTATCTCAAGGATTTGAAAACCCGTATTTGAAAAGATATTTGCAACCTGATGTTTATGGCAGCATTATTTATGGTGGCTAGAATGTGGAAGCAACCAAAGTGTTCTAAAACAGATGATTGGATAAAGAAGCTGTGGTACACATATACAATGGAATATTACTCAGCAATAAGGAGAAATGAAATACTGCCATTTGTGACAACATGTATTGACCTCAAGATAATCATACTAAGCAAAATAAGCCAGATGGAAAAAGTTGAAAACTACATGATATCACTTGTATGTGGAATATAAACCTAAAAGCAACAAAGGAACAGGACAAACACACAGAGACTCATGGACATGAACAATAGACCAGTCGTTACCAGAGGGTAGTGGGGGAAGGTGAAGGTAGAAGATATAGGGGGTAAAAGGGGTCAAATATGTGGTGATGGAAAGAAATATATATGTGCCTTACTATAGAATTGTACACCTGAAACTTACTAGATTTAATTAACCAATGTCACCATAAAAAAAGAGTGACTTTTGGCAAGGAAGATGCAGGACCAGGATGTTACCACTCCCCATAACTCACTTTTAGTTAGGAATTTTTAGGTTCAGACTATCCCATGTGGTTACTTTCAGTCTCTGAGTTTGGAGGACATACCATGCTGGCCTCCCCTGAGCTCATCAGGTTTAGTATGTGGCTCCTTTTCTATCCACACTTCCCTGTTTTGATTATAGATCAATCTGAAGGATGCATTAATGACCAACCTCTTGGTTGGGTAATGTGGTCCTATGCTGATAGGAAAGCTCACTCTTAGAAAGTCTGAGGGTTGTCATTTGTCATTCTAAAATGGTGAACCAGTGGTGAAATGTCAAGACTGTAACCTTGGATGGAAGTCAAGTCTGAATTTTTCTCAAAAGGAAAAGGCAGATAAATTAGAGGCTGGCAGGTCTTATGGGCCTTATTGAGATTGTTTCATAGACTAACATGTAATCTCTTTTGGAAAATGTTCCATGTGCACATGAGAAGAATGCATATTCTGCTGCTTTGAGGTGAAATGCTCTAGAAATATCAATTAAATTTTAAAAAAAGAAATTGGTATAGGAATCAGATTTGGCTAATTGTGCTCATTTTCCATAATCATAAAACCTATGTATCTACAATTTCCTTTTCTTCCATGGCTTCTCTTCAATCACTTCCTCCAAATTTTGAGTCTGTTTTGTATTTATAGTACATTTAACTATTCAATTATTGCCATTTTATGATGTTTTTCATTTCTATTATTTCAAATAAAGTTTAATTAACTAAACTTTTTTATCTTTCCTTTCTAACTTACTTTAGAATAGATTTTGAAATTTTCTCAAAAACTTTTTTTTTAACACCTATAGCACCTGGTATTTCTACGTGGAAAAACTCCATTTTTAATAAAAGTTTAAAAATAAAAGATATATGTATATTAAACAATACGTTTATATTTTTACTTTCATGAAAAATTTGAATTTTGGGGTAGTTTTAAATTTCTGTTAATATTTCTTTTAGATTAAACAGCGATTTTTCTGATTTCCTGCCTAGATTATTCTACCCTGCCTACAACCCATTTATCTCTGCAATAAATACTCTAATAAAATTAAAGATTGGTTTTCCTTATATAATGCAAGTTAACTTATATTAAAATTTCTTTCCTCCTTTATGTAAGGGGGGAAAACCAATCTGTAGGTCCCTGCAATCAATCCTTGAGTGGTAATACCTCCTTGGTCTCAATTGATCTACAGATTGTTCAGGTTTCTCTTTGAAATCTCCAAAACAGTTCCACCATTTCCTTTTTCAAAATGGCTGATATGCTGTGGATTCTTGGTTCTGGGCAGGTTTAAGAAAATGCTATTAGGCAGGTCTTAATCCTTTTCTGCTTATACCTAAGAATCTTCTAAAGCATGCATGAATTTTGTCCCACCAGGAATCCATTCAGGTAATAGTGAACTAGCCCTGACCCCCAAGAGTTTAAAGGTTTGTGGAGGTCTCAACAGTAAGCTAAGTTTGGAGATGCAGGCAGGTGGGTAGTCATGCTAGAAATATTATGTGGCAGAGAAAAAGAAGGCAATGGTGGAACAGAAGCAGCATTTTAGTTCTTGGAGGGATGTGGTATTTGGGCTGCCACTTTAACTTGGGTACAAGCCTAGAATGAAAAGAAAACAGAATACAACACAGTAAAACAAACAAACAAAAGCAATTCATTTGGCTGGTATTCAGTGATGGGAAAAGAAGGTGAAGAATGTAATACAATTACTACAGATAGGTCCAATATAGGTACATGTTTGCACATGAATAAGGATAGAACTGAATTATACTTAAGTGTATTAGTTTCCTAGGTTTGCTCTAACAAAGTAAATAAAACAACAAAAATTTATTCTCTCACTTTCGGAGACCAGAAGTCCAAAATCAAGGTATCAACAGGGTTAATTCCTTTTTGGAGGCCCTGAGGGAGATTTGGTCAATGCCTCTCTCTTAGCTTCTGGTGGTTGCTGGCAACCCATGACATTCCTTGGCTTGTAGATTATGTAGCACTCCTATCTCTGCCTTTGTTTTCACATGGCATTCTTCTCTCTGTGAAAGTCTGTGTCCAAATTTATTTCTTAAAAGGATTCCAGTTATTGGATTAGGCCCACCATGATCCAGTATGACCTCATTTTAACTTGATTTTATCTGCAAAGACCATAATTCCAAAAAGGTAACATTCAAAGATGCCAGGGGTTAGGGCTTAAACATGTAGGTTTTAGAGGTTGGCACAAATTGAACCAGGACACCACAGTACAGATATGTAGGTAGAAATGCTGCTACTTAAATTTTTTTAAATCTCACATGTAGAATTATGATTGATGGCAATACAGGGGGCCTAAAAGAACCCACACATGGAATCCAGCTCAAACAGTTAGTTTGGGAAGAGTAGAAAGGTAGGCCAGCAAATAGTGAGAAAGCCCACAGAGTGTACAAGACACTCTTGGAATGAACAGGGTACACAAATGAAGGATAGAAAAATGAAAACAGAACACTGTGGTAACTTCTGTATTTCAGTGTTAGACTGCATGGTTGTTCTTGATTCTACACTTTTCTCTGCATCCACATCTTGCCATGGCTTTGTAAGCAGAGTATATTTTCCAGCCCCTTGACTTTTAGCTGTCTCATGAGTACTATTCTGCCAATGGAATAGTGATGATGTGACCAAATGTCTATTCCAAATCATATGAGGCCTTGAGTGTCATTGCCATGAAAATAAAAGAAGAAGTTCGCTGGTAAAAGGAGAATGCAAAACACATCAGGCAGAGTTGCATCAGTGTCTCAAGACTGTCATGGCTATTCAAGATCTATAATGGTTCCATATAAATTTTTGAATTGTTTTTTCTAGTTCTCTGAAATGGGGTTGTTTCTTATGCAGCACTATCATGGCAACAACTAAATGATACAAGAGCCATAGCATGAAACCTCAGAAATATTTTTTTTCAGATTCTGGAATGCTTACAATTATTTCAAAAGGACTAATACAAACAAGACAATCTAATACTTACATAAAAATATACTAACATGGAGACTTAAGAATTAATACTTCACAAGCTGCAGTATATTAATGTATATAATATATATATTAATGCAATAGTAATGTATGAAAAAGAGGACAATCAGTAGGGCACATACAATGGGAAAAAGCGCTTAAAATTAAAACTAAGAAAAAATGCCTGAAGTGTTTATTCAGATATCTGTCTTAACAAATTACCATACATTGGGTGGTTTAAACAACAGAAATTTATTTATTACAATTCTGGAGGCTGGAAAATTAAAGATCAAGGTTTAGGGAGGATTTGGTTTCTGGTGTGGATTCTCTTCCTAGCTTGCAGATGGTGGCCTTCTTGCTGTGTCCTGACATGGCAGAGAAAGACACATTTCTGATATCTCTTCCACTTTATAAGGACACTAGATTTTTGGGACCAGGACTCCAATCTTCTGATCTCATTTACCCTCACTCACCTCCTTAAAAGCCCTATCTTCAATATGGTTACAAGGGGTGTTAGGGCTTCAACATGTGAATTTTGAGGGTACACAATTCAGTTCATAACAATACCCTAACTGAAGTTCAGTGGTTCTGAATTCTTCTTAAATTATAGGATGTAGAAGAGAAATAACCAACGGTAACAATAATAGTTTCTTATATTGACATCATACTTCATATCTGTCACTACATTATTTTCACAGTAACTAACGTTTTATATCACAGCAGCAAATAGTTACTGCCTTTATTGTATAAAATGAGGAAGCTAAAATAATTTTACAAATGAGAATAATAAGTGATTTGAGTGTAAGAATTATGATGACTAAAGGGCAGAAATCTTGAGTACTCATATCCAATATACATATATATTTTTATGATAATGTTTAAGATAGGAAAGTTAGGACTTAAAACTATGTAAACCGCATCAGATTCGAGAAGTCCCTCATTTTCCAAATTATCTAAAAATTCATCATTTTAGAGATAAAGATATTGAGGGACAAAAAATTGGTTTGGCATTTTCTAAGTCATATGTATATGAAATTAACTCTATCTTCCTCAGTACAGAAACTCTACCTTAGACATCTTAGCAGACATAAATCTAGTGGTAATTATCCCTAAACTATCTATTTCACTTGTAAATAGATACGATGAAATAGCAGCAACTGAAGATTATTAATAAGCTCACCTGTTAATGAGACTAGCAGGTTAACAAGTGCTGAAATGAATACATAAAGAAGTACTGTTGGGCATATAGAAATGAGAAAAACAAGTTATAACTGATTAAAAGCTACTGATATTCACCTTTATTCTGAAATTTAAGTTACCAATTATAATTAATGTATTGAATAGATTATAATGTCCATTTTTTTGTGTATTGGAAATGACTTCTGCCTAAGAAAAACTAGAATGTGAAAAAAATAGGAAAAATATCTGGAGGAAACACATTTCAATTGTAAAAAATTTTTTGCATGGAATATCCTCTCCTAATTAATAATTTTAGATAAATTAAATAATTTTGTATGTCTAAATCCACATAATTTTCACCCATGCAACCATGCTTAGGAAGTTATTGCATAACGTTTTCCTCTAAAAGAGGAAATGACATAGAGATAAGAGACATAAGATCCAACAAGAAAGGGTCAAGACACTCAAGAGTAGTGAATCAAAACCCCAGAATGAAGAAAAGAGAAGTCCCAGGATGGCAGGCCTAGAGAAAGATTTCTGGATTGGAACAAGAAGGCAGTAGCTCTGGGACAAAAGTCACTGTAGGGGAAAAATAATTGTTAGGTAATCTATTATGATATGCTACTTAGAGTAAAAAAAACTTCTGAGAGGTATATGATAGATCTGATAAAATGTTTGGAAGAGTAATGAGGACAGATTCATAGATAACTTTGTCTGGTAGAATAATAGCAATTACTAATTCCAGGAAAAACAAAAAGTTGTAAAAGGAAAGATATGTAATTATAATACAACAATTAGTTTAATGAAGAATAATTACTTAGGTATAATGAAATAAATAGATGTCATTTATTAATTGTAAATGATAGGTAACTATATTAAGAGTGTGGGGAAAATGGGTTTATAGTACTTTATTAGTAACCTATTGCTGCATAAAAATTACCCCAAACTTTGTGGCTTAAAATTATATTTATTCTCCTCACAGAGGAGAATTAGAAAGTAGCTAATTCTAGTAGCTAGTGCAGATGTAGTGTGGGTCTGCAGTCACCTGAATTCTTGGCTGTGGCTAGAGGGAGCACTTCCAGGCTCAGTCATATGGTAGCTGGCAGGAAGCCTCTATTCCTCAATGGGTGTGGGCCTCTTGTTACAATATGGCAGCTAGTTTCTCCTAATGCAAGTGACTGAGAGAGAGGAAAGCAGAGAGAAAAAGAGAGAAAGGGGGAGACCATAATGGAAGTCCAAATGCCTTTTCATGATATGATCTCCTAAGTCAATTACTGTCACTTCTGTTTTATTCCATTGGTCAAAGGCAAGATGCAAATTCCAGCCCACATGAAAGGGGAGGAGGATTAAGCCATGAAAAGAGCATTAGAGAATCTGTGGACATATTTTTAAATCCATGTAAAAATTTTTATGAATTACAACACAGATAAACTAAAGATAAACTAAATTCAATTTTTAAAAGTATAAGTGTTTTACACTATAAAGTACTATTAAATAAATCTAAAAAAGGTAAAACTATTTTTTTAATAATCATTTTTACAGTCTTTTAATATATTTTTTCTTATTTTTTTTAAACTAAAGGAAAAGAAATAGAGAAATGCAAAGTAAAAAAAATTATCATGCATTTTAGTGTGATTTAATGCTATGGCTATTTATCTTCTAACGCTTTCTGTATAACACTACTATTATTTTTTCCATGCTTTGAGAATCACAGACTTAAAGAAAGAAAAAAAGTGTTAATAAGATTCCTTTCCCCACATTATTTTCTTGAAAGGAAGGGAAGGAAATGAAAGAAAAGAAAAAGTAGAAGAGAAAAGAGATTAAAAAGGAGAGGGAAGGGAAAAGGAAAGATTATAATTACAGTCCCCTTCGAGGTCACCATATTTGACAGGAAGCATTAAATTTTAAAAGAATCATTATAAATTAAGTAGAGTGATTAATACTTGTTGAATGAATGAATGAATTTCCAAAGATCTTAACACATAAATGCTGTCAGTTCTTTAATATTATTGATTTCCCCAAAAGATAGTACAGTAGTCCCCTCCTTTGCTTTCTGTGATTTCAGTTACTTGCAGTCAACCAGGGTCTGAAAATATTAAATAAAAAATTCCAAAAATAAACAATTCATAAATTTTAAATTGTACACCATTCTGAGTATGTGATGAAATCTCAAGAGTCCCGCCCCAATCTGGTCTGGGTGTGAGTCATCCCTTTGTCCAGTGTCTCTATGCTGTGTACTCATCTATTAGTCATTTAGTAGCCACCTTGGTTATCAGGTTGAGTCTTATGGTATCATAGCATTTGTGTTCAAATAAATTTTAGTGATGCTAGAAATTCAACTATGCCAAAAATAAGCAATAAAGAGCTTCCTGTAAGCAAAAGGTGAAAATTCTGGATTTTAAGAACAGAAAAAAATCACATGCTGAAGTTGCTTAGGTCAATGGTAAGAACTAATTGATATCTGTTGAAAAAAAAAAAAGAAATTTATGCTAGTTTCACTCTCACACCTCAAACCGCAAAAATAATGGTTACAGTATGTGAGAAATGCTTAGCTAAGATGGAAAAGGCATTAAGTTTGTGGGTCGAAGACATGAACAGAAAACATGTTCCAAATGATGACAAAATGATACGCCAGAAATCACTGAAACTATATAAAAACTTTAGCAAGGGTTCTCTTTAAGCAAGGGACATTAAGCCATTTGCTGCAAGTAAGGAATAGTTACATGGATTCTGTTGTAGGTTTGGCAATTTATCATCTCACATCATCATACTACCACATCTACATAATTTTCATTACAGTATATTGTTATAATTGTTCTATTATGTTATTGTTCTTAATCTCTTACTGTGCTTAATATATAAATTAAATTTGTAGGAATGTATGATATAGGAAAAACATTATATGTATATATATGGTTTGATACTATCTACAGTTTCAGACACATATCGGGGGTCTTGGAATGTATCCCCAGATAAGGTGGGGCTACTGTAGATTAAAACAATTTCTATATTCCAAAGGAAAATCTTAATCTACAGGCTTTCTCATTTTTATTTCTATTTTGTGTGCATATTTATCTTTATCTCCATGGCACCAAATATTTGTTCAGCTCTATAATTTTTGAAAGGGCGATCTCTCCAATGCTAAGCTGTGCTCTAGAATAGGCAGCCATCATTTTCACTCTAAGTTGTATCCAGGTGGGCTTGTATCCCTGCCGTGTATCCTTGTTCTATGTAATGCTCTTTCTTCTCTCAGACACCTAGGGTGACTCAGGAAACCCACCCAAAAACATGCTTTTTTGTTTCTCTTTTCTGTATGGCTGCACCATTGTAAATATGTTTATTGAATTTCCTATAACATGACATGCCATACATATATTTTTTTTCTTGTATGGGTTGATGTACATTCAGCACTGAGTAACAGAGTGGATGAAACAAGTAAGGAGTTTTATTTTTCTCATGCAAAATATAGTCATAAAATAGGCTGTATTTGTTTTCTTTTTTCTTTACATACAGCCATCTTAGGATGTTGCTTCCATGCTCATCATTGTTGCCTCACAGTGTTGGCATGGCTGATCCACCTCTGCCATCGCTTCCACATTCCTGCCAGAAAGAAGTGGAAGATTCAAGGCAAAATATAAAACTAGCTAAGTCTCTCCATTGTAGCTTTCTCAGAAGCCCCAACTTGTGACTTTTACTCATCTCTCTTGACCAGAACTGTGTTATCTGACCAACCCTCAATGTAAGGAAGGCTGGTAAATATTAAGGTTTTTTTTTTTTATTGTTGCTCTTTGTTTTTAATCTGGACACATTGCTGTAATATTATGCTGAGACCTAAAGAACCACCAACTAAACCAAGCCCATATTGCTGTGTCAGATGATGAATGGTAGTTGTTTTAATCCACTAAGTTTTAGGATAGATTATAATACATCAAAAGCTAATTCATACAGCTGCACTAAATAAAATTAGGGCTATATTAGTAAGGAAAAAGGATATTGGTTAGACATCTGGCTGTGTTTGTCATAGGGTGGACCAATATTTCCTAGCTCTATAGTATCCTGGGGACTCAAAGCAACTGATGTCTTTAATTAAATAAAAAAATTAATAAATATGGTAATTATTACCTATTATTTAAAAATAAAGCTGAGAGATTCAGGATGCATATTGAGTGGCTATGTAGTGGAGAGTAGATGAGCATTCCAGAGCCCTGTGCCTCCCTGAGTTTCTTATAGGAATAACACCAGCCATCATGGTGGGTTGGGTCATCATCAGGTTTAGGTATTTTTATTTTAGTAATGTATTTTTTAATGTATTTTTTAATTCATGCTCAGGTATGACTGATGGATGGTTAAATAGGAAGACAAAGAAATACTGATTTGGAAAACAAGAGACACATAAAAATTCCATTAAGATTGTCTTCACCAGATCTGTGGGCTACAATAGTATTATCTCTCATATAGCATTGGAACTTTCCATGACACCGAAGGAGCCAATGCTAAAAAGGAACAATATAAAATAGATTATTATAGCCAATTTGCATATTATTTATTAAAATTATGATCAGCCATACTTTCACAGTGTATTTTAGAAATAAATACTTCTAAATATGAGTCAGAAAACTTTACTTGCATTTATTCATTTTGAAACACAACAGGAACACAGTAAAAAGAAACTATTAAATTTTTTATACAAAATGCAGGAATCTCAAATATAAGGTCATAAAAATTAGTTTTTTATGGTGTATACATTTAAGGCTATAATATGAAATTATAGTTCAAATTAGTTTTATATATATTCATTTCCAAAACTAATCATGATATATCTTTAATGATTAAAGTAAGTCAGTGTGTCTCATAGTAAATGAGGTAACTTAAAAACAATACTTTACATATGATATATTCATTAAATGCTCTAAATACAATATATATATATATATATGTGTATGTATGTGTACATGTATATTAAGTAAACATATATTAAGTAGCTATGAAATTATCTATATCTCATAGTTACTTAATTTGTATTTCACTTTATGTTGCTTCTTTAACACAAATGCATGAGGGTAAATAAGGACTCCCTGAGTGACAGAGAATATTATCAATGGGACAGATAAGGTTTAACTAATGAAAAAAATCCTGCCTTGGAGTTATGTTGCTTCAGGGCATAGGTGTTTTCTCAGGCTTCAAACTCTTTATCTTATTCATAAACTTAATTCTGCATCAGCCCTTTGCCATTGGCAGAGGATGAAGCATTTGCCCAGGATCCAAACTGGCTGCCCTCTCATAGGTCTCAGTTTTCTCAGTCCCAGAATCCTACCTGTTCCCCATGTTTCACAGCTATGTGTTTCTTCTTTGATTCCAAAATGACTTTTCCTTAGCAACTCCTTTTCACATATGGATTCTTTGGGAGTTGAAGGTAAAATTAATCTGGCCGACGTGATTCTTATTAGAATTTTTTTCAATAAGATAACGTCTGATAAAGAGAAGTGCTGAAATTTTCAGAGGTTGAAGAGGACCAAAAGTAATGAAAGCCATTTTCTCAATTTTTACCAGAGGTTTCATGGAAAGTCTGGAGTGTTGTCTACTTTGATGTTCTTAGCCAAAGAGCCATTTACTATTAATTAATATAAAACAATGATATTTTGAACAGATGAAGAAGAGCTTTCAAATAAAGAACTACATATGCTTCAGAACTCAGTGCTGTCCTCATTCGTGATGGCTCTGCTCTGTGAATGTCCCCATCTGTAGCAGGTCTGGTTTCCTTTTTAAGTACCAGGCATTAGGGCAGAGGAGTCACATGGCTTCCACAAACTCCCACAAAGTTTTAAAAAAATAATTAATGAAGGGCCAACACTGAAATCTATTTTCAGCTTACGTGACATAACCATTTTCTGGATGCACAGATGAGATTTTCCAAATAACAATAAATGTACATGTTTTGGTATCTTTCTTTGATCCAGTGGACTACCAGGAGTGAGTACAGGTAAGGTTCTCCTCAGGGAAGCCAGACTTGAATATATGAAAAAAACATTGTACAGTTCTTATGTCTTTATACAGTTCTTATTTCTGAATTAGATTTTATATCAGTCAAGAACCTAGGCTATATTTTATTCTTTATTCAGATCCCAAATCTATATTTGGAGCATAAATATTTATCTATACCAGGAGCAGAAAATTTTACTGATGGAAATATTAAAAGATTAAATTAATGTTTAGAATTAGAGAAAAGGGCTTCTGATACTTGTGCATTAGAGGTATCTGGAAGAATTTCAGAAGAACTTAGGGTTTTGGAACATAGGTCTGGACAGGTGTATCACTGAGAGTATTTTGAGTGGCATTACAGTAGAAGCAGACACTTAAGTGTAGAATGAAGAATACTATGTGAGAAAAGATGGAGGAGATGAGAAGAAGCAGGAGGAGGGGTGGCTAATCTTATAAGTTCTAGGTTTGATGAGACACTGCCATTACAATGGCAGTATTTGAGACAGTGGATGATATAATCCATGCAAATCCCTTAGCACAGTGCCTAATGTACAGCAATCACCAGAGAACATTTATTGAGGACTCTCGATGGAGAAGGCCCTCTGCTCAGCCCTTTTATAAAACTCATTTCATTTTCAGAACAACTCCACAAGAGAGATGCTATTAACACCATATTACAGATGTGGCAACTGAAAACTGAGAGGGTAAGTTACTAGCCAGAAATCCATCATTTGACTACTAGTCTATTCTGCCTCTCTGTTAGCCATTATCATTAATTAATTCTAATTGGCTGTTGTTATTAGGTATCATTATTATTTGTTAATAATAATACTCCATGCTACCAATATTCTACATTACTACTCTATATCACCTCCACATGCTTACTATTATAATTAATAGTCAAGTATTAGTATAATTGCATACTTTTTAAGGGTCTAATACCTGGAATTCATGCTGTCAGGTTTCAGGTAATTTTTTCTCTTATTTCCTAAACTTTCTAAACTGATAGTCTCATTTGGAAAATGGATGTCAGACTTGTATTGTAGGCATACCACAAACATTTTAAAATTACTTTCCTTTTGGGCACATAATAGGACTGCACTTTCTATTCCACCTGAATGCAGGCATGGCGAGGTGACTTGCATTTGAACAATAAAATGTAATTGAAAATGATTAGTATAATTTCTAGGCAGACATTTTATAAGTCAGTGAATAACTTGCCACATTCTCTACCCCTACATTGGCATGACAATTCCTGAGGGATGATGTTGAGCAGATGTCTCATACAAATTATGGACATGTAGCATAAATAAAAAGAAAATCTTAGTTTATTCACTTGTGACTTCAAAGAATTTATTTTTACAGTATATTCGAACCTATCCTTATCTAGCTGCACATAACCCAGTCAATCTGTCAAGATTGGTTAAATTATGCTGCAGTAACACATAGCCTCATAACAACATTATATAGCTTTATGTTACATATACATGATGGTTTGACTGGATACTCTTTTTTATGTCATCTTCATTCAGTGACCCAGACTGACAGAGTAGCTGCCGTCTTGAAACTTCCCAATTGTTTTGGCAGAGGGAAAAGAGAACATGGCAAACCATATGTAGGTTCAAAAGTTTCTGCCTGTTAATAATGCATAGCACTTTTGCTCACATCCTGAGGGCCCCATTTAACAGGGAGAATGCAAGAAAAAGTAATTCTATCTCTACTTTAGAAAACTAAAAGTACTATAAGTAACATATTAGTAAACTATATTAATATATTATTTACACATTTTATATATTTTCTTCATATCTACATCATCTAACATGCATATTGCCTATAATATCATCAGTTTTCAATTTTATGTGTTTATATATAAATATCCTGGATACAGAAAGTTATTCATAAGCAATTGACATTTTAGTTTTAGAATTAATAAATTATTTGATTAAATCTTTCAAGGTGAAATTTTCTTTGGGATATGAACAACTTCTATTAGCTTGTATAAAAAATATGCCTTTTAAAAGAAGAGACTGGCCTCTATCTTCTGGAATATTTAATTTAAGGGCACTTTTGGAAAATATTAAGTGTTGGGTCCCCTTTATTTTAGGTTTAAGAGCACTTAAATAGACATCAACACAACTTATCTTTCTCCAGTTTTCTAATTCCCACATTCTAGCTTATCCAAGAAACATTTATTGTGGTTATGTTACAATGCAAGATAGAATTGTTTTGTATATTGCCTACCATGTATACGTCATTATCACTCTGCAAAGAAATGACTGTACAAATTGCTAAATTTACAAGATTGACTTATTTTTTAAAGCTGGACTTTATTTTCCTTTAATCACATACTTACTTTTTTCATCTAAAAATTATAATAAAATCTATTCTTTCACCACTCTTTCTATACATGGACTCACAAGGTTACCTGGAGCCAATTAGTTGAAATGACATTTCTTTCAGAAACATTTCCCAGCATAATTGTAAAGAACAGATTTATATCTACAAGATGCCAAACTTTAGTCAGAAAGGTGACCAGAGATCATAATGATTAAAATGCTGTTAAGTGTGACAATGATTTATTGGTGGCGCTGAATTGTCATTGCTCTTTTTAGGTAATGGCACATTTTTACTGTAATCTCATTATATTTTTCTAGTTTTTGTTTATTTTCCCCTATAGTTAGGCAATTGGGTATACGAGAATATTAAACTTTACAGAAAAAGTAGTTTCCAAGGGATACTGCTAAATATGATAGAAATGATTTAGAATACGTTAGTCTTGGAATTTTTATCATGTAGTATTATTTAGGCTTTGAAAATTGAAATACTATAATTGTAGCAGTTTACCATAATAAAACATACATTTCATTTTTTGTGTGTATACCTAAATGATTAGATTTTTATCCTGTAACCATAACAGAAAGCTTTAGTACAACCCAGTATATTTTTTTCATCTTCAACTACACTTGACATTCAATTTTATTTTATATTAGTTTCAGGTGTACAGCATAGTTATTAGACATTTGTAAAATTTATGAAGTGATCCTCCCAATTAGTCTAGTATCCACCTGGCATTATACATAGTTATTACAATATTATTGACTATATTCCCCATGCTGTACGTTACATCTCCATAACTATGTCGTAACTTAATTGAAATTTTGCTTGATTTAAAATCTAAACTTTATTTTTGTATGCCCAAACTTTTTAGTTGATTATGTATGTCACATTGGCTATTAATTTGATTTTTAAAAATATAGAAGAAAAACAGGGAATACTGTCTCTAATATTATTGCCATAAGTTGTTTTTTTTTTTGATGATGAATCCATCCTAGTGTTAGAATTTCCATATGTAACCATTCATCAGAGCTTTCAATAATATGACTGTGATGCCTAAACACAGAACTCTAAACCAACTGAAAGCTAACCATTTAGCCTGTATAGAAAATTGAATTCTGCTCCTTAGAAAACAGTAGGGACAAACAGAATGTGAGGATCAATGAAGATTAATGGCATATTGCTTGATAAAAATTAAAACAGACAGAGAGTCTCCTGGGGTTAATCAGGGTCTTATGGTCTAAATTTTTATTTGAAAATGCAGCTCCAGTATGTCTGCTCTGAGATGCAGATGTTGCCTATGCAGCCTCTGCTGACTGTCAGTGGGAGAGGCACATGCATGATGGAGATTTGTTGCTTTAGAATTAAAAGGGAACAGAATCTGTCATACCAATACTTGTCAATACTGGTTTATCAGACATTAGTGTTAGGAAAACCTGTTCATATCTAAGAAAAAAAATCTTGTGGCCTAAATTCACAAAAGTTCTCATGTGTCTTGTCATTGACTGTGTTTCCTTCTGGGCTTTGCTGCCAAGAAGCTCAGAATTGAATCTATGATATAGTTTAAATATTTTTGCATAGTTTAGAACATTTTGGGAGTGCTTTTCAGCCATTGCTTTGCTTTATCTATCCTTATATAGTATCTTTGCTGTTAATTGCTTTAAGACTATATAGAACAACACAGGGAAGGAATATTTAAGTAATTAATTCATTGAAATTCTTATGGCTAAATATAAATCTTTAAAGTTACAGTAATGAGGCAAAGAACTACTAGAGGGCAAAATATTTCATAAGTTGGAGGACACATCAAACTATAGCTATTGTTGATGTTGTTAAAACGAAATCTCATTGGATTGACTGCTGGTCAGTCTCAGGCCTATTTTGCTTCAGAAATAAATTAGTTTCTCAAGGAAATAGTAGGAAGTATGGCCAACCTTTAGAAAGAAAAGTAAAGGCCACTTGATTTAGGAACAAAAACCAAGTTGGAATATAAATGAGGAAATTTCTCAAGTATCAGCTTTGAAAGTAGAAGTTGATGCTTATGAGAAGAAATGGAAAGTTGTTATCAATTTTAATGAACTCCTTGAATGTCTTGGAAAGTTCACAATTGTTGGGGTCCTGGTGTAGTGTAGCTAACTCTGTTAGTGAATTAGCTGGAGTGGAAGACAGATTGTGTTTTGGGTGATGAAATCTATGACGTATCTTGTAGAAACTATATTGCGATGAGGCAAGAAAGACAAGTTGCTGTCTGCAGCTCCTAGGCAGTGGAGATAAGCTCTTGGGGCTGGTGTTCTACCTACATATTAGTCTACTGGTGGTGGACAGTAAATTCATAGGGGGATCCAAAGGCTTGGAGGACCAGTAGCTATGTGGTCTGTAGACAAGAAAGATATTTTTAATATGCTAAGTGGCCATGACTGGAACAAAGCATATGTGCATGCATGTGTGCATGTGTGTGTATGTGTGTGTTGATCAAGTTCCATACCAAAGGGGAGCTGTGATTATGGGAGGTAGACAGGGCTGTGACAGAATCTCTGTGATGACATCTGTGCATGTTTGGGGTTTGGGAGATGGCATTGCAACTTTTGGTCCAACCATTTATTGAACTACTTTATATATATCGACTCACTTAACTTTTGCTTTTTCACCTCTTCGATGTACTTGCTATTGTTATGCACATTTTATAGAAGAGGAAATTGAGACATTAAACACATAAATAACTTTCCCAGCATCACCCAACTTCTAAGCCCAGTAACTGCAATTCAAACCCACTTAATAGGAAGTCAGACTTAGCCACCACACCATGTCAGCTCTGCTGCTCTGAATTCCTACTTAGTGTAGGACTGGTGCCCCATGCAGCAGTCAGGATATACTTAGGAGTGCTGGGGTCAAGAAGAACCATGATTTAACACCTAGGCCCTATTCTTGAGCCTGGACCTCAAACACATAATGAATTTCCTTTTCTGAAAAACAAATTAATTAGTGGAGACTTTGCCTTCATTTTTCAACTAACTGGTCTATGAGGGACAGGTTCCTCCACTGGTACAACAAGGAGCAGAGATTAGGTTATGGTCTTTTCTCTTATTTAAGTTGGCCCATTTCTTCTGCACTGACAATCTTGGCAATAATTGTGACATCTTTTGCCAAGCTTCTAAAAAATAGTAAGTTCCCTTTTATCATTTTCCCAGGAAGATGATTATTGTACTGGTTCTAAAAATGTGTAATGCAGGGAAGAGCTCAAGTGATCCTCTGCAGGACAAAGTAAGTCTGTCTCTCTCAGTTAAAAAAAAAATCAACAAAAAGCTGTATCCACTTCATAGTTAAGTTCTCAAAAATTAGAGCAATTAGAGCCCTTACGTACTGGCATTGCCACCAATTATCTTACGACTCTTAGAGCCTTGCTTCTGTCACAGGAGATCATGACCACTCAACTGCTTCTATGACAGGGTAACATCCCTCTTTAATAATTGGCCATAAAAATGATTAGGGGATGACAATCTTTCTGCTTCTGATCTGCAGTATGCTCCAATCATTATTGACAAGATATTGGAAGATGATCTGATACCAGGCAGAAATATTAATTGCTTCAGCTCTGCTGTTTGAAAAAGGAAGAGAATAGGAAATTTAACTTTGGATGGTGAACACACAATGCATTATACATATGCTGAATTGAATTGTAAACTTGAAACCTAATTCTATTAAGCAATGTCACCCCAATAAATTTAATTTAAAAAAGAGAAAAAGGTGGAGGATAGAAAATATTAATTTTACCCATTTTGATATTTGTACTCTGAAATAAACAATTGAGGTGCAAGTGTGAGAAGAAAGCAAAAAAAAATAAAAATAAAACATGATGGCAATGCTTTTAATTGCTTCCTAAATTCTCTCTTTCTCTTTTTTTTAACCACCTAGATCTATCTTTTTCCCTATTTTTATTTTATACTGTCTTTATCTTTTCAGAATTTATGATAGCGATTAATACCTGCAATGGGAATTTAAGGGATTTTGTTACCTATAAATTCTAATAGCAATTAAAATGTTATCAGGAAATATTTAAATTCCACTTGAAAAAGTAAAAAAATATATATATTATTAAAAAATCTTCAGTGACATTTTAATACTAGAAACAAAACTTTTCCCAGATCTCATGGGTAATGCTTTGTGCATAGGGAGACCTTTTTAAATAAATGATGCATAGGACAGAGAGAGCCCACCTGCTTAGAGCAGACGGGCAGCTTTTCAGAGGCTCCAGGCCAACAGTGCTGGGTTCTCAGAAGAATGAGGATTTATATATGGTCCATGCCTGGAGAACTATATCAGTCAGGGTTCAGCCAGGAAAACAGAGCTACTATGAGTAATTCAAAAAATGAGGATTTTATTATGGGAATTAGACCTGATACAAATGTGGCAAGAACTGAGGAAGTATAGACCTGGAAGAGGAATTGGAGAATCAGCCGCTAAGTAGTCTAACTGTAGCTCTGGTGTGGAAGACACCAGAACTTGAAAGAATATTATGTAGCCTATGTTCAGGACATCAGAATGGGCACCTCAATGGAGGAGTCTGAGGAGGGTATATGTGAAGCTGTTGCTTCTGTGTAGATCTCACTGGGCTATGGGTCCATAGCCAAGTACCTGATTGTAAGAAGAGGAGCAGGATAAGAAATGGAAGAGATGGGTACAAGCTGTACCTGCCAGATGCATCTGCTCTAGCCACTTTCCCATCTCATCACTATGATTTTTAGAGATTAATGGCTTCTGTTTTACTTCTTCTTTCTAAGTCTCATGTAAGTTCCTCTTTTGGCCAGCTCTAACCAGGATCAAATGAAGAAAGGAGTCTCAGAAACATAGTTCCCAATGTTCGCAAAGTTGACAGAACACAATCTAGTGCTCTAAGTGTATGATAGCTCATTTACTACAAGCTGCCTGGCTATTTATTACTTAAATAAACATTTACTAAGTACTTATCACTATTCTAACCATTAATATCTCAAAAAAACACGTTTTAAAAAATCTTTAAAGAGTTCATAGTCTAAGAGAGAGAGATGAATAAAAACAAAATTTCAATGAATTCAATGTGATATATGCATATTTTAGATATGAACAAAATTATTTAGGAATACCAAGGAATAATAGAGTCTTTCTGAGGGAGTCAGGGAAAGCTTTTGTTGGGTATAAAATTATGGCTTATAAAACACAGCACTTCAGCTCATAGGCATTTACCCAAGAGAAATTAAAATATCTCCAAGCCAAGGTGAATATAGAGCAGCATCAAAAATAATATACTAAGCTGAAAATAATTCATTGTTTATTGACTGGTGACTGGATAAACATAATTTAGTATATTCATACAATGAAACACTATGAAGCAATTAAGAAGAACATACTACTAATAAATGTAACAACATGGGTGAACCTCAAAAACATTATTCCAAGTGATAAATGCCAGAAATATTAAAAGCATATTTGTACTTACCTGGGACTGGGACCATAAATTGATTGCATGTAGGAATAAGGAAATTTTGGAGTTGATAGAAGTGTTCTACATAATTGTATAAATATTCTAAAAATTATCGAACTACACACTTATATTGAGTGAACTGTATGATATCCAAGTTAAACCTCAGTAAAGCTGTTGAAATGTTACTGTGTTCTCACTTAGTAGCCATGGCAGTAAACCTAAAGATATAAATACATCCCAAACACACTTTTTTATGTGAATTCATTCAAAGTCTGGTTTGTCAGTTGGAGAACTACTCTGTTAGGCAAATGCTAGTGGGTATAACATATGAATTCCAGTATCTCAGAAATTTCAAATAATGGAAATTTGTTTCTAGTTACTATAAGTCTATATTTGATTCTCCCCATTCAGATGCTCTTTTAGAGACCTGGACCCCACCTATCCTGTAATTCTTCTATTTTTATTGTAGATTCTGAGATTGTGCCATTCACGATCATCAGCCAAGGGAAGATAAGGAGAGCTTGGAGGAACATGTATAGGGGTGGTGGCGGAGGTGGTGTGGGGTTTACAGACCAAACCTGGGGTTGACAAGCTTCACTCATGCTCACATTCCATTAGCCAAGACTCCATCATTTGGCCACACCTAAAGGCAAGGAAGGTTGGTAAGGTCATCTAACAGAGTGACCAGGACAATGAGGTAACAGGTTTGATGAAATACAAGCTGTGTTCAACCACATTGGCCAGTTGTACTTCCTTTACCATCTCTTTTTATTTGCTCGTTTGAGGTTTGCAACTCATCTATAGAGACACACTGGGCAAACTTTGGATGCTATCTCTAGTGAGTGAAAGGGCACACTGATGGTAAGGAAGTCTTTTCTGATGCTACTGGCCATGAGCATGACAATATTGATCAGGCCATATCATTTGTGCCATATCATTACGTACAACCTTTTTCTTTATCTGGAATGGGCAGCAGATATTGAGGTGCAAGATTTCTCTAACTGATACCTGAACTACTCTGTATTATAAATTATACTATGGCAGAAAGTATGAGCATTGTCCTTCTGGGCACTTATCTTCTCTTTGGGTACTTGGGAGTTACTGTGTTAAACTACTCTTTAACAACTAGGGGAAATGAGTGAACTCAGCCTTCAGAGGGGCCTGTTTCCAGTGATAGAGCAGGCTTGATGGTGGCAGAACTGAGCAAAGTCCTTTTCTTGGCAAAGGGATGCTGCTATTTGGAGAGAAGACCAATGAACCTGCACATGTTATCAATATTCCAGCTAATTAAAGTTTTCCACCTGGGGATCACCAGAAATCATAAAAACAGCGGTGCCCTCTTTGTTGACAAGCCCTAACCTATTTTCTGCTCAGTTCTACTAATTCCCTGCCTCATAAAGACATTATCTAAGAGGGTTTATTAAAGCTTTCAGCATCCTCATAAAACAGTCCTAGTGTAGCAGGAAGAGGATATTGATGGATTGTCCATTATCAGCTATGCATGGGATCTTAAAAAAGAGCAGGATGATTTTGCATCTTCATGATAGAGGAGCAGAGTGCTTAATTACACCAAAGCACTATTATCCCAGCAGCATTTCTGTTATCACTATAAACACTTGAAATCTTTAGGATGAATTGCTCTGACTTGATGGTGGTAATTGACTAGAAAGAAACATTTAAAGCTGGCTCTGCTTGTGCATTTGCACTTGTCTTAGTACTTAAAATGTTCTTGCCTAAAACCTTCTGATGCTGTTCCTCCACACTATAAATAACTTCCAGTCCCAGCCCTGTGTAATCTGGTTCCACTTACCTCCCCAGCTTCATCCCCACCACCCTGGCCTTTTCTATGTTTCCCAAACAAAACCAACAGTAATTTGCCCTGTGCATTTTGCCTTCTGTTCCTTCAACCTAGAGTCTCTTCCACCACTACTTCACAAGCCTTGCTCTTTTTTTCCTCTTAGTTTTTAGCTGAAATGTCACCTCCTTAAGGAGGCCTTTCATCACTTTTTGATATAACATTATCCTCTCTCTACTTCAATTAAATCATCCAATATTATTTTCTTCATAATAGTTTATCATACTATGCTTGCTTAACTTTCCTCCTTGCTTATTTTCTGTCTCTCTCCAAAGCATGTTAGTCACATAAGCCAGAGGTCTTTCTTTGCCTTATTCACTGTTATATCAAATACCCAGAGCAGCATAGAAATGTGGGAGTAGACAAAGATCATCTAAATGAGAATAAGCAAAGCCTATATATTCAGAATTTGTCGTGATAAGGGAGACAGCCTCCATAAGTAGCATTTGTCAGAGAATCAAAGACAGGATGAAGAGTTGGAAAGCTTTATAATAGAAAAAAAATATAAAAACAGGAAAGTATCAAGTGTGCTATGATAAACTGGGGCAACCTATGTGACTGGTTAGCGGAGAATATTAGGCTTTCTCCAGTTGGTCTCAAATTGAAAGTGGAGGCAACAATTAGGAAAGTTGTCAGTTATTGACCAAGTCCTGGCTGTTTTGGGTCAATTGATGCAGAGGTTGTGGTTTGGCTTTTTTGGCTGGTTGCTGTGGGTTGAGGGTCAGGGTTCTATTTTTCTTTGTGATCTGGTCATTGTCCCTTTGTATATTCAGTCTCTCAGAAGCAACTCAGTGTATGGATGTTATTTTAGGATCCTTATGAGGCTTTGATTTTTTATCTGGTATTCATTTTCTTAGTCATTCTTCTCTTTCTCTCTCTCTCTCTCTCTCTCTCTCTCTCTCTCTCTCTCTCTCTCTCTCTCTCTCTTTCTCTTTCTTTCCCCCCAGAAGGCTTTTCCTTCTTTATGGTCTCATCCCAACATTAGGCTGATGTATGGCAAATGACTATTTACTCTTTAGGCTCCCACAATCGTCATACTCTCACTTCCTACCAGTATCATCTCATTGTTCTCTAAATGGGGAGAACTAGTCCATCTCCAAACTCCATGTTCCTAGTAATGCCTCCTTACTGCAAATCCATGATTTGTTTTTCAACATCTATCTTTTTTTATTCCTTTTCCATTTTATACCACCCTCTCTGCCAAGTTCTTACATACCTGCTATGGATAAAATTTCTTTGCTTTCTTTCTTTGTTGGAACTACAACCTGCTTCGACTCTTTTCTGTAATGTTAAGACCACTCCATTGCATTTGGTCTCTTTTATAATGGAATCTCTTTACTTCATTTTTTGTTTCTATCTCAGCAATTATTGTTGAATATCTCAAGGCCATGGGTAATTTCTTCCCTGGTCTTCTTTACCACCAAAAATAAAACTGTCTTGTAAGAAACAAATGAAAGTCAGCATACTTCCCACTAAATTCCTTTTAATTCTTGAGATTCAATGATTCCCCATCACATGTTAACACAACAAGAGGTCTTCTCTCACTCATCGAAAACTTCCTTACTCAGAGATTCACTTTCACAGCTAAGTTGAAGCTGAACTGAGTAAAAGAACCTCCACACTGATAAGAGGTAAAAGGTTCTTTTTTTTTTCTTTTAAGAAAGAAGGAAGGAAGAAAGGAAGGAAGGAAGAAAGAAGAAAGAAAAGAAAAACCTTGTGCAAGGAGGGCTTGGGGTTCCTCACAGCATTCCTTACCTCTCAAATTTAAATGGCTTATTGCCATGGTTGGCCGATTAGCTAAAGATAGCTTAGTCATAATTACCTTGATGAAAACTATATATGTGTTCTCCTTTTTTCTCTTTAGAGAGTGAGAATTTGGAGGATAGGAATGAAGTCTGATATAGTTTATTTATAAAGCCAAGTCAGGGCTGGCTCATTCTGGGCACTTAAATGCTATTGATAAATAATGCACACAATGGAGCGCTGGTTTGGAATTGAATTAAATCTGGAGTTCAAACTCATTCTTCCTTTGGTTATATCTGTTTCATATCCTAACAAAATGCATCAGTGAAGTTCGATATAAGTGACTAGAGGAGTGAGAAACAAGCCCCAGAGAAATAAACTTTGTGTGTTCTGAGCTATTATGAATCTTTGCCCTAGAAACATAAAATTTCAGATCTACACAGTTTTGGTGGCAAATGCAACCTTTGCCTTTTTACAGTGATTTGGGAATGCAAAGATGGCTTTATAAAAGAGACTGATTATTGTATTGTAGGCACTCTGTATGCAATTTTATAGCTGGCAATTCAGGTTGAGTGATGTGTTAGACAGACTATGAAGAAGATGTGGAAATCCCTACCCTCATGAGCTTATAGTTTATTACATATTAAGTTCCAAGAACCTTAAAAAAGGAATCCCTATGGCCTACCTTTACCTACCTTTTACTATCTTATCTCTCATTATGTCGTAGCTTACTATTTATGATCTAGCAATATTCATCCATAAAATGCTACTGCTTGTCTCCTTGACTTTGTTTATATCGTCAGATCTACTAATTATGCTCTGTCTCTTTTCCCTCTTTCTCTGAGTCACTTCTACTCTGCCTTTAAGATGCAAACTGGGTGTAGCATATTCCGGGAAGACTTGTACTGAATCAAGTGCATCTTTTTGCATTTCTGTATCATTTTGTGAGTGAGACCAATATGATTCTTAGCTCACTGTACTGTTATCATTATTTTCTTGCTTCTTTCTGGCCTGTGAAATCCTTAGGGGCAAGAAATTTGTGTTATTCATCTTTTGGCACCCAGAACCTGGTGCAGTCATTGGAGGCCTGACAAAAATTGAATGAATGAATGAATGAATGAATGAATGACTCTCTCTGATGGTTGTTTCTATAGCGGCCCACATACTCTTGTGAATCCACATACCCAGAGATGTTTTTCTTTAATGTCAGAATTATCTGGGACAAAGCTATATTCATTGTCAATTTGGTTAGTATTTGAGAGTCCTTAGACACTGATGATATTTGAGAAGATAATCAGAAGTTTGCTTTTAAACAATTAATTTCTCAAAATATAATATTGACTTAGATGAGGAAAGACTGGAAGTGACTGGCATTGGGATGATTAATGAGAGATGATAGACTTATTAAGTATCATTTTGACATAGAATTAGAAAAATACAAGAGAATATAATAAAAATAAGTTGATATATAAAATATATATAACATACCAGAGGGGAGGAGGGAGGGAAAAGGTAGATGGGGAAAAATTTAAATAGTTTCTTTAATTAAAAAATAAATTTTCAAAAAATAAAATATATAACATTATATGTGAAAGAGATACTATCATTATTATCATTTTTGAAATAAAGAATCTGAGGATGGAGGAGGTTAAGCAACTTGTCTGATATCACACAGGAACCAGGAGTCACATGTATGAACTTGGAGATGTTTCCACTATATCTTAGATTTTTAAGGTTTCCCTTCATTTTCCATTGTTGGAGGAGGTGATTGAGAAGATGACTGCCAGTTGACCCAAGAACTGGACCTGGGCAATCGGAGATTCCTTACCCTCTACTGTTCTTAGAATGTAGCCTCTGCAACCTGTTCCTGCAGCCAGAGTCATTATCAATTATGCAATTTGAAACAACAAGGTGTTGTTGAGACTACCTGGGCTGCACTCTGTTAAGACCTCTATATAAATTCTAAGATTAGGCCAGCAAGTACAGAGACTTATTCCTCCTGTGGCAGTCCAACACCAGCCTGAAAGTAAGTTCCTTTGCATTTTAACCTACAACCTGCCAATCTAGAGGACTCTTCTTCTTTCTATAGTCTCTCCCTGCCCCCTGTGTATGGGGCCAGATTGTTTACCAACACACACATGAGTGAGCACACACACACACACACACACACACACACACACACACACACCATCTAGTTGTGGAATGTATCTATTAATTCTCTCTCTTTTCAAATCCATTAATTGCTCTTTTTAGTTCTGTTATTTTTCTTCTGCTTTTCACCTTATTTTTATTTGTATTTCTTAAGGATTAGAGTAAATTTCTATTAATTATTTTATTTATTTTATATTCTTTCTATTTTAAGATCAAAACCAGAAAAGGGTTCGATTGTATAACTGCATACAAGTTTACAGTATTCCATATATTTGCATATAAAATATTCTTACGTTTGTTATAATCTAAATATCGTCTACTTAAAATGCTTTTTTTCTATGACCTAATAATTTCTTAGAAGCATATAGAGAGTTATTAATTTTCAAATAATAGGGTTTTTTCTTCTTAATTTTAAACAATTCCTAGTTTTATTGAATATTTATTAAATATTATTTCTTTTATATTTTTGAGATCGATTTTCTGTTGTTTTTCACTTGTTTATTGAAATATTTATGATGGTATTGGATATAGTCTTAGATATGGTATTGAGTATGGTCAAATTTTTCAATTAATTTAAAAATATTTCCTTTCTGTGAAAAGAAATGAAGATACATATGATCTAATTTATATTTTAGATTGTAGAAAAAACTTTTTCAAGCATATAATTTTTTGAAACATTTTGCATCCCATATGTTAAAAAAAAAAAGCTTATATTGGTGTTTTCAGACTAATTGTCCCCCAATGTGTTTAAGTGTTTACTAGTTAAAATGTGGTTGACTCTGTTTATGGCCTATTCTCTGCTTCCTATAAATTATAGCCAGAGATTGATTTTGACATTCTTCTTCTCCCATCTTACTTTTTTCCTAAACCCACACCCAACCTAGTTTATCCTGAAAGTCCTCTTGTTTCTTTCTTACAAGACTCATTCTTATGTAAATGAACCTTTTGAGATACAACCATCTCTAAGCCTCCCACTTCACCTTCTGCCACAGTGCATGCCAGGAACTGTAGTCTCCTAAGGATGTAAAGAGAAAAAGAAAAGCTGGCAGGACCACAGATGGAGGAAGGATTTTCTGGATGGATCAGGAAATGATTTCTTAGCTTTTGGGATATGGCGGTCCGTCCTTCTAAGTGGTGCGGCACCTTCATCCAAGGTGTAGTTCAATGAGTAAGGAGGAATCAGTCTTTTTTTTTGTCTTCTCAAGGTCTGTTCAGGTCCTGTTTCAATTTTGTTCTGAGTATAAAGTAAATATTGTGTAGCGTAAGAATAAAGTTCTTAACCCAACTCCTTGTCACTTTAGTTAGTAGAAATTCTTCTCCCACTTGGTGTTTTGTCTTCTCTTAACTTTCATTTGCATTGTTATTGTTAATTTTTGTTTTTAACCTGTTAATATCCTTGGATATGTTTATAAAGGTAGAGAGAATGTGTGACAGACTCAATTACTTTGCTGCCATTTAACTTAGAAATCATGTGTATATAGTTTAAGAAAAAATGTCCTAGAGAGAAAATTTTAATTAAATGTAAACAATAGCATTTGGATGGGCTCCTCTTTGATTGAATTTCAACTGTCATTAAATGCTGAGGAAGCCAAACCAATGGTCTTTACCTGTCGAAGAGCTATTTAAATCTTCTCTATGGGTAAGGTATCATTTTGCTATTATTTATAGTTGTGCATGTCTGGGGATTTTGGTACCAGTCTTCATGAACAGAAATTGTTTCTTGGCACCAAGGAGAAGCAGTGCATTGTGTCACTTAAGGATGTAGACTTGAGCCAGAGAATGTGAGTTCAAATCCTGGCTTCTTTACATATAGAATGTGTTTCTACTATAGTTTTCTAAGCATTCTGTATCTTGTTTCTCCTACTGAAAATGAAGGTAATAAATAAAGTACCTTCACTATGAATATTGTGATGATTTAAAACAGTTAATGAGTACAGTAATTGATACAGTAAAATGTTGAAATGAGTATCTGACATATATATTATAAACACTCAATATATGTTACTTGCTCTCATGAAGAGAACCAGGGTTTTTTCTTGAATATTTAAGAAAATTATATAGAACTTAAAAACAAAAAAAATCAATTAAATTATTTTTGTCTGGAATATCTTCTTTAGTTGTTATTCTAGCTTGTTTGCATACGTGCAGTAGAATGGTTGCAAAGGGAACTTATTGGTTTTTTGTTATTTGTTGGGGCTGCATTTCCCTCGAGCTCAAATGACATTGAGGGGTTGTTCAACTTCTCTTCTGTCCTTCCTTTCCATGTTGTGGGATTAATGCTACTGACTCTAAAATTTACATAAAATTGCTCACTATCTTTCCTGAGACACCCACAGCAATGATTAACCCAGCATGAGTGTTGCATTGCCAAATACCCTGATGAGATGTATGCAAAACTTTTAAAATAACTCCTTTCCTCTTCTCCAAACAAGGCTCCCTTTAGGCAAAGAAGAGCCTAGAAAGTTGCCATACAACAGTGTGGCACTATACTATGATATACACAGCTGCTGGATGATGGTGAATCACTAAAGATCTCTAGAACACAAATTAACAGAAATTACTTGCCTAGGGCTTTGAGAAAGAACAAAATCCAGAGTCCTTCCCTAGCTGTTATTTGGTGGCAAGCTCACTAGACATAAGTGAACCTGGGAATTGGGTTAACCAAATGACTTGGTTTAATTGGAACTGTTTGGTTTTAGCACTTGTAAGTCCCCCTCAGTCCTGAGCAAACCAGTACAGTTGGTCACTGTTCCTGGAATCAAGCTATAGCTTTGCCATTTAGAACAAACTATGTGAACTTGGACAGGTAGTGTGGCTTCCTAAGGCCTGATTCCTCTTTTATAAGGTGGAAATGACAATATCTTCCTAACTGTATTTCAAGAATCAAATGCACTATTGTACATTAACAGGCTTTATGTCTTGTGAGGTACTATGCCAATGTCAGCAAATGCAGTTGTTGAAGATATTGTTTCTTTGAGCCACAAAGGAGAACTCTACAATGGAGATGGTTATATAAAGCTGTATCCTAAAGATTTCTCCAAAGCACCAGTGCACATGATTTTAAAATCAATTGTCTGAGTTGGCAGAGAGATTTAAAAGAGGTTTGAGTGTAAGGGGAAAAGTGAGGTGTCACAAAAATTCATAACATGAGACTCTGATGACTCTTATTTCTCCTTAATATTTGCAGTGCCTCTAGCCACAAGTGCCTACCCAAACCTTTTCATGTGGCATAGCCTAGTCTGTTTTTTAATTTTATTTTATTATCTTCAATTATATACTACATTGTTTAGACATTTATATAGTTTATAAAATGATCTCCCTAATTGCTTTTTCTCTCCTCTGGCTCTCCACCTCACCATTACATTAATGTCAACTGCATTCCCCATGCAATGCTCCCCATTCCCATGACTATCTATCAACTACTAATTTGTATTTCTTTAACCCTTCACCCCATTTTCCCAGCCTCCCAATCCCTCTCCCATCTGGCCATCACTAGATTATCTTCTATGTTTATGAGTCTGTTTTTGATTAGTTTATTTTTTTGTTGTTCCTCAAATTTCCACATATAAGTGAAATCATATGAAACTTGCCATTTTTTTTACAAGTAAAATGTAAAATCAATGATTTCCCAACTTCCTTTTAGCTATAAAAGCCACATCGTGCCAATGCATTTCAGGCATTAGCCACCAAAGGAGATAGAGATGGTCTCCCAAACATAGTCCCTCTTAGGCCTTTTATAGTTGCCTTTTTTTTTTTTTTTTACCTCATGACCTATTTCTTTCATTTACTGTTTCATTCTTTCATTCACTGTTTAATCACTTTTGTATATTTATTTGCTTTTGATTCCTTGTTTGCCCTAGGATATTAAGTTTTATGAAGGATGTAGAATTTGCCTATCTTGTTGACTTGTTGCCATCTGTCACACCCAACATGGGAAATGCATGGCTAATATATGTTAAATGAATAAGTAGACTGGACATTCATGGCTATCTTCTATTGATCACAAGTCACACCAGCTTTATAGTTTTGAATGAATAAATAGTAATGGAAAAATTAAATGAACTAAATGTGAATAAAAATAACACAAACTTCACATACATATTTCAATTTTTTTCAAAATCAGTCTTTTTTAGAGTTCATCATAAGGAGTGCAAAAGATCTAAATTGTAGAGTTCTTAAATACTTTTACTGTAAGGATCTTGCAGACTTTTAGATATGAGGCCAGTGGGTTATGGTTCAAACAAGAGATTGCTTATTGGAAATTTGTAGTAATCTGAAATATTTATTGAACATTTACTTCAACTATTAAGTGGCACTTACCCCCAAATTCTTCTTTCCCTTCATACTCCAGGTTGTTAAGATGGCCTCAAGTAAAAATAGTAATTAATTCAGTATATGAATGTGGTGTATTCTAGTTCTTTTATGACAGTAAATTGCCCACTATGATTCTCCTCTTCTTTCCTCCTTTCCACCCCAATTCAACAACAGGATGCCACCTGGCATTAAATCTGGAGGAGCAACAGGGCAACCACCAGCAGGATGAGGAAGAGAAGAAAGGGTATGTATAACTCCCAAATTAGGTCTGCTTCCTCTGTACATTATCTGTTAAATTGAAATAGCGAATATTTGATTTAAAGATAATTTCTTTATTATTACACTGAATGGAGCCCATAAATCTCTAATATAAGCTAATAAGCACTGAAGAAAATAGTGTATGCTCAATGCACTAACAGTTCATATTTTCCTTGCTTCATTCTTGCCCATGGTCTGAAACACTGATAAGAAATATTGCCATTTTTCAGAGAGGCTTATAAGCAATAAACAATCCAAATTTTGTTGTCTATTAAATATGTCTCAAGTTATAGTACCAATCGGAAATCAGGCTCCACTTAGGTAATCTACCAAGTAGTATGTTTTGGTGCCGGTTGAGCAATGTCCTCAAGGTCTGTGTTCTTTCAAGCTTCTTGTATGAATCCAACTCCACCAGGTTCACATTCCCACAGAGGAAATTAGATGCAAAAAGAGCAAAAGTTGCAAAGGCCCCTGTATGCCCCATGACAGCTATTTACACGGCTATAATCAGTATAAATAAATGACTTTATAAATTTCAACAAATGAAATCATGATATTTTATTTTGTCTGCTTTGTTTCTTCTTTGTGCCGCTAAGTCACCAGCGTGTCATTTATTTTGGCTTATTTTTGTTAAAATAAGATTTAAAGAAGGGCCCAATTATAGCATTTAAGAGCACTCCTCCCCCCACCCCAATCTTTCCTTTGTCTTTCAGAGGAAAATATAGCCCAAAATAAGAATAGTTAACTGACTGACATGAGAACAACAATGTATTAAATTTCTGGAGAACACTTCTTTTTCTTTTTTCCTTCTCTCGATCTCTCTCTTTTTGGTCAGGTACATTGAGGGAATGATTTCTATGTACTAAAATTCACACATTTTAGGAGTATAAGTTTTGGAGTTTTTACAAATTAGTCATCATATGATTACCATCACACTCATGATATAGACTATTCTCATCAGCCTAGAGCTCTGTACTTCTTTGTGATCAACCCCCCTTTTTAATATTGCTGTGTTTTCTGTCTGTATAGTTTTGCCTTTTCCACCATGTCATATAAATGGAATCATACATTGTGTAGCCTTTTGATTCTGACTTTTTTCACTTAGATTGATGTTTTGGAGATTCATTCATGGCGATGCATTTTGTTTACTTGCATTGAAAAATGTTCTGAACTAGAAGCTAGGTCAAGTCACAATATATACAGCAGACCTAGTTCAGCTAGACAGACCACATACCATTCATTTATTTATTTACTTCATGAATATTTACTAAAAGCCTACTGTGTGCCAGCTGTTCTGCCTGGTGCTGAAATACAGCAGCAAGAATGGTGACCTGTGAAGAAACAAAGATTTTCCTTGTGTTTGGATCAGAAGCTATTAGAAGAATCATCAATACAAATTTGGTAAATGCAGTTGCTGAAAGACAAACTAAATTGCTTTCTCTCTTACCGGAATTTTTATATATTATATAAATCTGTTCTATTTAATATGGTAGCAAGCGGCCACATGGAGTACTTTAAATTTAAAGGAATTAAATTAAAGAAAAGTTCTAATTCAATGTGTCACTCTTTCTGGCCTCCTTTTAAGTATTCAGTAGTCACATGTGTCTAATGGCTACTGTCTTGAAAAGCACAAAAAATTCTACTGAACAGCCCTGATATTGAAGATGGAATGAAACAAAACACACCAAAACAAAACTAGTGACTTCATTTATAACTTAATAATTAATATCAGGTACAATTTATGAGCTAAAACTATTTCCTACAATAGACACCTTTAAGGGGACAAGATATTTTTTAAAACAGGTTTTACATGCTTTGAAGTCACAAAAAGACAGACTGCAGTTAATTAAAAAAGTTGTTAACTCATGTGTCCTCATTTTACTTTATATGTTAGAAAAGATAGTGAGCCAATGCAAAACTACTAATAAGAATTATGGCAGGAATTGCTGATTCTTCACCAAAATCCATTCTCTTCTTTTTATTTTTCCTTCTGCACTAATAGAATGCTACTAGGTTGACCAGATACATTGCAGCATCCACCCTCATAGCTGGGTGTGGTGACTTGGTTCTCACCAATGCAATGTGAACAAGTGACATCACTACTGAATATACACTTTAAATAGGCAATGGACTGTTGTGTTTCCTTCACATGCTGCTGCAAACCAGCTTCTGTACTGTGGCTTTCAACATGCAGAAAAGAACACCACTTTAAGTCGGGCATGATGGAACAATATGAGATGATGCTCAAGTCTGTACAATTGTGTGGAGTCAAGTGACCCAATAACCTGGAACTCAACTGACACATAAAAGAGAAATAAACTACTACCTTATTTGACCCATTGCATTTTGAAGTCTGTTTGTTACAGCAGCTTATGTTGCCCTATCTTATATAAGAGCAGATATAGGCTTAATTTTGCTTGGAAATATTTTTTTTTCAACCTCAGATACCAGAAAAAAACATAAAGTCATAAGAAAAAATTTACAGCCCTTTCCTTGAATAAACACTACTTTTATACACAATGAAATTGCTTTCTATCTTTGAAAAGCTCTTATTGTAGGTTGGATTCCTTAGAAGCAGAGCCTGAGTTGAGGATTCCCTTGCATCAATTGAGCAAGGACTCTTAAGAAAAACCTGTAAAGCAGTGAGGGGAGCAGGATGAGAAAGGGGAAAGAGCCAAGAAAATATGTGGATTCAGCTGGATACTAGCTGCAGCTATATTCCACTTAGAGATCTAGATTATAAATCTCACTGCAGTTTTTCCTGCTTGAGACAGGGGTAAGTATTTTGAATCTCCATATTACTCAGTCATTGGTTAGTGGAATCTCCTAGACTGTTCATCCAATAAAAGTCCAATCCTCTTAAGAAGGAAGTTGTAAACTGATAGCATCTAACACTCTGGTACCTGGGACTGGGTGCACCAGCCCAGTTAGGGCACCTGTGCAGCACACCTTCAGTGTTCACTATAAGCTCCTTATCCTTGAATGTGCAGATATGCAATCTATGGATTCACATTACACAAGATTGATGGAAAGATTCTCTTCCCAAAGGGAATTCTATGTTTTTTATGAATCCAAATACAATCCCTAATTTTGTAAATTCTTTCATGAGAAGATGGACAGTCAGAAAATTAAATTTAGGAAAAAAAAAAAACAAAAGCTAGAACAGTCGTCTGTATAAGAAGATGTGAGAAAACAATAGAAGGTAAGATTCCTGGGAGATGGAACAGACAGCTGTCTCTGATGTGAGCAGGTGCCACAAAAGACAATAGTGTGTGGTGGTACAGAGCCTAAATTTTGGAGCAAGATGGTCTCTGCTTAAATCAAGAATCTGTGTGACTGTGTGACACTGAGCAAGTAACTTGACCTCTGTGTGCCTCAGTTTCTTCCTCTGTAAAATAGGGAAAATGGTGGACAATAATAGCTACAGGCTGTTGAGTGGATTAAATACTCAGTGTATGCAAAGTTCTTTGAACGCTTCCTGGAACACAGTGAGTGCTACTGCTACATAAGGGTGACTCTGTTAGGTAAGCTAGGTCTTGAAATGAGAGTACCAGGCACAGAATTGGAGAGGGCAATGATTAAAAAAGCCCCCGACCTCTGTTGGCGGATATTCTAGGGTTGAATCTCTGTTCTGCCATTACATTACCTTGAACAAATTACTTAAATTCTTTATGCTTCAGTTTTCTAATGTATAAACTGGGAATAATGATAGCACTTTTCTTATAGAAGTGTGGTAAAAATTAAATGAAATGATTATTGTAAAATTCTTAAAACAGTACCTTGTACATAATACACTTTAAATGTGGTTGTGTGCTGTTATTATTTCACAAGGAAAGGCAGGGGGACTTATAAAAGAATAGAGAAAACTTTATTAGGGCATGTTCATTGCTTGTATACAGTGGTTTTATGAGGTGAGTATGAGACTGGAAAGGTAAGTAGAAGCTGAACTGGAAATTCCCTCTGTAAAAGCTAAGGTGCTTTGACTTGGTCCTGTAGGCACTTTAAACTCATAGAATGTTATAAATGTTGTCTTAAGTTTATTTTCAGCATAAGAATGTAGAACTAGTTAGCTATTGTTGCATAACAAATAATGTCATAACTCAGTGTTTTAAGACAAAAACTATTCATTTAGCTCTTGATTATGTAGGTTGACAGTTTGCACTGGGATTAGCTGAGAGATTCTTCAGGTCTCAGGTAGACTCCTTTAGGCTCTTGCACGATTCTGCATTTGTTCCCTGGTCCTGTCTAGTCAGCGCTGGTTCAGGGAGCTGGTTGGGTGTGGTGTGGAGCACCTTGGGTCTCTTATACATGGTCTTCAAGGCTAGCCCCAACTTGTTCTCATTGCTGAGGCAGAATTCCAATAGATAGAACAAATGGTTCTTGAGGCCTAGTCTCTAAACTACACAAAATTACTTCTGGCAAATTTTTTTGACCAAATCAAGTGACTAGTAAAACCCAGAGTTAGAGTATTACAAAGTCATAGCAGAGTGAGAATGGATATAGAAACACCATTAATTGAGGCCATCAGTGAAAACAATTTAGCAAATTCTTCAGTAATCAACATTTTTGTCCCAACCCACGGGACAGTCAACGGGGGCCCCAAGCACTGAAAGAGAAGGGGGACAAGAAACGCAAAGAATGGAGATAAGACAGGCTTTCTGATCAAGTCTCATTTATTGTAGGTAGGGGTAGAGTATATAAGGGGGAGGATTTGCATAAGCACAGTTGCCTTGGATACCGAACCGCAGAACATTCCATTTCCTTATATGACAAAAAAATGCAAAAGGGTCCTGGGAGAGGAGGGGGCTGCAAGGTCAGATTAGTTTAAGCAAATGGCTCAAGGGTCCCAGGGCATGTCAGGGCATGTCAGGGCAACTGACTTTATGCTGTCTATCCTATCAAATAGCACAGGGCAAGGCAGACCCTGTCCCAAGGCAAAGTTGCCTAGATCTCAGGTATGAGAGCCTTGATAAAAACGGCTCCCCACACATTTTAATTCATGAAAAGAAACAGAGGCAGCAATTACAGCTTTGCTACCCCCATTAAAATAATCAACTTTTGTAAGGTCCTGGAGGGGATGGTTTTATACATTCCAAAGAGGTGTCACCTTGGTCTTGCTGTTTCTCCTCTTGTGCCCTTAGCCTCTCTCTTCTATACATTTCAAAGATTGGAAGTTAATGCCAGGAGAAGATCTGATTGGGAAGAAATCTGCATCATTGTAGAGGCCTCACAATTCCACATAAGATTATAAAAGAGGTAAACAGTACTGAAGCCATGAGAATTCATTATTAAAAAGAAAGGAAAATTTTAATATATAAAAGCAGAATGTTTGGGGAAAAAATTTAGTCCCATTCTATTTATATCTTTATTCAGAAAAATAGAAAATTCATATAATCTCCCAATTTACATAACTATAGGGATAAACTAAATAATATTGTCTAAATGTCATATGTTTGATAAAGAAAAGTACAGTCATAGTACTTGAACCCTACATTAAGTTATATTGTGATGACGTGCTACTGAAAGGGTCACAAAGATGTAGTAATGGGTTAAGGTTAAGAGCCTACATGCTAATCGCCATGTCTCGCTTTTGGACACCTGCTTGCTTGAAAAGTTATTGTTTGACTATTACTCCTGGAGACCTAACAGTTGCCCATGGGAACCTAACAGTTGCCCATGGGAACCTAACAGTTACCCATGGGAACCTAACATTTTAACAGTACACTTTCTGCTTCTGTACCCCCGCTTGCACAACCCACCTTTAGGGTGACAGGTTGAGAATAGAAGAAATATTAAACCTTTGTGATTTAGACAGAATGAAGAATGAGATTTTGGGCTTAAAACCCTTGTATTTTTATGTTTCGGGGCTGCTCCTTTGGAAGGACAGCCGCCGGCTAATAAACTGCCTCTAATATCAGAGCACTCAGGTTGAGTCTGGTTATTCCAGTCACAACAATATTTTTTGATATAATTTTTTGATATAATTTATACACATTGTTAATTTTCATGTAACCACTTGATGTGTAACCAACAGTATATATTATTGAGAACCACCCGTCTGTAAGAAATAATGAATTGAGGATCATAGAATTTACTTACTGGTCACATGGAGGTTTTCCTATCATTGGCTTGCTGATTTTAGCACATTGACTGAAATTGCCTATGTCCTCAGTAAGAAGTCATTCCTTCATAACTCAATCATTTAAAGTAAATCAGTTTAATGTTATCTTTAAAGAAAAAGAAGAACGTAAAATTTACAGGGAAAAAGTGTAACATTTTTTCCTTTGAACACCTTGTGTTGGGCTATGTTTGGGCTGCCCCAGAAGCTGATCATGTTGCCCCACAAGCTGACCCTGAGGTAAGAGTCTGAGAGCAAGTAGTTTATCGAGGAAGGGAACCCAGAAAACATTGGTAGGGAAGTAAGACATGAGGGGGAGAACAGTGAATAGGGTGCGTAATATCAAACTGGTTACATTTGTGGGCACCTGGGCTTAATCCCCCAGGGGAAGCCTGGGAGGCAGGGTAGACCACCTGCCTCAGAGATGTTCCACCAGAAAGGTGAGGGATCTAGGACATTTATACACTCACTACTATCATCTGTGGCTGAGGGCTGCTCCTAGGAGGTGTTACTTGCCTGGCATATCCAGCCAGCCTGTGTGGTGAGCAGGCTCCTGCAAGCAAAGAAAATTATTAGGCAAAGACATGCAAGAGATGTGCAGAGAAGTAAGTGCTGAGGAAAAAGGAATTGTGACTCTCAGCGTCTATTCCAGACTAAATCCTGGCTTTCAAATCTTTTTTAAAATTTTAACTAGCCACTCAAATCCTTTTATGGAATATAAAACGGTATGTAAAACTGATAAAAAATGCAACTACTTTCATTTCTATGATGGTGAATATGTGCTTGTGTCCAGTGTTCTATCTTTCCCCCTGGCTCTGAAAACCATCTCTGAGGAATGCAAGGGCTCCTCAGGAAACAGTTTGAAAACACACGATTTAGATATTTAGGGACATTTCCAGTTTTAGGTCCCTGGTTGACATCTTTAAATAAAGATAGCTTTCACTAATATCTTCTCTCCTTTTAAAACCAAGACCAACACAAAAAGAGCCTTCAGAACCTCAGTTTAAAAAGTTCAATTGAATTTCATGGTGATAAGAGCCCCGCCCCCCCCCCCGCAAAAAAAAAAGACTCAAGGGAGGAAAATAACAAAATATCAAAATGTAACAAAACAACTAATTGGATGCCTATTTAAAACCCATAGAGACTATCCAGAATTGGGTAGCCATAGTAACACACCCAGAAATATACTGTGGGTGTGACTACAAGCTGGATGAGGAGGAATGGGGGTGTGGAGGGCAGAGGTCTGCTGGGCAGGGCACAGTCTCTCTGCACAGATTTACCACTGAGACTGGAAAGGAACAGCCTTAACAGAAGCTGTGAATCTCCTCAACGAACATAGAGGTTTATCTATATTTTTGGCAACTTCCTTTTGGAATCAAAAGTTGGCTTCTTCAGAGAGAACTTAAATGGAAGCATATTTAAAAAAATTTTTTTTGATAAAATTCACACTATGGGGGGGCGGGGAACAAGACCAAATGGAAACTGTGGGCGGTAGCTGTGATTGTGCCTTTTCAAGCAGTTCCTTAGATACCGCTCTGAGTTTGGGCTTGTATTGTGTTGATATTCACATTAAGTGACTGAAACTACAAGGGAGCCCATGAAGTATTGTAGTAAAAGCTATCAGTGCCTGCCCCGTACACCTGTTTAGCCCCTCCACCAGCTGTTGTGAATGTTGAAAGTTAATGACTCTCAGCTGCCTCCTATCCACAGCACTGCCCTTGGCCAACAGGCACCACCTCTTCAGATAATACCTGGGAAGCTGTATCTTCCCTACAGCCCCAAGCAATGACTGATTAATACTGGGGTATAAAATCTTGGTCCCTTGCCTCAATTTAAGACATAGCTAGCTATGGTACCATTCAAGCTTCTTGATGGAATCAGTCTTAACCCAGACACCAGAATACACCATTTCCTTGCTCAGCTTCTTCCTTTGTTCTGTTTCCCTCACTTCCTTGAAGGTTTCTTCTGAGATCACCTTCTCAATAAAACACCTGCAAAATAATAAAACTTTTCAGGATCAGTTTTTAGGAAACCTATCCTAAAACAGGCATCATGAGAATGGCCTTGAAATAAGCATGAGCTCACCTGCCTTCAAGTTGCGGTCCAGCAGTAGGAAGCTGCAAAGGCCAAGAGCAAATTTCTTGACCTCTCAGGGACACAAATACACAGGGTAAAGTTTGACTAGATCACTGTTTTTGTTTGTATTATCTCAGCTCACATCCTTGCCTAGCTTCTTTCCAGCCATATTCTGCTTTTCTTTCTCTCTTATAGGTTTTTCCTGAGGCCAATATATCAATACATCACTTGCAAGAACCCCAACAGACAGCTCTATACACGGGGAGTCTGACCTAAGACATATGATAATAGTTGGAGGGAAAATGCATCTTTTGCAGCCCAATGGGAACCACCAAAATCTATGAGGAATTGGCATCCATCTTCCATCCTCCAGCCAGCAGGAGTTTCCTTTCATTGGATCTACACATTGGATTTTCACAAGATTCCTGGTGAATGACAGTTCATAGATACAAATGTCTGAAAGCTGTTGGACCAGAAGATCTCTAATGTTGGGTCTAGCTTGACAGTTCTGGAAAGACTTCCTCTACTACTCACTGAATAATAGTGCTCTGAATTTATTGGAATTGGGGAAAAAATGGGGACAGGCTAGGTATTAAAGAAAATATGGCTGGAAGAAGCCTTGGGCATCATTGAGAAAATCTTCAGATTATTTCAAATAGAAAGGTTATTTTCATTAATTAGATTTTCAGACTACCTCTTTTGGTTGCTTGCCTCCCTGAAAATCTCAGAACTTTATACCAGGGTATAAAATGCTGTTGTTGCTCTACCTAGATACCCTTTTATTGGACTTGGGTATCTATCCTTCAGTTGTCCTAAGTTAACGGGAGCCACCTCACCTAGAGATGACTGGGAGTTTATCCCTCAGTCTCCATATTCCATCTACTCCAAGTAAAAGGTTGTCATGGCCAATGGCTAAATCATTCTGGGAATTTAAAGCATACCCTTTGCTTCCAGCTGAAACCAATCTGTGATTTAATTCACACTCCAGATCTTCTCATGGGATCAGACTGAAGCTAGACTCCAGCTGAGACCACAATGTTGCTCAGCCCCTTTTCCTGCTCCATCTTGCTTCTCTCACTCCCTTCCTGGTTTCTCTTGACAGCACACCCTAAAAAAATTATTGGTGAAACAACTCCTTGGTAAGGCTTTGCTGCTGGAAAACTTGGTGTCCTAATAGTTCAGGTGTCTGAGGGCCACAAAAGATGAGATTTGATTGGGGACCAAAAACCAATTGATAAAAATGAGGTCCACAGGGAGCAATTTAGGGGTCCTTGATTCAGAAGAGCTTGTATGTCATACCCTTTTCAAATTTCCCAAACAGCTCTTCAATGTGTGAAAATAAATAAGAAAAAGAAAGTGTTCTTATTAGTGTCTTTTCTTATTCAAGAAATCAGAGATTTTTTTTCTTATAGCTGTATCTTCAGTGTTCATAACAGTTTGTAACTTATTGAATATATTTGAAGAAATATTCCAAAACATATTGTTGGTGGACTTTCATATTTCTGAATGCATTTGTAGTACAATGAAGACATAAAAAATGGCAGGCTTAAGGGACAAGATAGAAGATTAACCTACTCTTAGGTTTATTAACTTTGCTTCTTTTCACTGAAGTTGAGCAAGTCTTATTAAATTCTAATTATTTTCCTATTCTTTTGCATTCTGATTGTTTTGTTCTTTTAGTATGCTTCTTTTAAAGAAATTAACTGTTTTCAGAATTGTGTATTCAATATCCATCATATCTGAGCTTTAAGCTACAATTTCTGTGGACTACACTATTACTCATTTTTAAATGCCATTTTAAAAGCCAGTTTTGACATTTATTCAAACCATCTGAGGTCTCTAGTCCTCTCGGTAGACCATGTGTGGTGCGAATAACTAATATGAATTCCTCTAGCCTTCGAATGGTTTATGGAGCAGGATGTGATATCAGGATCTTTGAGATGTTCAGTGGAGTTAAATCTGGTATTAACTTTGAAGGTATCTTTCTTTATCGAGAACCAAGTAAATACATTTCTTGATTGGTAGAGAGAAAAAAATAAGAAATTTGGGGAAATTTGGCCCCTTTTCACCCCCATGATATCTTTATTTTAATTTTCTTTCCATTACTTTAGTAACTACCTTTGGCTGGTAGTGGAGTGCAGAACAGAAATTGGGGTGAGGTACTCATCTGAAGCGCAAAATTTAAGTGGGTGCTAAAAAATATTTTAATACACTATTTTTATTGTGGTAAAAACATATATAATTCATCATTTTAACCCCACTGAACAACAACCTCCCTTTTCCTCCTACCCCCAGTCCCTATTAACCAAAATTCTACTTTCTGTTTCTATGAATTTGACTACTTTGGATATGTAAGTGGAATCACGCAGTGTTTGTCCTTTTGTAACTAGCTTATTTAGCATAGTGTCCTCACAGCTCATCCATGTTGTATGTATTATGACAGAATTTCCTAATTTTTTTAAGGCGGAATAATATTTCATTGTATACTTATACCACATTTCCTTTATCCGTTCATCCATTGATAAATATTTGGGTTGCTTCCACCTCTTGGCTATGGTGAATAGAGTTACTAATATTATGTTGTGTGTCAATTATACCATAATTTCTTTATTCTTTTTTCTTTTTGCTCCTCTGACTTGATTTTAAATGACTCGTCTTCAACTTTGCTGATTCTTCTGCCTAATCAAGCCTTCCGTTGAACTCTTCTAATAAAATTTTCAGTTTATATACTGTATTTTTCAGCTCCAGAATTTCTGTTTTTTTTGTATAGTTTGTATATCTTTGTTAATCTCTTTTTGTTCATACATTGTTTTTCTAATTTCATTTAGTTTTCTACATGTGTTCTGTTCTATCTCAGTCAGCATTTTGTTGTAATTTTCAGAAAGCTTATAGCTCTATATTTCTTTAGGGTTGCTTTTTTGAGATATATATTATTACTTTGTTTGGGCTATGCTTGCCTGTTTATTTGTATGCCTTATAATTTGCTTTTTTGGGGGATTTAAGCATTTAAAACAAATAACCACTTCTCTCTGTCTCTGTGAATTGGTTTTATGCAGACTGGCTGAAGGTTCTAGAACCTCTTAAATTTTTTTCTAATTTCTTGCTCTCTTTATATCTGCCTGCAAACTGCAGCTCTAACATGCTGCTCACCTCTGTTTACAGTGGCTTACAAATCCCATTAGCACTATTAGTTGGCAAGACATAAACCAGTCCCTCAGGTTGTCCCTAGACAAACCTTGGATGCATGATCCACTCTTGTTAGCACTCCAAGGGAGGAGCTCATGTAAGGTGGGTGAGTGGGGTGGGGAGAGATCTTCCAGTTGCTCTATGCTAGGCCACATAGATAGAGGGACACAAATGAGTGTGACAAATATTGGGGATTTTTCTACACTTCCCAGGGGAATCCTTTCACTGTTTCACAATGGTCTGGGTGTTAAAGCTTCTCAGTTGATCTCTAGAGTACTCACAGAGGTATTCATATATTGTTAACTTGATGTCCTTGTAGGAGAAAGAGGGCCTGTTACTTCCTAGTCTGCTATCTTGTTGATATCTGAATCATTTTCATCTTCATTCAAATCTATTTTCAGAAAGACTACCTTAGTAAAGCCATTAATCTCAATGTAAGCCATTGCTCTTCCCTACCTGAGACCTTGTATTTAAACCTTATTTTGCTACAAGAGTGAAGAAATAAGCAATATTTTAAAGATTCAAAATTAATTCAGAAAATACTTAAAATTTCAAAAATTTAAATTAGATAGTGTCAGAGTGTTTATTATATTTTTAAGGTAAATTTCTAAGAGACTAGTGACTTGTTATAGAGAATGAAGAAGAAAAGTTATGTGTGACTTAGTGAGTTGTTACTATTTGCGACACATAGGCTAAGATAGTCTTAACTTGGAGCTAGAACAAATTTAATCATCATGTTTAAAGCAGCTGTGATAACAGGCTAGTTAGTGTTCAAAGGTAGGGAAGGTAGAGGAAAAAGATGCATTAACTGAAATAGCAGAAGTAGACTTTGTCTTGCTTAATGTGTACCGACAGTCTATCGTCAATAGATAAGCAGGAATGAAAGGAGATATCAGGCAAAAAGTTAGAGACCTAATGTGTGGGTTATTTAATGCACTCCTGAAGTTAATGGAGATTTTTTTTGTCTGTACTTTTTCACTCAAAAGTAAGAATTTAAATTTTGAAACCAAAAGCATCTTCTCCTTTGCAAAAAACATCTTCCATTTTGCAAGACACTTTGGAGGCAGGTGGTAACTGAAGATTTAAAGAGCAAAATTTCAACTCTATGTAAAAGCTATTGTGTGTTTAAATTATTCCTAAATGGGTAGATAAGGCTGAATTTTCTGTCTCTAATCCTCTTCTATCCTTGAGGCCTCTAGGCTTCCTCTCTCTTGCTTCAGATCTCTTTATGTACACCTGCTCACCTTCATTTTTTATACAAAGACACTCAGAAAGATTCTACCTTAATAAGAATGTAAGCCATTGCTACCCCCTGCCTAGAGCCTTGCATTTAAATCTTATTTTGCTGCAAGAAAGATAAAAAATAAACAGGCTTTTTCCTTGTCAAATGGATTGCAGGACTTTCTGAGGAGGCTGCAACTATCTAGTGAGGGTCCTACCTGAGAGCAGGAAGGAGATGTTACACTATCACCTTTGCTTCCGCAAAGGCTGACCTTGGTGGCATTGATCATGCAGAAAGGACTACTTAAATGAGATAATAATTGATATTGAGATGATACCTCATAAATTGATGTGAAGATCATTTATAAAGAGGAAATGTGGTAATTCTGTCCCATTTCTGACGTTTGTATTCTAAATAGTCTGAGGAAAATGAGCAACAGGTATTTCCTAATCCCCCTGGCTAGTTCAGTAGGAATGGAGACATGCAAAACTGGCATTCACTTAAGTGAGGTTAATGGTTCTCCCTAAAGTAAAAAAAAGGTACCTCAAAAACATTTTATGAATATATTCCCTCCTTCCTTTATTCAACATACACTTATTGAACTTTTAATGTGTATCAGGCATTGTTCCAGACCCTTAATTTTCAGAAGAAAACAAAACTTCATAGATAACTATGTCACCTGGGGATATCATGGGAGGAAGACATGTAGCTTTAGAAATGTGCTCTTTGATTTAAATTGTAGAGAATATGAAAAACTTCTGAAGACAATGGAGCTAAGTGTAGGAGGTTCTAAAACACTGTTTTATCTGTGTGTATCAATTAGAAATCTTGCTTATTTGGCAATTGATTTTCCTAATAATGATGTTAAATAACACAAGAGTAAAAGTGCTCTCTGAATCATCAAAGAAAATTAGATTCTGTTTAACACAGAACCTGTGTTAGATGTATTTCTTAATTATTTGAAAGTCTGTGTGTCTCAATTAATCAGGCAACGTGATTAACTAAAGAAGGTTGTATCTTGGCCTAGTACGATAACACTGAGTTTACTGTGACTTGATTGCTCAAAGCAAGCAAGTTTGTAAAAATGTCCAGGAGTGAGCAAGAGACAAATATATTTTAATATTCATAGGTTGATGTAAAAGCCAATTGTATGAAAAACTGATTCCAAAAAAGACCAGCCAGACTGGTGCTCAGCAGTTCAAATAACTTATGTTATTTAGTACAAGGCTACAGAATTGCATATACCAAAAACGTAGTTATCAGCTACCACACATTATCTCTGCCTGGATTTTATTTTTCTTCTGGTGAATCAACAGAGATGGTTCTTCAGGAAAGCCTCACCTGGAAAGAATGGGGTTTGGAGGAAGGGTGAAAACAGATTGACATTGCTCCAGGCTGTCCAGAAATAACCAAGTGGAACATCTAATTCATTAAGTGGCAAGCCAATCAATGTCTTTTTTAGTTCAAAGTCCTAAAAATTATAAAACAAAAGCTGTTCTGTGAGAGATGAGCTTTATGGGGACATACAAACAAAAAGTATTTGGGTTCAAATGGCCATGGAAATTTACTGATTGTTTTTTTGTCCCATAACTGCAGCATATGCCTCTGAAGTCTTTGAAATGATACTATGTGGTATATCACTGTATAAAGAAAAAATTCATAACTGAGTTATTGTGACAGGTTCCTTTATCAGAAGAGTAAGGAGAACACTTGAGATATAATAACGAGTTTTAGACCCAATGTACTTGGGGTAGAAGGGGTTCATAACCCTAACAACAGCGAAGAAAACATTAGTGAGAGAACCAACATTTAATCAGAACAATAAAAAAGGCTTTAGTTCAGATAATCCAGAGTGGAGGTGGGGAAAAAAAAAAGAATCAGGGGAGAAAAAAGAATAACCAATCCACCTCATAATAGAAACATAAAACTCATTTTTTAAAAAGTACCAGCATATTAAGGAGCTTGGATGCACTCCATTCTAACCATAAGTAAAAAAATAAACAAACAAAAATAAACAACTCTTCTTAGATCTATCAGAAATTGAGATCAGAGGGAAAACCACTAAACCACTGCACCCAAGACTGAAGAGACAAACAGACAGATACAGAAAATAGCAGAACATTAACTCATGAGCAAAAACCTTCTCAAGAGCCAGTACTAGGGTAAGAAAACCACAACTGTAATTAATAAATTGTTGGAGGCTCAGTGTAGATAAGTCTAAGAGTTAAAAACTACAGTGACCTTGTCATAGTGGGGGGAAACCCCACACTTTATTGAGTTTTAGCTCCAGGAGTGCTCCCAGCTTCCCACTGCGGAGATGGGTGAAAAATCTCATGCTTCCAGCAAGGGAGAGGGGAAAAGTAGCCATTTTGAAATATGCCAGAGCACTCTCTTAATAAGGTTGGTTCCAGAAAAAACTGTTTTTTACCAGAGCACCTATCTGATGGAGGTGGCATGGATCGCATAGAACACAGAAGATGGCCAAGCTGGAGGGTTACCTGACCCACATCAAAAATTGTCTGAGAAAGCCAGTGATTTTCAGGATTATTTTTTTACTGCAGCATAACTTAGCATACATTGGCTAAAATACGTGTTAATTACTACATTGTTTGAAGTGATGGTATGGGGTTTTGTTTTTGGAAAGACTATGAGGCTAAAGACAAGCTCAAGGAAAACAGTAGCAATATCAGTTAGCTTATCTCCCACGAACAAGAGGAGGAGTATTTGCCAACTGTAAGATCCTAGCCTAGCGCTGTCCCATAGATCTTTTAGCAATGATAAAAATGTTCTATATCTGCATTGTCCAATATGGTAACAACCAGCCATATGTGCTATTCAGTATTTGCAATGTAACCAGTGCAAATAAGAAACTGAAACTTAATTTAGCCCTGCGTGGGTAGAGGCTACCATCTTGGACAGCACCACTGCAGTCCATACTCTATTTGCATACATATTCGGGACTTAAAGTGGCAAAACAAAGAACTCCGGATCCTAAAGGGTACTTTTAACCAGTCCTTTAAAAAATTATTTAAAATTAAATATAACATGATTCTTTGTGAGCATGGCCTATTTCTTGAATTTCTTGAGACTATAGGGTGAAAAAAGTTTGGTTAGTAGTTTTATGCTTCAAAATATAATTTAGTAAAAATTATGATTATTAAAAATATATTATATTGTCTTAAGACATTATCCCCTTTAAGTGTCTTAATTTGATAATTACCTAAAATGAGCACTAAGTCAAGCATTTGAGTGGAGGTGTCTTCTTTGGTATGTGATCCCAGATTCTCAATGAAGAAGCAGAAAATTGAGACAGGGATGGCAGAAAGCCAATAAAAAATGTATTATTTAGTGAGCCACTTCTGTAGGCATTTAGGGTATAATTCTACTGAGATCCTCTTGGAGACTGTATAAAGTACACTTTATAATTGTTCCCCTGAGAGGTGAGGAAGCAGGAGTATTTATCTACCTTCTCTTATTTCTGATTAATTGAGGGTTGATCATGTGGAAGGCTGTTAACACCCCAGTATTTCCAGCTAGTTTAGCTGGAGCTGCTCCTATGCCAGAAAAAAACCTTAGAGAGAGGTAAACATAGAGACTTGTGTAGAAAGCTGCCTTCATGGTCAGGACCTGTCCTCCAAAGCTGCAGATGACCTCCAGTGTGGGCTAAGGAAATATCATCAGTGTACCAACATTATCTGCTAAAATGTTCAAGAATATTATAAAACTCATCCTTGGTTCTACTGAAGTCTGGCCTGCATTATGCATAAATAAACAGAATCAGAACAATGTGATCCAACTTTACCAATATCTAGGTGAGTCAATTGTGTGTAGCACCTGGGAAAGTGTTTGCTTTCCTGATATAAGAAACTGTCTTGGCTATCATGTCCTTTGCTTTTTTATTCTCTTCTCTTCCTTCTGTTCAGAACACAGATGAGATGTCTGGTAGTCTAAAAGCTCTGTTGTGACTGTGAGGCAACAATAAGACACCATGTTTAAGGAATAAAAGATATGTAACTCAGTGTGAAAGATAATGAGTTTTGGATGATATCATAGAGCAATTGCACCGGTCTTGGACTGCAATTCTCTGGACTTCTTTTTAAGGTTCTATTTAATTCTGCATTCAAAATTTTGGTTATATACAGGTAAATGCTCTCTGAAGGGCAGAGAGCCTATCCAATCATCATCTTTCATTTCCAAACCTGTCATTGAATGTGAATTTAAAGAAGGTATTTGAAGGAGTTTTAATCATATAGATGGTCCTCCTTTACCACTAGAGAGGCAGTTTATTATTTACCTCCACTCAAGTTGGGTATTACTTCACCTTTCAATGAATAATTGATTCTGCATTTGTGTCTACCCAATGTATAAAATAATGCCAGGATTATGCTAGTCCTGAAAGAACTCATAGTAAACACTGTTGCTCTTCTGTCCAAATCCACATTAATAAGAGTAATGCATCCGTACCCCAGCTGCTGCAAGCAGAAGCTTTTAACAGCTTACAGCTGTCCTTTTTTTCAAACACATTCTCTCAGCTCCTGAGAGCCACCTCACCCAGAAATGCCTAGGAAATTCAGTGTCCTGCCCCCAGAAGTAGCCCACAGTTAATAATTATCCAAAAGGGGGAATAAAAAGGCCATCCCTCTTACCTCAAGGTGGACCAACTCTGGTTTCATGTCTGTTCCAGAGCTTGCTGCAAGATCCAACTGAGACTACATGACAGCTAAGACAACATCATTGCTTGGCTGTTTCCTCTACTCTATCCTCCTTCCTTCCTTCCCTTTCTCCAGAGAGTCCTCATTAACTAAGGCACTTGCACAAGTCAGAGGGCCTGACTTAAGACACATTTGGAAAAAAATTTAACACTTTGTTCTAGTCTCTTAGTCTATGGAGAAAAGTTATAAGTGCTATCAATAATATCACATCAATATTTTTAACACAAAAAACACATTTACTTTTAAAAACATATTTAGTATCTATTAATAGTTTTCAGTTATTTAAATGAATTGGTAAAAATTAGATATTTTCTACTGGAGAATTCACAAATGTAGTCTTTATACAAGGAGGAAGGCTGTTCACTATACAAAAGTAAGATGTATGCCAAATCCTACATGATCTCAAGTTGCTCTGAATCTCCCTTCCACTTAAACATTCACTCCACCTAGAAGTAGAATATTCAAACTAAGTGAAATATCTTTAAGACTAATTTTACTCCTACCCTAATGAATAGAATCAAGGAACCACAGATGAGAAAGTGGTTTGGGATTGTCGTAAATAGATTCAGGTTCTACAGAGGCATGAACTATCAGGAAAAGTTCTTTGTAATATCAGTCAGGTGCCCAGAGGAAATTAATATATAGATATTGAAAGCATATGTAGACTCCTAATACTGAGTCAGATACAGAATCTGGTACCAGAGTGACTGGATAAGAGATTCTAATTAGAAAATGAATATGCTCCCTGAAGAATCTGACTGAAGGGTGAAGTTTCCATTTATTTAGTTGGGTATTATAGTCAAAGCTGGCTTTGTTTCATCTATCAGGTAAGAATTAAATGTGTTCTGTGAGGCATTACCTGCTCCTCTTATTTATAGTGTCTGATTTCCTGGAGATGTGGATATGTGGAAAGACTTTGTTATATGATTTAGGTTTTTTGGAAGAATAAATTTCATACATGGAGAGTAGGGTACCTCAATAGTTTTAGACATTAATATTATCAATATAACTCATTATAATAATATTATTATTAATATAAAACAAATCTGTATGTTCTCTTATAACTATGAAGGACATATTGTCCATAGTACTTCACTGATTTATTTTCATATAGGCACCTTCTGGCCATTTTAATTCTCTCAGCAAGTATTTTAAAGCTCCTATTATACCCAAGATTCAGTGCTAGACTTTATTGAGATCTTATGATCTAATAAGAGAACAAATGTACAAATAGAACTTTAAATCATGTGCACAAAAATGTGTGTTAAAAGACAAACATGAAATGTCACGGGGATTAAGAAGAGAGAGAAAGAAAAAAAAAAGATCTTTAGCTATAGTGACCACTGTAGGAAAGGATGGCAGATACCTGAAATCATTATCAACATCATTGTAGATATTATTATATAAGTCTACATGTTAAGTAGAGCCAAACAAGGTTGTTATTTCATGAGTTAATCTTTTTTACATACCAAAATCATTTTTCTAAATAACATTAAGCACTTTTCAGAAGGACTTTGAAAAACCAAAGCTTTTATTTATTTATTTATTTATTTATTTATTTATTTCCCTGACAACTTCCAAGAATTTTGGAAAATGACTTACCAAATGGAAAACTCTTCAAAAATCTTTGGATACAAAATTCCAGAGAAGGGTAATTTAGATGACATTCATCTATGAAAGGAATGCTTTTTCTAACATATCTAAAAATGAAGAATCTCATTTTGAGTTTAGGTTTTCAGGGTATGGGTTTTCAATGGATTTTCAATTTTTCAAAGTCATCAAAAATAAAAAGGAAGAAGGAAGAAAAAAATAAAAATTCATATCTCTTCTCCAGATCTCTGAAACATGAAGAGAGAGAGAAAGAGAGAAAGAGAGAGAAAGAGGAAGAGAAAGAGAACACAGATTCAATAAAGAGATTAAAGAAAACTTAGTACTTGTATATGTTTGACTATCTTTTCAAATAGAAAAAGGAAAACTTTCACTAGCTTGGGAGTGAGAGCATAGTAGGTATTAGAGAGAATAACAACAAAATCAGAATGTTTACTATCACATTCTGTTGTTTAAATTTTTAAACAGGTTTTTTTTTTGGTTGTACATATAGAAAAACAACTTGCTAAAACAGAAAAAAAGGAGTTAGGAACATATTCTTAGAGTAGGAACATATGAGTTATTTATTCATCAACTATTTCTTGGATGTCTACCATGCAAGACACTATGCTGGAAATCAGGAATGCAGAGAAAAATAAGATTTAATAACAGCTTTGAAATCTGGTTAGGTTAAAGAGATACAAATATAGTACTCATTAATATCAATAAAACTAACTCATAATATGTTCCACATAATCTGTCAAGTACCTTACATGCATTTATAAAGAAGATGGTATCTTTCTATCCTCACAGGTGAGTAAACAGGAACTCATAGAAGTTCAATAACTTGCCCATGATTCCCTCTGCTGAGGTTAGGTTCCTAATCATCATACTATTAGGATATTTTTAAAGAGTTATTTTTATAAAAGAAATGAGAAACTGCCTAGAGTTGGAGGGAAGAAAGAGAATTTGTCAAGGCTCTCCAGCATTGGTATTATTTTAGATAATAAGTGTTAAAGGATGAGTAGATGGGGGCAATGAGAAGAACATATGTGAAAGTACAGCAACATGAGCAAATAGCATTTAGCTCAGAATGGACCATTGAGTAAGCTGGGAAGAGAAGTAAGAGATGAGCCTGGGAAAAAGTAATCATGGTCCCAGTGGGCCTGATATGTCTTGTTTAGGTATTTAACAAGACATTGAAATTATTAAAAAAGATGCTATCTTAGGACAAGTTCCATGCATGAAGTTGCTGGGACAAGGATTCAGGTGCAAATGATTTTTTAAACAAACACTGCCAGGAGAAACTGACTGGATAAAAAAAGGACAGAGAAGGGAAAGAGGCCAATCAAGAGTACAGTTTTAGGTGAAATCCCAGTCTCAGCTTAATTCCATGGGGGAACTTTGAAGAATGAATTATATGTCAGAATAAGTTTTGCAGAAAGGCAAATAATTTGGGATTTCTACTCCCACACCAGTGGGTCATTGGCTACAAGCTGCCCCAGGGATATAAATTTCCAGAGATCTCCAGTTCTCCGTGGATATGGGTGAAGCAACTCCAAGAGCCCAATGGTGGACCTCTGAAAAAGAATACAGAATCCAGTCATTACCAGCAAAGAAGGCAGAGTTGGAGGAAAGGTGTACAGAACATATGCAGAGCTCAATAGTATGTGCTACAGGTGGTAGTGCCATAATTGTCATCAGAATGACATTTATTAGAATTAGAATTGTCATTAGAATGACAATGACTCAAAAACATTGAAAATCTTGAATTGAAAAAAATAAAATCTCCAGACAAAATGTCATCTATTAAACAATGATAGCAACATAGGCAGAGATGAAAGACTCATAGAATTATAGAACATCTGAACAGAAATGAGTAAGAAGCTCAGATATTATCCAACCCCATTACAATTTGCAGATGAATAAATCATGACCAAAGAAATCACTGTGTACACATAATTAGTGGCAGAGCCAAACAAAGTATTGTTTTCCTGACTCCAAATAGTTTACTTTATATTCTATATCTGTAACTTTGGAGAGACATTATGTTCAAATCCTAATTTGTAACAATAAGACAAAGATTTCTTAATCACTGAGATTTAAAATTTTCTAACCTCCCTTGTAGTTGGGTGTGACATGTGACTGAGTCCTGTGATGTAAGTAAGGATAATGTTCCTAGAAGCATAACTTCCAGGCTTGCCTCATAAAAAACACCCAGGTAGCCATTTGTATTTTCTTTTTACATCTACTGGCAATCTAGGGAATACTCAAAGGAAGTAGAGAAAGGTAGGTCAACAAAATGGAAGGATCCTGGATCACTGGATGATTGTAAGGAGCAACTTCTCCCCCGCTCAACTACCAATCATCTTATATTGAATTATAATATTTACTAGCAAGAAATAAACATTTACTTTGACCAGTGACTGAAATTTGGGAATTATTTGTAACAGCAGTTAGCCTGTCCTAATATCAAAGCCATTGATAAATTTAGTCAAGTGATTTTGAGCTCCTTTAAGGCACCAGTATCATATAGCAGGTAATCCAAAAATACATAAAATATGGCCCTGTTCTAAACTAGTCTTCAGCATCAAAATAGGAGAGAGAAGTCATAGACAAAAGAGGACAGCTTAAGGCAATAGATGCTATGGGAATTAAGAGCAGTAATAGAAGACTTTTGGTTGCATTGTTCATAGCCATTTTCATAGAAGAGATGGCAATCCTCTAAAACCTTGAAAGATATATCAGGATTTTGATAAAGATGGTAGAATGAGAGTGCACTATAAAATGAGAAATGGCCCAAGATAAAAGAGAATCAAAGATGGATTTGGGAGTCCTCTTGGGATAAAATCTAAGAAAGTGAGACTAAATTTTTGAAGACTGAATTTTAAGGTAAGTAGTTGAATCAATTAGCTGTTGCTGTATAAAAACTTAAAGACTTAAAGCTTAAAAGCTTAAAAAACAAAACAAAACCCAGTTTCTTATTTCTTATAGGTGTTTGAATTGCCCAGAAGTGTTTGCCATTATGATTCAGTCTTGACTGATCTTTACTGGGCTCTCTCATGCATCTGCGTTCTGCTAATGGGTTAGTTGGATGACCTCAAGTGGGAGTAATTGTCTCTGATCTCTGAATCTCTAATATTACAGTGTGGTAGGCTGGGATTATTCTCATATTGGTAGCAAGGGACAGAAGACAGATGACTAAATGCACAAGCACTTTTTAAACTCTCCACTTGTATCAAATTTGCTATTCTTGTTGAATAATGTAAGTCACATGGTCAAACCAAGAGTCAGTATGTGAGGGCACTATCAAGGGATATGAAGAGAAGAAAGTGCCAAAAATATCCATAAACAAAGGACTCTGAAACTAGAACTGCCTATATTCTAATCCCATCTCTGAAATTTTCTAGCTGATTTTGGACATAGTATTTAAGCTTTCTATGCCTCAGATCCTCACATAAAAATTGAGATAAAAAAATATCACCTACATCACAGAGCTGTTTGAAGATTCAGAAGTTAATTTATGTGAAGCGTTTAGAGTAGTGCTTGGCACATGTTAAGCTTCCTTCATATAAATGTTGGTTGTTATTGTCAGGTCAATTTTAGAGATTTGATGGAGTATGTTTCTCTGTGTGCACCCAAGGACATAGGGAGAGGTGGTATGGTGAGGTCCCAGAAAAAGACTTCCTTGAATACATCAGTTTCTCTTAAATTGTCCTTTATAACAATTCTTTATTAACTGGTAACATCTTTGAGCTTGAACTCAACTCCACTAAAACAAAAGACAATAGAATTTGTCTTTAAGGTAACGGGAAGATCATAGGCCATTTCTAGTTGCCAGTTGGCTTTATCCATAGAAAAGTAAACTTTCTATGTCTTCTTGACAGGAGGTATTTGAAACTTGGAAGTTATATTTCCACTCTCCCACAGAAACTGGGAGATAGGAGCATTGTCTTCCTAGGTGATAGCATTTAAAATAGATGGTTCCCAAATCCTTGAGAAAGGTATTCTTGGGTTAGAAAACTGGCGAGAGACTTAAAATATATAATTACCCTCAAAGGGATAGAGAAATATTTAGTTACAAGTTTTCTAAAGTCAATACTCTAAGAAAAAAGAGGTCAGTGGATTAGAGTCAGAAAAAAGCCAAGGTTTAGTCAAGTTTAGAGTAAAGTTAAAACTTTCTTGTTCAAGACAATTTTTATAGTTTCTATGTGCTTTACCAATTCTACATTAAACAGGAATTAAAAATTCAAGATTCAGTAGTTGGCCAGTCAGTTACATTTATTTTACAATATTTCTAGTGGGATTTTAAGCTTGTGGTGAGTTACTACTTTATACACTAAGTAGTGCTCTAGTGACTATTCAAATGCCTACTTTCTGGCCACAGATATTCTAAACAAAAAGTTTTACATAAATCAAGAGAAGGGCATTTAAATTTTTCAGATCAAATGGCATTAATTAAAACAATGAGCCAAAGGAAAAAAGATAAGAATTTTAAATTTCTACAACATGTTTTTATGTCTAGTTTGTAATGCATCTATACATTTCTTTCCCAGAATAACATGTTTTTTTAGAGCATATTTTTATTTGGATCTGGTGGTGCAGATGGTGGAGGGGAAGTGTGAGTCCCTTGGGGTGCTGAGAAAATGAGCGGGTTGGGGCTGGAATATAAAATGAGAAATAAAGACTAATCTAGTAAGTAAAGGAAAAAGAGGAACAAAAATAATATTGATAATGAGATCTGAATGATAAACGAGAAAGATTCTTTAAAGAGTGGAGTATCATATAATCAATAGATATATAAATAGATATCTCGATCTATGTATCTCTCTTCATTCAAACTTCCCTCTACCCTGCCACTTTTGGAAAACTCACCTAAAATTCTCACTTTTCTTTTATAAAAAATGACTTTTTTAAAAAATGGAGTCATTTCAAAATGAAGTTGGAGCCACCATTCCAGAGGAACTGCTTTGCATATTTTGCTTCTTGAACTTTTAGATTATTTGAACTGGTCCAGGCTACTGGACTGAGCCAAACTGGTATTGTCTTATCAACAATTGTTTATAAAGCAAACAAGACAGTGGATATATTGACCATAAGGACTGATTATTATGAACTCAATCTGAAGAATCAGATTTGCAAAGTTTCTGACCCTAAACAAATGCCTGTTGCCTCTCATTTCAGCTTTTAAATTTTAGCTTAACACTTCTGATCCAGCTTAACACTTCTGATCCTTGGCCAACAACTATGATTAAGTTTTTGTCTACAAACTCAACACCCTTATTGAAATATTTCAACTATGCCACAGCCTTTGCTCATCTTCTGCCTACCCTATACCAGTTCACCTGTAGGTAAACGCAACTGGAGAAAACCACACAGTTGTACTGATTGGTCTCACATTTATTTATCATCCTCAAGTGTGTTTTACCATTTAACAAAACACGACACTTATATTTCCATTTGTTCATTTTCACAATTTCCTACAAAACCATTTTCAACCATCTCATCTGTGCTTCAAACCTCCACACTTTCCTCCTCATCCTCATAGCCTTGCTTTTCATTTCATGAAGAAAATGGAAACATTTAGGAAAATACTCCTATAATCTCCCACCATTACTTATACCCACCTATCTGCAACTGTGCCTATATATTTGGCTAATTTTTTATTAGCATACTTGAATTACCTGTGTTCTTGCCTAAAGGCAATCCCTTCATTTGTCCACTAGATCACATCCTTTTCTCACCATTTCAAGGTCATCAATCCATTAATAATTTTTTTTCCTTTTATATATTTTTCTTTGCTGACATTTTCCTAACAGAATGGAACCATGTTATTATTTTTCTATTCCTAGCACTAGTTCTCTCTAGCTATTACTTCATGTCTAACATCCTATTTATAGCAAGGCTCTTTGAAGTATTATTAATTGTTAAGTCTTCTATTTGCTTCTTTTAATTCTCTCTTGAACTTACCCCAGTCAAGTTTTGCCCCATCACTCTATTAAAACAGCTTTTATCAAGGTCATGAGTGATTTCTATTGCTATCTTGGTTTGAGCCACACTCATCTCTTGCTTGAATTATTGAAAATATCTCATAACTATTCTTCTTTCATCCCTTCAACACAGTGGCCACTCTTGTTGATCTGGTTTAATTCTTAGTTGGATCATGTCCCTACCTGCTGAAGCCTTCTGCTGGCTTCCCTCTTTACTCAGAGTGAGATCCATGATTTCAGAGTGACACATAGATCTTAGAAAATCAACTCTTTATCACTTCTCTGATTGTACCTCTTATTACTCTCAAAATTGTCCACTTCGCTTCAAGCACACTGTACTCCTCACTGCCAGGCATCTCTGCCTTCAGGCCTTTGCCCCAGATAGCTCCTCTGAATTAAAACTTTCTTACCCACCTTATCTAAAATTGTAATTTAATTCTTAACAGTTATGTCTCTTTTTTTTTACTTTCTTTTTCTTATCATATTTTTCTCAAGCGTTTTAGTCCACTTCATTATTTGTGCTTTCCACTAGACTGCAGGTTTTATGAGGGTATGGTTTATGTTTTTGTTCATTGCTATATGGCCAGCACCTAGGTCAGTGCTTAGCACATAGTAGGAGCTCAATAAACTTTATCAAGTGAATGAATAATTAAGTGAATACAGGCATATTGGGCTTTTACTTTCCATCGTAAGAATACTATATACCATAAATGCAACCTAAATAGGGATTAGCTTCTTATTTGTTTAAGCAATATCACACACACACACACACACACACACACACACACACACACACATGTATGTGTGTGTATATATATATATATATATATATATATATATATATATATATATACTTATAATCAATGACAATTCCCAGTTCTTTTTTCATATGAACTCCTGCCAAGCCAGGAGTTCCCTATTGTCAAGTCACAGAATTATTTTTAAATTTCTACACATGGTCCTTTATAAACCTTATTTTGTTATGTTAAACTGAGCAGTCCAAGTCTGCCAAGAGATAATTCTGGATTTTGATCTGGAAATATTTTATATTAACATTTTCTTCTAACTTTGATAAACTCTTTTATTTGACTTCATTTATATTCATCATAATGTTTAATCAGACAGGGAATATTGAAGTGCCTCCTGGGCTACCAAAAGAGAAGTTGTGACAGATTGCATTTTTCAAAAACTGCTCCACCAATACATGTGTATTTTTTTCTTATACTGTGTTACTGACACTCCTCCATTGAGAGCTTAAGTCTAAGTTCCCTTCCCTTGAAACTGGACAGGTCTTCAACTGCTTCAATAAATAAAGTATGGAGCAAGTAACTCTATGTAACTCCTAAAACTAAATTAAAGATTGTGACGCTGTTACTGCCTTTACTGAGATGTGCACCTTGGACCATGAGCTAACATGTGAAAGTTTGGTTACACTAAGGCCACCATTTTGGAGGAACCATGTGGGAAAACCTTATAGAGATAGAAATTGTGCCCTGAGAAGCCCCACATATTTAAACCCCCATTGTTTAAATCTCTGCTGCCTCATTGCCAGACATGTGAGTGAAGAAGTCTTGAAGATGATGCTAGTCTCAACCACCTTATGACTACAACTTTGTGAGAAGATCCTAAGCCAGATGGCCCAGCTGAGTCAATTCCAAATTTCTGATGCACAGAAACCATGAGAGATAAGAAATTATAATTATAGTTTTAAGCCACTAAATTTTGGAGTGATCTGTTACCCTGCTGTAGGTAACGACCACCTACTGTGTTGTTGAGGGTATGTCCTTAAAATCTGGTCTTATCTATTGACCCTTGGGTATTACATATGAGAAGAACTCATGGTAGGAAGAGATACTAACATCCTCTCTGGGAAGTCTTAACTGCTTTACTTTAATTTTATGCTGAGTAGTAAATCTTTAAAACATAGGACTTTTTGAGATAAACTAGAATAGTGGTATAAGTGAATCAAGAGAGAGTGAAGATGACAGAAAAGCAAACTTTGGGAGGATAGAGCAAGTACTGAGATGGGCTGATTCATAAGTTTGCTTAGACTTGCCACACTTGTCATTTATTTGAGAGAAATTTGAAGAAACATTTGCTTTCATACAATGTTGAAATATTTCCTGATACAAGCTCAATTTCTATATTTATTCAATCTTTTCATGCCCCCAGTGCCCTCCCCACCCCTAGCCTTTAGACCTGATTTGCCAACAGAAAGACCATATTCTAAAAACAAACATTTATTTCCTAGGAGAGAGAAAGTCCAAGATCAAATTGCCAGCATGGTTGGATTCTTGGTGAAGATCCTCTTTCTGGTTTCTTTACGTGATAAGAGGTGGTAGCACGAAAGGAGGAGGAAAAGAGAAAAAAAGAGAGAGAGGAAGCTCTTTCATGTTTTTTAATATCTTAACATATGGACACTAATCTCTTCATGAGGGCTCCACTCTCATGATCAAGTTACCTTCCTAATCACCTCCAAATGCTATCAAATTGGGGATTAGGATTTCAAGGTATAAATTTGGAGACAAAATAAATATGTAGTACACAACACCATTCTTCATCTGCTCATTCTTCCCCAGACTTTCATTTCCTCTTTTCTAACAGGTTTTAACAACTGACTCAACAGTTGAGTTCTATTGTGACAGATGCTTGTTATACAAATATAACAAGCCCCCCCAAGACTTAGTGGTTTAAAACCATAATCATTCATGTATTTTGTGAGTCTACAGGGCATCTGGGTGGTTCTACTGATCTTCACTGAGCTCATGCATTCCTCTGCAGTCAGTTTGTGGTTCAGTTAGAGGCTGGCTGATGGCATCAGATAGGACAACATGGGTCTCTTCCATGTATCTCTCAAGTACAGTAGGCAAGTGTGGCATGTTCTCATGACTGCAGAAAAAACAAGGGCAAGATATTCTCTTCTTGTGTCACATTTCCTCTTGTTTCATTGACCAAAGCAAGTCACTTAACCAAGTCAAAATTCAGTGTGGGAAAGGAATATTCAGTTGCAGTACAAGGAGAATTCAGGGATCCTGTTTTGGGCCATAAATACAATGAAAAGAAGCAATGTATCAGGACAGTCATGCTATTACCTTGATTCTAATGTCACCCCTATAGAACTATCTGTGATAATGGAAATGTTCTAAATTTACCATGTGCAATATGGTAGCCACTAGTCATATGTCACTATTTAAATTTACGTTAAATGAAAAAAATTAGAAAAAGAATTTCTTAATCACAATAACCATATTTTATGTCTTGCTATCTAACAGTACACTAATTATCATTCCTAATATGTCAACTTAAATCAGTGAGGTGAAAAATTGTGCTGTTGCACTTAGAAGTTCTAATAATAGGTCAAAATGGGCCATTAACTTGTTATATTGGAGGCACCGAAATGCTCTGTTGAGAACTGACTGAAATTGATTAAGGTCAAGCTCAGTCAGGTTTTTCTTTGGGAGAATTTTCAGTAGCCTACCATAACAGAGAATATGTTTCCTCTTCACAGACTTACTAAGAAGTTGCAATGAAGCCAAGTCTTAGATCTAGCTACCACTGCCTCACCTACAGACATTAGCAAGCAGACTCGGGAGTTCACATACTCTGCTTTGTGAGCTCAACAAAGTCTCTGTTTCTAGTTTTAGGTGATTTAACAGTACTTTCCATAAAATATTCACCCAAGCCAAAGACAGAAGGTCACAGCTAAGCATACAGTGGACTCAAACAACCAAGAATTATCTTCATTATCTGCTGAATGTTGAATTGTTTTAGAGTCAAGTTGAGGGTACCATTCTTAACTGAGGAAAACTTTAGGATACGCTGAATTTTATACCATGCTCACACAAGGGGTTGAATGGCTCTCATGTTTCTAACCAACCCAAATATCCTGAACACTTTTATGTCACTAGTATAAACTCACTTCTAAAATCCATTGTGATAATTAACTAAACTACTAGACTCATTAAAGAAAATTCATTTCTGATATCAGTTAAGCTAATTTAAAAAACTTTAGGTGTTGTTCTGAGGTCAATATTGCTGTAGAACTTGTACTAATCACCCTTAGTGTGTGGTCTCTGATGAAATGCTAACAAACCACACTGGAGGACAGATTGTTACTCAGTAACCCAAAGTCCAATGATCTCATATTAAACTAAACATATATACATATATCCTCTAATTATACTGAAGTATATTAAAGTAAACTTCAGACCAAAAAATTTAAGGAATACTCACACTCTTACATCAAATTCTCAGCTATATTTATGACAAAGTTTATGTTTTTCAAAAGGCTGGTTTATTTTTGTCTTTTAAAAAGTTTTACTAGCATTTCTAATTTTAGAACATCTGTACTAGAAAGTGTGGCAAATGTAATTTTGGTTAATTACAAGTTTCAAATTTTGTTCATGTTGTTTAATATATGATCAATTTGTAAAAAATTCAAGAAAATTAGGAAAAGAGATGCATTTTTTCTTTATACATTATATACTTCCCTACAAATTTTATTTTATATTATTTAAATTATTTTTATATTTATTTACCTCTTCATCTACCTCTTATGTTCTTTATCTATCAAAATCTGAAAAAGCTTTTTAAAAGTCTTCTCCATTAGTTGTAATTCTGCTCATCTCATCCTAAAGTTTTTCATTTATACATTTGATGAGCTGTTATTTCAGCATACTATTTTATGACTGCTAAATTTACATAGCAAATGTATATTTGAACAATAAAACATGAAATTGTAATTTGAATCACCTTTTATTCAGGAAGAAAGTAAACTTTTGATGATTTATTATTAATATTATTCAGAAAGGGTACAGTCTTTACATAATTTCTGAAGACTTGCCTACTAAAGACCTTATTTTTTTTCCCTTCTCATGAATAGTAACTTGACAGTGTATAAAATTGTTGGTTTGCCAATCTTATCTTTTCTAGACTATGCTCCATTATTTCCTGGTACTTATTTTTCTTTCTCTTGAGGTAACTTGTATTTCTCACCTTGTTTTGTTGGATTTTTTTGGTTTGTTTGTTTCTTTGTATTCTGCTCAAAAATACATCTAGCAGGTGTCTAGTTGTAGGTTTTCTTTTTACTGTTTTTGTCTGTTATTACTGAAATGTGTGAGCTTTTAACCATCGTACTTGGGTACTTTCTTGAGCTCTTTCTTTTTCTTTTAAACTTAATTTTTATTCCTTCTGGTTTTGATTTTCATGTGTTTTGTCTCAGTAGATATGCTTATAACTCTGAAGCTAGATCTTTATTCTTCATCTTCTTATATGTAATTTTCTACCAAATTGTTTTTTATCTCTTTATATTTTTCCTTTAAATTGTGAGAAAACTCTCAATTCTATCCTTTGCAGTCTGTGCCCCATCATGTATTAAATTTCCAATGACATTAGATCTGCTTTCATACCTTTAGTGAGGATTTATATTGGATTAAAATCCTTCCCTATCTCCTCACTTACCTTTTGTACTTTGACCAGAGGTTCTCTATTCATCTTTACCTTTTGTTGTTGTTGTTGTTGTTGTTATTTTCATGGCTTTCTGTTTCTATTTTATGTAGATTAAGAAGGAACTTTTGTATCAATAGGGATTCAGTCACTCATTCAACAATTATTTTCTGAGCGCATATTTCATGCTCAGTAGCAGCCTTATTAGTTACAGACATTAAGCAAAATAATTACACAAATAATTATACTGACAAAAATCGCAGGGCACCCTGAGGATATGTAAAAGAAGCCAACTGTAATCTTTTAGTCCTTTCTCAAGGAAAGGACTCATTGAGAAGATAACATTTAAACTAAAACCTGAATAAAGAGCAGGAATAATCTAGTCATGAAGAAGGTGGTTGAGAGCCTTCTAGTCAAACTATCCAACATTATCACAGGAAGTCAAAAGTTCTACTTTCCATGGTGCTCATTCCCTGATTTTCGGGAGATAAAATTCTCTTTCCCTTCATCTACACTTGTCTAAGAGATCATGTGTTGGCATTTTCTGCTTATCTTTGGATAAGGGTCGTTTTTCTTTGAACCTTGGTCAGGGCATAGAGCCTGTGAATTGGCCAAAATTCAGCATTCTGTCCACTTTGGTAATGGTTGAAAGCATTTTTTTATGACAAAACTGAACCTTGCATTCATGCTAATATGTCAGCTCCCAGGCCAATTGTGCTGTCAAAGTGTATTTCATCGAACATGACATTGCTGTACTGGATTTATCTCTTCCTCAAATTCCCTGATGTGGCTCTCTCACTAAAGAATACCCATGCATAAAAGGGGCTACCAGCTGGGTTGGGGGTAGAAGGGCTGGGGGTTAGATGCCAAGGCTCTGTGAGTCAGGGTCAGACTGCTGGGAGGCATTTTTCTTGTCTTTTTTTCCCAGCAAGTAGAACTGCTCTGTCTATTGAAGCAAAGCATGGATGACAACCAGGTGTCAATGACTTTATGGAGAGGGCACATTTGTTCCGAATTCTGGAATTAGGCCACTCAGCACTTTTCATTTTGGGGTTATGTGAGAATTTTGTTTTGGTTTGGTTGTTTTATCTTTCATGTATTTACATATGTTTTAGTATGTAAGAAGTTGTACCAGATGCTATTTTAAACTAGAAGTATTTTCATGTGTTTTTATTCTGTGAACTTTGTGGAACTAGTTGATTTTAAAACCAGAGTTATTTTGGTGAGTTAAAACATCTTAGCAGTAATTAAAAAAAAAAAAAAGCATGGATGAAGCTATGTCAGCAGTTTCATTAACTAGTACTTTAATTGTGTGAAATGGACCTGTGGGGATTTGGGTCATTTAGGGAGAAGAGTAAGAAGGAACATTGATCTGTGTTTGAAGAGTCCCAGCCCTGGCTTCAAATGTGATCATCCTGGAGTTACAATTCCTCTTTGCAAAAGGAGGTAGTCAGAAAAGTCAGTGTTTTTTGTTGTTCTGGAATATTCTCAAGTCTTTCCACTCAATGTGTGTTTCTATGCCTGCTGTGTTATATCGCCTGAGAGTAGCAAGAAATGCAGAATTTCAGTTTCCAATCCAAAGATATTGAATCTAAATTTTAATAAGACATCAGGTGATTCCTATACTTGTTAAAGTTTGAGAAGCACTTATCTGGGGTATGTCTGTGGTGCTATAGGGCTCCCCTGGGGGATGTGGGCAAGAGAAAGAGAAGGACATTTGAAGAGAGATTCTCTTCACCATGCTCTCCTTGACCTGCTTCAAACAGGGAAGTCTTATTTTTTGCCTTTTTAAAAACTAACTAGCAGTGCCCAGATATTTTCTTTGGGGAAAGATAGGTCCTTCTGCAAATCAGAAAATGTTTTGACTAGATGATCATTAAAATTTTTTCAGCTTAGAAGTTTCACAAATACCTTTTCTCTCAAGGACCAGAGAAGGGTAAATTTATTATAGCTTTAGAAGAAAACAATTACTATAATATGAAGCATACAAATTCAATTTCTTGAAGCCCATGTGGGATTAGCTTGAGATAGAATGGCTAAAAATCCCAAAGGCCCAGGAGACAGCCCCAAGCTTAAACATTCACAGAGTTCAGGGAAGGGGCAAGACAGCTCCTCCAATATTTCCAGCCTCAGAGCCAAGTTTTAGGGAATGTCAGAATCTTGGGTAAGGCATAGAATTGTCAAATGGTAAATTATTTCTGCAATAACTAAATGTATTTGTACTCACTTGTTGAGATGTATTACTGATTCTTACTTGGCAAAAAAAAATATTAAATATTCACTTATCACCTTTCCTTCTTCTCAGTTATTGCCATGGTAATGCTTTATATATATAACAACCACTCCAAATCTCAATGTCTTAAAGTTTTGTTTTTTTTTAATTTCTCACATATCTGGCTTTGACTTGAAGACTTGATGATCTGGGCTGGGCTTGCTCATTTTCTGAAGTGTGCCTACAGGTTGACTGGGGCTGGCAGGTGTGAAGTGGCCTCTGCTGAGATGGCTCAGGTCTCCTCCCTAAGTATCTCACATCTCTCTACTAGGCTAGCCTAGCCTATGTGTACTTCTTCCACAGGAAATAGCAGAGAAGCAAGAGAGGGAGCAGAAGTGTGCAGGTGTTTTCATACCTTTGCTTTCCTCAAATTGACTAACATCCTATTAGCCTAAACAAGTCACATGGCCAAATCCAGAACTAGAGTGGGAAGGGCTCAAAAGCTACAGGATAAGATGTATGCATACCAGACATTAATGAAATAAGTTCAATTAAATTACTTTTAAATCAATTAAATTAAATATCAGGCAAGTACACATGGTCTGAAACAGGAATTATCAGAAACCCAGCTTAAGAAATACAATTCTCACTTAAAAAGGAGTCCTGGATCCTGGAACAGGGATATCTGGAAGAGGTGGTTCTCAATGAGCTACAACAAGAAATGATAAGCACTAGTACAAAGTATATAGATGATGGCTTTTTAATAATCTGGTTAGATTATGTTAATATAGGAAATAACATATAGTGCATATTCTATTTTGTCCTCTTTTTAGTTTGAGAGACACCATGCCCTTTTTCTCATATTAATTCACTAAACAAAAGCTAAATATGTTATTGCTCATTTGATGTAAAGCCAATTCAAATTTACTGGGTATCAGTGTGGCATTTATGTGTGGCCAATTATCTCTTTCAAGTCCTTGGTCCGTGGTCTACTTAGGACCTCCTGTTGTGGTCTGCCTTTAAAGTGCTTTTCTGTCAGCATTGAGAGAGCCAAATGGCTGACAATTACTGCAAGAAGCATTTGTCTCCTGCATCTTAGATAGTCAGAAATAAGCTGCATGACAGAACTGCCCTTTTATCCCAGAGAAAGCTTTGCTGGAGATGTACAGACCTGGGAGAGAAGAATTAGACTGGTATCTGTGAACCGCACTAAGTATGTCAGTAATAACCCAAATTAATCTGTGAGTCCTGTTTTGCCTCCTCTTGGAACCAGGAGCTTAATTGGATGGGAAGGTTAATGCAGTGCAGTCTTATCTCCGTTGGGCAATTCTGAAGACTGGGACTAGTTTAGCATCCCCTCCCTAGGAAGGAAATATGCTTTGCCATAGTGATAAGGAGAATGGTAAAGAGGTCAATCCAGGGAGATTAAGGTGCCTAACAAAGTCTCCCTGTGCCACACAGGGTTATTATGAATCTAAGAAGTGAGAGGTTGCGGTTAATTTTAGTTCTGAATAACTCAGTCTCTAAGGGGTTCTTTTGAAAGATGCAAACAACTTTGCAGAACCTTGTTAAAAAGATTTTATTCTGTGCATCCAGGGAGAGGCCTGCACGTGATTTTACACAAGAGAACACTCAGCCCCAATTCAGCCAAAAAGAAAATCAGATTTCTATACTTTTCAAGGATCTATTGTAGGGGAGGAAAAAGTTTCCCTTGACCCTTTTGGGGTTCCTAGCTGGATCTGAAAAGTAAACTGATGCGACATATTAGCAGAAAAAAAACATACAGACTCATTAGATTTAAGATTTAAGTAACATGGGAGCCTTCGGAAGGAAATGAAGATCTAAAGAAACAGTTAAACCTGGGTATTTTTATTTGAGAGTTGATAAAGAGTGGATAGTCATGTGGTCATGTAGAGATATGATAGGTCAAGGACTAGGAGGTAAATGAACTAAACTGGAGGAGACACTTTAGCAATTCCTATTTGTCCTGAATCTTTTCCATATCTCTCAGTGTTTGCGATAAAATTGTTCTTTCCTCCAGGTCTTAGTGAGGGCCCCAGTTTCAAGAGAGAAGGGTAAGAGGAGTCAGAGTGACTGTCCTACTTCTGCTGTTTTCTCAAACTTCTTCAGCTTAAAATATTTAGTATGCCAAGGTGCTGTATTTCATGGTAGCAGGTCTTGAACTCCATCACTATTATGCTAATTTTTTATGCATTTGCTGCTAAATTAGAATAATTTTGCTCCTTGACTTGGTGAAAAAAAGCAGGAATTGGTAACAACTCCCTCCTAACCATTAATTCTTTTTTTTTTGGTGGCAAAGCAGAAATTCCCACAGGCCTTGAATTCTAATGAGATGCCAAGAAGTGCTGACAGAAACAATGCATAGTGAGAATTCACATCTAACTTCTGGGTAAACTTTTATTTAAAAAAGCCTTACCTTTCAATATGCATAAGAAATAAGAAGGAGGAAATCCTTGGATAGAACATGAATATTGGTTCCTGTTTCTTTCTTTCATATATTATTTCTTCATCTTCCTTGACCACTTTTCTGCTTTCTCTCTGTAGCTCAGAATGCTTTCTGCCACCCTACTTAAAACTTATCTTCCTTGGTTCCCACTACCAAACTCTTCTTTAGTCAAGAAGATCTTAAAGATATTCTAGAGACACATACAGTAGGCCTCCAAAAGAATAAAATATATGAATAAGTGAGTAAATGACTGAATGAATGGATAGATGAGAGAATCAAAGGATAAATGAATGAATAAAATTGATTCAGCTAATTCTATAGTTAACTTCAATAGAATAAAAATAATAATAATAAAACCCTTCTGTTTACCCTTAGTATGTCTGTATTCCAAGGTTAACTTAGCTTTAGACTTCTCACAGAATTATGGTGTTAAGGAACAAAATTCAACCAATAAATTTGAAGATCTAATTGGCTTGATTAAGTGATTCATGAATGAGGCAGCATCCCATCTACCAACTAGAAGAGCGTTCTTGGGGTTCTACAAATCATTTTTTTTTTTTATAAAAAGGAGGGTGAGGCACGGGAATTATTAGCAACAGAAAATAAAGAATTATTTTTAGGTGAAACATCTTTTTGGGATAAAGAGAATGTCACAGTTTTAACATGCAGATTGCCTCTTCTTTTTAAAGAGTGAGGGGAGAGAGGGCACATGTGACAGATGACCTCATTGGTGTTGACCAGAAGATTCTAGACTGGCCAATTAAGATTACATTTCTGGTAGGGTCAAAATGGCAGTTAGGCCAGATATTAGATCTAAGTTTGGTATCACGGGCTCTAACACAAGTGAAGACATACTGGGTCTATGGTTTTCCCTTTAACAATGGGAACCATCATCATGTCATCCATAGGCTGGTACAATTTCAGATTATTGACAACCTAGGAAAGCTTATAATTTCCTTTCCTCCATTGTCTCCCTGCACACCCCTGCCACCTCACCCCCCACCAAAACCTAAGACAGAAGTAATTCTAGAGCAATAGAAAAATAATGTGAGCTACATATGTAATTTTACATTATCTAATAGCTACTTAAAAAAATGAATAGAGTATTATGAGTTGAATTGTGTACACTCCCAAAAAGTAGTGTTGGAGTCCTAACCCCCAGTATCTCAGAATGTGAACTTATTTGGAGATAGCGTATTTAAAGAGGTTGTCAAGTTAAAATGAGGTCATTAGAGTGGGCTCTAATCCAATCTGACTGTTGTCCTTATAAAAAGAAGATATTTGGATACAGACACAGATATAGAGAAAAGATGGTGTGAAAATACATCAGGGAGAAGACAGCCATCTGCAAGCCAAGGAGGGAGGCCTGGACAGAGCTTTCCTTCATAGCCCTTTGAAGGAGCCAGTTCTGCTGACATCTTGATCTTGGACTTCTAGCCTTTTGAACTGTGATACTGTAAATCTCTGTTAAACTGCTCCATTTGTGGTACTTTGTAATAGCAGCTCTAGCAAACTAACATATAGTGAAAAGATTTTTTTCAAGAGAACAAATCTACTTTTGTTTATTTACTTTCTAATAATAAATTCCTGAGTGGTACCGCATTATACAGACTCTGTGTGCAATGACCTTAGCAGGAAGGTTGCTTTAGAATGTGACATGACTCATACCACTGTTTCCATGAGCAGGAGTTAATTTTTCCTAGATGACTGATTTTGTTCAGTCTGCCACTGGGAGTCACTGTGTGGTTCTTTGCTTTTTACACATAAGCACATCTCTTGCCTAGACAGAATTCAGTTTCATCTTGAGCATAAAAACTTTCAATTTTAAGAAGAGCTGTGTGCTCCCTCTGGTTTTGGAGACCTCACTTATGGCCAGCAAAAACAGCCTTGAACCACTACCTCCCAGAAACATTTGTTGTTTTAGAAGTCTTGTTCCCAGTAGGCCTCCACAGGCTCCAGGATGGCAAAAAGAGCAAAAAGGTTTTTTTTTAATAATATAGTTTATTTAACCCCATATACAAAAATAATTATCATTCCACATGTAATCAACATAAAAATAGTTTACATTTGTCCAAATCTAGTGTGTATTGGATACTTAGCAGCACATCTTAACTTGGACTCACCACATTTAATACTCAGTAACCATGAGTGACTTGTGGAGCCCATAGTGGACATCGCAGAGCTAGGATGAGCTGAGCCCTGGGGGGTGGGTCCTATTTCCCACTCTCCCAAGTTCAGTAGGTGAATTGAGTAGGCACAGCCCCACCAATCCAGAAAACTATATGGCTGGAGGATAAGTAGGATCTGGGGACTTTAACTTTATGTCTGAAGATGGTAAATTAACAAGATAAAAAATTCTTCCATTTTATTTTCCATTAGTGTGGTTCCTCTTATACAGGGAGCATGTAATTTAAAACATAGCAGTGGGGTGCATTTCCTACTTGAGCAAATCGGCCAATTTAAAGTTATTACTTTACTCATAGCAATGCAGACTTTACAAGTGACTTACCATAGAAACAGAAAAAGAGAAACTTTTTCAACTAAAATTGTAATAGTCTCTAAATATTCAGAACAATATGATAAATGATTTCTGTGGTACAATGCTATATTTTATTTCTTTTAAAAAAATCAATATGGTGGATCTTGCGTACTGTTTGAAAATGCAAAGTCCTCGTTCGAGTGCTGGTTCAGGCCTGCTGGGCAGTGTCTTTTTCCCTCAGTCAGTCCGTCTCTCTTACTTTTTTTATTTGTCAAATGATGATGGAGGAAAGGGGCAGAGAGAGAAAACACTTCTAATATTTGTCATATTTCCATATATTAAAAACAAACACTGATAAAATGTTTGATTTTGTCAAATACTTTCTCCAAGAAAAATAAACATTAGATGGGATATGATATCATGGTTTATAATAAGAAATATATATTTGTCTTTCTCCCATTTTTGGTTCAGAGCTCCTAAACCTCTTGGAATTTTCTAAGTACTGAGGGCAACAAAGGTGTCTTTTGTTATGTTAATGAGGTAACTCTTGTATCCCACCTGAAGATGGGAGCTGGTTATCCAGAGAACAAACCAGGTGATTAGAGGGTTGGAACTTTTAGTCCCACCCCTTGACCACTGACCTAGGCCTCCTGAGAGGGCAAAAGAACTAGAGACTAGAGGTTGAATCAATCACCAATGGCCAATGACTTAATAAATTATGTCTATGTAATGAACCTTTCATAACCCAAAAGTAGGGGCTTTGGAGGGCTTCCCAGTTGAAGAATCAAATTTGTTTCCACGTGGCACTGTGTCAAGGCCCAGACTTCATAAAGACAGATGCTTCTTTGTTTGAGATCTTGTGCTATATATCTCTTTATCTGGCTGTTGATTGTTATCCTTTACTATCCTTGTAATAAACCATTAATTTTGTGAGTAAATGAGCTTCATGAGTTCTGTCAGCTGCTCTAGCAAATTAATTGAATCCAGAAAGGGGGTCATAGGAACCTCTCTGATTTATAGCCAGTTGGTCAGAAACACAGATGACAACCTAGACTTGCGATTGGCATCTGAAGCTGGGTACAGTCTTGTGGGATTGAGCCCTTCATCTGTGACAACTGATGTTATCTCCATGTAGATATTGTCAGAATTGAGTTGAATTGTAGGACATCCAGCTGTATCTGAGAATTGCCTGATGGTATGGGGAACCCCCCCCCCAAACACATACACATTGGAATTGGGTGCAGAATTCTCATGGGACACCTTGCAAAACTACTCATAAATAGCAGTGTTCTCCAGGTTGTAGCCTAGCATGGAAGAGAAAGTTATAATTATGAGAGAAACATGAAAATTATAAGACCATGTTGAGGGAGGAGCTGAGACTACCACTGGCTTGACTCCTGGAGGGCAGTAGGTGTTAGTTATCCACGTGTCTGCTCTTCCTCAGGCATCTATTCCTGCTCCTTTTTCCTTTTCACTCTGTGTCCTCTCTTCAGTGTAGTCTCATCCATTTCTATGGCTTTACATGTTATGTGTATTCCACCTGAAAATTCCTAAACCTTTTTCTGGACTGGACCATGTTAGAACTGTATCCTATTACATACTAGTCACCCTCACTCCAGGTCTCTCCAGCAGACCAAGATCCATGTGGCAACAGCCCCAGCTTTCCCTCCTGAGCTTCCCTCCTGGTTTCCCTTTCTTGATGGAAAGCCAGAGATCATGGCGGACTCCTCCTGTTTCTTCATTTTCCACCTTCAGCCAGCCAGATGCAGAGTCCTGTGCATGAAGTTGCCAAAACGCCACTGGATTCCCTTCTTCTCTTCAGTCACCAGCATCCCTGACCCCTCAGCCCAGTCTATCAGCATTTCTCACCTGGATCACACAGTAGCTTCCTCATAGGCCTCCTACTCCTGGTTCTTACCTCTTCCAACTTGTTCTCCAAGCTTCAGACAGTAGGATTTCCAAAAGTGGTAGATGTGATTATGTGACTTACTTTTCCATCTTTCAGTAGATGAAAGATGTAAACTCTATGGTCCTTCATGTTCTGGCCTCTGCCTAATTCTCTAGTGGCCCTGTCACTTGCCTCTCCCCATCCAGTTCTATATTAATGGTTCTAAAGTGAGGTGCTGGGCAAGCAGCCCCAGTAACACCTAAAAACTTGTTAGAAATACAAAAAAAATCCATGACATACCCAGGACCTACAGAATCAGAAACTCTGGCACAGCCTCCTGTGTTTAACAAGCTTCCGGTGGATTCTGTTGCAGCTCAAGTTTCAGAATGACACTCAATATTTAGAGTGACTAGTGTACATGCTCAGTCATGTCAAATAAAAAATAAATCAGGACTTAGGAGAGACTTTATTCTAAAGGATTATTGCAAAGGGTGAGGAGAAGCTATTGAAACAAGGGAAGAGGGTCTATTGCAAAATGAAGAATGCTGTCTATAAATCTGAGCATTTCTAGAGTTAAACAAAAAGGATTTTGCTTTCATAGGGAAGAATGAACACAGCTAGAAAGAAATTGGAGTACAGAAGTTGGATGAAGGGGAGTGGCATGAAAGGACAGTAGATCAGAGAATGCTTTACTTTGAAGCCAGCTATTCTCAAGTGGGTTTGTGAAGGAGGAAGTATACACTGGTCCAGGTTAAATGTGGGTCAAAGTTCATGGACCTAGGGGAAGGAGAGAATCCTAATCAAAGTTTAGTTACCAGCAGTTAAGAAGTGAGGATGAGCTGTTTAGCCAATTATCTATGAAGCAGAGAATGGTCTGTTCTAGGCAAACAAGGAGGTCATCTTGAGTCCTGTGGAGAAGAATGGTCCTTTTGTAGTAGGCAGTCCTGAAAGACAAAAAATGTGGAGGGATCGCTTCTCTGTTTTCTAGAGGCACACATCAGGTAAATTCCTGCTTTGTACACTCTGAACTCTGGCCCTTCACTCTTGCTCTGCTCACTGCCTCCAGCACTCTTGCGCAGTTCTCTTCATCCACCCTCTTACGACCCTTATGTGATCTTCAGGTCCTGGTGTCATCTTTCTGAATCTTCTCTTGCCAGACTCCACATAAGTCATCTCCACTCTGTGCCTCCAGTCCTGAGACAGTGCCTCGCACATAAGTGGAGTCAGTATATGCCGAACAAGTGACAGAAAGTAGAGAAGGTTGTTGGAAGACATGTCGATTTAAGAAACTGTCTGCGCATCAATACTAATCTCTCAAGAACATTTTTTTTCTATCTGTAGTTAGAAGGCAGTCAGAAGTTTCACATTTCCCCTGAGAATTCCTCAGCACTGCTCCTAAAACAGCTTCCATTTTATTGACCCTGCAGGAGTTCCCTTTTTCTAAGCTCAGCTGCTTGTTTTTTTTTTTTTTTTTTTTTTAGACATTTTCTATTGTGTTCTTCAGGGCAGGATAGAGGTGTTACAGCTTTCTAATGTGCTACCAGGCTGCAGATAAAGAATTTAACAGCCTGTGGGAGTGCCAATTAGAGTCAATTATAATGTAATTGAACTGCCTTGTATTTCTTGTCTGTATGGAACTTCTTTTTGGGAGGAAGATTGTACATCTCTTCATACTGTGATAGGGGCAAATCACACATGCCTGGATTCTCAGGAAATGGCTTTGACCCTAGATCCTGGAGTAGTTTCCGCGGAGGCTACAGTATCTTGGGAGAGACCAGGGTCAGAGAAGCTCAACTCAGCTCTGTTATTTTGAAGTGGCAGGGGAAGCACTGACTTTCTATTTCCTTCCCTTTTTTCCTTTCTTAAGAAAGGAGAGCTACTAAATTTTAACAAAGAATTAGGATATATATGAAATACCTCACAGTCTGTCTCTGGAAACTTAGGACAGTCAACATTTTGAAAAGGCAGAAAGGAAAAAGTGTGAATGTTGTTTATTCCTCTTCAGTTTCTTCACTGTTGGGTGTTGGAGGTTGACAACCACAGGAGGTTTTACTCTGTCCTTTACCACGAACCATGCCCTGGAAACTAGTCTTTGGACCACTGGTGATAGGAGCCAGTGATCACAAGATTTCTCTTATCTCACTACACCCGGCCACCATCAGTCTTGGGATGTAGCTTACATGGATTCCCAAAGCACAGTTCCAGGACTGCGTAACCAGTTTCCCTAGTGGCAGCCACCTCCATAAGGCAGCCTCCTCCTATTTGCTCTCCCTCCTTCCCTTATTGATTCTTCCTGTTTCTTGATTCTTTCCCCTGAGATTATATATCTTAATAAAACAATATGATATATATTGTCAACCTCACCTTCAGTCCTCTGGTGACTAAAGGTAAGACCAATTACGTTTGTAAAAAATGGGAAAAGAGAGCAGGTTTTGATTAATTTTTCCATTTTCCCATTTTCTAGGAAACTGTTTAGTGGCCTGAGAGTGCAGTCTGTGGCAGAGGGCTCCCAAAGTGATAGAAGTAAAGCTACTTTATGGTTTCAAATATGTTGTTCGAATATTTACTAGTTCCCTTGACAAGCGACAAATCTGCTATGTGGCCTTCTTAGCATCATTTGATTTTCCACTCTGTGCACTCCATCACCCACTTTACTCCATAAAGAGTGTTTTGATTCTTACTTCTCTAAAAGCATGCTCCAAGACTAGAATGTAATAGGAAGCTGTTTATTTGGTAGTTGATGGTAGAGGGTGAAGAAGTGAGAAAGATAAAGGAAAGCGAGTGATAAAGGATGTGTAAAAAATGAGTTATTATTGTGGGTAACTGGACTTCAATTTTGCTTGGGAACTCTAAGACACTGAGAACACATCTTAGAATTATCCCATTGGAGGGGTGAGAGAGCTGGGTGTTTAAACACCAACTTCCAGTTACATTGGTTGAGGGCTGCTTCTGGGGACACATAGAGGTTTATCACTGGCAACTGGAGCTTGCCCTATGGAGTTGGAGAAAGCCCTTGGGCATGAAAGTCAGGTCATTATGCTCTATAATTCTAAGTCTGAAGAGATACAAGTGGGATGCAAGGATTTACAAAAATGCAGTGGAGTCTATTGTCCTCAAGTCAATGCATAAAAATGGAACTTGTTTCTTGCACATTGTCACTTGCTCCATATCTAGTCTTCTCTGAGAGTTCCAGGCTTCAGTAACCATCAACTCTGCCTTCATAAAAAAATCACCTAGGAAGTTGTTTAAAAATACTATTGCCCAGATACCTCACCAAAGAAGATATACGGATAGCAAATAAGCATATAAAAAGATGTTCCACATCATACGTCATCAGAGTTGCAAATTAAAACAATAATGATATATCACTACATGCTTATTAGAATGGCTAAAATACAACGCCAAATGCTAAGGTGGATGTGGAGAAACAGGAACTCTCATTCATTGGTGGTGAAAATGCAAAATGCTACAGCCAATTTGCAAGACAGTTTAACAGTTTCTCATAAAACTGAACATAGTATTACCATACAATCCAGCAATAGTGTTTCTTATATTTATCCAAATGAGATGAAAAGTTATGTTCATACAAGTGTTTATAGCAGCTTTGTTCATAATTGCCAAAACTTGGAAGCGATCATGTCATTCACTTGGTCAAACAAACATGCAAATGTACATCTGGACAATGGACTATTGTTTAGTGAACTGTCATACCACCCAAGGACATGGAGGAAAATTTAATGCATATTGCTAAATGAAAGAAACCAGTCTAAAAGTATACACACTATAGCAATCCAATTACATAACAGTCTGAGAAAGGAAAAGCTATAAGCAATAGAAACATAGGGATTTGGGAGAAGGTGGGGAGAAATGAATAGGTGGGACAGAGAGTATTTTTAGGGCAGTGAAATGATTCTGTGTGATAATAGAATGATAGACAAAGGACATTATCCATTTAACAAAATGCAGAACTGTATAAGACAAAGAGTAAACTCTAATGTAAGCTCTGAACTTTAGCTAATAGTAATGTATCAATATTGGTTTCTCAATTCTGGCAATGTACCACATTTGATAGATGTTCATAATAGAGAAAACTGTGTGAGGGCAACAAGAGATGGTATATGAGGGCTCTCTGTACTTTCTGTTGAATTTTTCTGTTAACCTAAAACTGCTCTAAGAAATAGTCTAATAATTAAATAATGGTTTATGTCATCATTTAGTAGATATCATATATTATGTCATATGTAATAATGCTATACACGATATATATTTATGTTTTATTTTATTATCTATCTAAATGTATTATATCTATCTATACATAATTTTATTTATATCTATATCTATATCTAATCTATATCTATATCCATATCCATACCTATACCCATATTCATATCCATATCCATCTCTCTATCTCTCTATCTATCATCTATCTATCTATCTATCTATCTATCTATCTATCTATCTATCTATATTTACATACATACACATACAGTATGTGTGTATGTATATATATCATTGCCCATTCAAGCTCCTCTTCAGGATCAGTAAGCTAGAATTTCCAGGGATGAGGTCCAAATACCACTGGTATCTTTAGTGTCTTACGCACAAGGATTTTAATACACAGGGTACATTTAGGTGACTGTACAGAAGATGTAGACTGTTTCTAGTGGTCTTTCTCCCTGGAGGCAGCTGGTCTATGTGTTATGATGCTGAGGGAATATACTAGGTAAAAATTAGAGTAGAATCTGAAATTATTAATGTTAAGTATTCATAAACACAGCACACTGGTCAAATAAAGTTATGAATCCTGAAATATTTTAACCACTTATTAAAATTTGTGTTTGCAATTTAAAGTAAAACTCTAGCCCTTGTTTGCTCAAAGAATGTTCCTCCAATCACTGGCATCAGTATCACCTGGGAGCTTGTCAGCAACACACATTGTTGGGCTCTACTCTCAATTTACTGCATCAGAAACTCTAGCAGTTGAGACCCAGGAGCGTTATCCACTTTTCCATGTGATGCTTCAGTGCTAATGTATGAGAATCAGTGCTCTATTCAAAGGAAAGAAGTATAAAGCAATGGTCCTAAAAGGGCTTCACATTAAAATTGCCTGGGCAGTTTTTTTTTTCTAATATGAATATTTAAAAAATACTGATATCCATTCCCAGTCCTCTTAAATTGTGATATAATTGATCTGGGGTGTGACCTGGGCACTGGGATTTTAAAAAACTCCCCAGATGAGTTTAATGTGCAGGCACGTTTGAGAAATGCTGGGTCAAATGTAATAACTAGCAAATTCTAGAACTGGCTTCACCAACAAGCTGGTCCCAAAAATTTACCTCCTGGAAGTCCTCTCAGGCAGCTTCTCATGAGCTGAAACATTTTCATCCTCCTCATCTTCATATCCTCCAATTCATTACTACTAATAACACATTTTTGCCTCTTGTTCTTTTCTCTTTCATGATCGCAAGGAATGTAAAATCCATCATCAGGAAAGTGTTAAGAATACCATTTATTTTGTAATTCTGTCCCTGAAAGACTTTATAATAGCCTCACTATATATTGCATATTATAGCAACTCCGTAAAAAGGTGAGTTATTCATAAAAAAAACCCACGACTTTTAAATGGTGTTAGAATCTCCTCTCCCCACTCTAATTCTAGGAAAAAGAGGTCAATATCAGATTTTCTAAAAGCCAGGGTTGTCCTTGTAACATTTTTCTCCTTTCTCTCTTTCCCTCTTTCAAAAATTGGTAAGTATAGAGTTTTAGAGTTTCAGGCCCAAGGAGAAAATTTTACCTGGGGGTTCCAAAAAGAAAAAAAATAAGAGCTAATAATTAGGAGGCTGGCTTGGAAAAAAGAGAAGATTTTGGAGAAGAGGGGACATGAGGTGCATCTCTGGTGAGGCGTATCTCTAAAAAAAGAATGAAGTTTTGGGGATTTTCTGGTTTTGGCAGAGATCCAGGTTGGCTTCACCCCATTCCTCAGAGGATGTTACAGATGGCTGAAAATAGGCACTGTGGCCTTGATAATATTAGAGAGAGATTCTCTGTAGTAGGTTGTGTGTGGAGTATGCCTTAGTGTATACTAGTTATCTACTGCAGAATAAATGTTGCCATAGGTTTAGTGGCTTAAAACAACACACACTTATTCTTTCATAATTTCTGTGTTTGGGAGTCCAGTTATGGCTTAGCTGGACCCTCTGCTCAGAGTCCAATCAAGGCTGCAATCAATCAAGGTGTTATCTGGGCTCATTTCTTTCCAGAGCTTGGGGTCTTCTTCTAGGAACACATTAGTGTTGGCAGAGTTTATTTTCTTGCGGTTGTAAGACAGACTTTCTTGTTGGTGCTCAGTTGTAGGTGCCATGTATAGTTCTTTGACAGACAGTTCTCAAAACATGGCAGCTTGCTTCTTCAAGCAGGATAATCTCTTATCTCAGAGATGGTTCAGTCACTCTTTCACTCTTTTAAGGGCTTTGATTAATTCAAAGCCACCCAATTAATTAAGGCCCACCCTGGAAAATCTCCCTTTACTCACAATCAAATGGCTTGCAATTTTAATTATACCTGTAAAGTTGCTTCACCTTTGCAATATTTTGTTGGCTAGAGGCAAGATACAGATTTCATCCACTTTCAAGTGGAGGAACTTATACAATGGCAGGGAAATCAGAAGTAGTGGTCATTGGGGGTTATCCTAGAATCTGTCCCCCATATGAGGCAATCCAAGATAGAGATCTGAACACAATGCCAAGATTAGGTCACAGAAAGAGCACTGGTAAACATGACACCTTAGTGGGCTATAGGTTAGACCTTTTAATATTTCTTGGCTTCTAAAAGGCCAATGATTTTTGTAGAAGCCCATCAATAGGGAGAAAAAGAGACTCAGTAATGATGAGTATTGATAAAAATTACTCAAAATTTGGACATAAAGTGAAAGGCAGGTGCCTTGTTTTTTCAATGTCATATAGAGGTTCAGGCCCCTGTAGGGATCAGGCAAATGCATATTCTTTAATTCATAGTGAAGTGGTAAGCTATTTTGCAGAGTTTTCTTCATAGAGATGCAAATTATTTCCAATCAGTGGAACAGGTCACCTCAAAGGTTATGGTTTATCATGCTGCTGGAAATTAACCAGTTTTGTATCTATCCCAGCAATCTATTTCTACCCTGTCTTTATAAACTTGCCTATAAATACCTATCTTTTCAAATGTTTTTTTAAGCTGGTTTTAATACCTTACTGTTTCTCTCAGTAATTAATAAGTTGAATAAATGTTGGAGACATGTTCATTTTATATTTGCTTCAGTATTATGTTATCTTTTTTAAATTATACTTTAACAATGAGTGGAATTTTTTATCATCAGGCGGGAGAATAGAGTTTGATTCTGAGAAATAAAAAAGTAAAAATTTTAACCCAATATTGTACCATTTACAACCTTCATAATTATCTCAGATTTTAAGAGGAAATAAATTTCCTTGCCATGTTCTTTTGGGGGAAGGAAGAATATAAAACCAGCAGTAGCCACTTAACTTTTTTCTTTGCACTTGTAAAAGCCTGGTCTATAGTCTCCTGGTTTGCGAGAATAATACTTAACTACCAGGTGTGATAGTGATGGTAGCAATGGTGAAACACAGGAGTCAAAGATTCATTGTAAGAACAAAACATATAGGTCAGAGCTCCTGTCACAAATGCTTTGCTGAGAAATATCTCAGACTGAGCACTCATGGATGTGAAGAATTCCAACAAAATCCTCAAATACTGTTCAAAATATGATTTAATCTAGTGCATGATATATACAGTATAGTCCAATTAAATACAAATTTAATCTAGTAAATTAAATTTATTAGACAGACACATGTGTATATGTGCATATACATATGTATGTGCATGTGTTATGGTAAGTTTGACTTCAAGTTATTTTCATCTTCTATATTTACTTAGAACATAAAGGGACAGGCTTGAGTGACATATTCCTATTGAACCAATCAATGTGGCCTATTGAAGGGGCTACACTAATTAGACAGTAGTGGGCTTTATGTCCTTTTTGAGGGTCATGGAGTTCAGCTCCACCAGAATCATATGGAATAAACAGGAATGCTGCGAAATGTGAAAGTGGTAGTGTTCCTCCAAACAGAGGTTAACCATAGGCGCATTATGGTATTGTGTAACTTGGAAGGCATAATAATTATCGAACAGAATATATCAAACTTTAATTGTTGTCTCAATATCATTGGTAATCAATCAGTCCTTGTGGTATATTTTACTATTGTGGTGCTTCATATAGTAAATAGGGTTAGTCATATCTACACCCAATTGCCCAGACTCTTAAATATTGTTGAATATTTGTGTCAGTATTTTTCTGTAGTTTTCCTATTTTCTTCTTTTCTGTTATTGAAATTTTAATGTACTTATTTCAAATGCCTCTTAGGTAATCTAGTATAGACCACAAATCCATAAAATTATATTAAAATACAACTATCCAAAATAAGAGCATGTAGGTTTTGAGAGAGCCTCTTCTCTAAGAATAGTCCATGATATTGTGACACCTTATTTCATTGCTTAAAAGTCACTTGTTCTTAGTTGTTTTCTGAGTTGGGCCTTCTGGTCTAAGGGACAAAAATAGTCCTTTTTAACCTCAAAATAGAGCTAATGTTAAGTAATCTAGCTTGGAGATCTAGAGTTTAGGGGTTTCATTTTATTAATATGAGATCAGGTGAAATGTAGCACTGAATTCAGAATGGTAGAGTTGAATTCAGAATAAGAGGACATTGATTATATTTTTGTTCTTTCACTGACTGGTTAATCAGGTTAGTACAATGCTTATTATTAAAGTACTTTATGTAAGGCACAGTGATAGATTTTAGAGATATAATAGAGTCTCTAGTAAATATCTTTTCAGTTTTCTATTGATATATAACTATTCACCTCCAAACTTAGTGGCTTGTGGCAACAATCATTTTATTTCCTCATGATTCTTCATCTGGGCTTGGCTTGGCTTGGCTGGGTGGTTCTTCTGCAGGGCTCACTTAAAGTCTCTCGTGAGACTGCAGTTATTTGGAGGCTAAACTGGGTTGCACTCATGAATCTGATATCTCAATGCTCCTCTTCATGGTTTGTCTTTATACATAGTCTTATCATATGGTGGCCTAGCCCAAGCCTTAATACAACATCGTGGTTGGTTCAAAGAGTGAGTACACCAAGAAACAAAAGTGTATCTACTTGACTCATGCTAATGTCCCATTGGTAAAGGCCAGTCACAGGTCCAGTTTTTACTCAGTGCTGCAGGGGAATACACAGCAGTGGGAATATCGAGAGGTGATTTCACTGGATGCTACCAAAGTACAGTCTACCACAAGAGGTTCTAATTCTATCAGTGACTTCCAAAGTGCATTCTTTGAAATCACTAGAACTTCAAACAACCCTTCAAGGTCAAATGGGTAAGCCTCATATCAACATGAATTCCACTTATAAATATTGGGCTTTAACAGTTAAATTTTTCCCTGAGGAAAGTGTTCCACTAAGAGAATATATATTTTAAAATCATTGACCTATATGATCCCTTGCAAGTTTAACATTTTATGATTTTATGACTCCAGGAGTTCTTGGGCCACTTAGTGATCTGTTCTTGAATGACAGTGCACATTCTAATCTACTCTCCAGGATACCTGCTAAGATGGATGTAATAATGTCTCCACATTTCTTTCAGGTTCTTCCAAAGACAAACTGAATGTATCCATCAAATTTCAATTCCTTTTCTGCATCATATCATGCACTAAAAAAACCTCTTTCATTTAGAAAGTTATTATTCATAATTATGAGCACATGAATTTAGAGGCAGCTGTCAACATTAAATAAATCAGTAGCATGAACATACATTCATTTGAAATGTGCTATCCTGTGTATGTGACTTTGATATCACTGTTCTGCTGTCAATAGCACATGCTCTATTTCTAAAATTGTAAGTATTTTGCAAATAATAACTGTAATAGCTATCAATCACTGAATATTGACCCTTTATCATGTTGTAGGCATAGTACTAAGCACTTTTCATCTTATCCTTTTAATATTTACAACCACCCTGCAAAATTGTTGTTGTTATTATTATTATTATTATTATTATTATTATTATTATTACTATTTCCAAATTCACACAGTTAAGGAGCTAGTGACAGAGCTGGGCTACAAACCCAGAATGTTCAGGCTACAAAACCGGTTCTCTTCTATACCACGCTGCAGACCTCCCATACATTCTTCCTGTGATCAGGGCCTCATCTAAGATGTGAGGTTTCAATAAGTAGAAAAGGAATACACCTGTCTAGACAGGGCTGGATTCTTCAGCTAATGCTTACAGCACTGGTTCTCAACCTTGGTTACATATTGAAATAATCCAAGGAGCTTCTGACAAATGCTAATGACTGGGTCTTGCCCTCTTCATTCCTGATTGCAATTGGTCTTTGTGCAACCTGAGCACTGGGCTTTTAAAAATCTCCCCAGGTAGTTCTAACTCTGCACCCAGGACTGAGAACCACTGACTTAGAGATACCACCTGGTATCTCAGTGTCTACAAGAGCCACTTGTGGGACTCTGACTGTTTCATGTCATTGCAGATAATACTTCTGTATGGGATGTTTTTATTTCCATATTCCTTAAAAACTTCCTAACCATGCTTCAAAATGCATACCCAGTGAACAAAAGGTTATAATCAACAGAAAGAAAAAGCATGCTATCATTCAGACTGACTTTGCTAAAGTATCTGGGCTCATGATAATGAACTACCTCTTAGTTTCCCAGCAGGTCCCCCTCCACATCCTGACAGTTTATACCTAAAGAATTTCTACTTCTTAATGCTTAGGCTATTTGTCCCAATTCTTTTTTGGACTTCTCAATTTTAGAAGAGAGGTTTCAATCATGCTGGTTTCTGGGATCATGCTGGTGGGTGATGGGGAAGGAGGAAATGATGCCAGTCCTTCAACTTCACTCATTTTTCTGATCTGCTCCAATCAAGTTAAGTCTAGTAGGACTGTGCAGTGGGCTGCAGTTGCTGACAACAGATGGCACTAGCAAAATTCCTGTGTGGCTTCTCTAATGGGAGAGTGCAATTTGTTTATTATGGTTAGGGCAGTTAATTGTCATCAGTTTATCTCATGAAACTAGTTGAATTTCAGGGCACATGAAAAAGATCCAGAAAAGTTTTTTGGGAAAAAAATATGCCAAACATCATATTCAAACGAGCTTAAATTTTCCCAAGTTCTACCTTGTTTATTAAAACCTCTTATGATTTTTTAAAAAAATTAAAATAATTAAATTAGTACTTAAAACTCCTTGATTTGCTTGGTTTATACTCATTTTATCTTATAATGTAAATTACAAGCTTCTTTAGAAATATATTTCCCACTGTATTATTATATTAGTATCAAAATTATTGTCATCATCATAGAATGTACCGTTTGCTGAACAATATTTAAAGAATGTTAAACATAAAGGCTCATTTCTATATTCCATACTTCACAATAACCCTATGAAGAAAGTTACTATGATTAACTCCATGCTATAGATTAGAAAACTGAGATGTAGAAACATTAATTGATTTTATTTACTGAAAGACACAAAGTTAATAAGTGGATGGATACTGTTATTACCCTAAGAAATTCGAGCTCTGAAGTCTAGACTCTTAATCTGTATTCTTGAACATTTTCTGCCACAGCTATCAAAGGCAAAGGAGTTGTAGTTATTATCAACAGGTGATTTATGACTTCTTTTTATTTATTGCACTCAAGATTCACATGTACTCAAAAGAAAAGTCATTGCTAAGGTTTCAAAAAGACAGTCTAGGGAAAGTAGTTCCCATAAACATGCATTTGCAATATGTACATCTACAGATGAAAATGAAATACCAATGATGTACACTAAAATGTTGATAGAGGTCAGTAGGGTAGTGGATTATGGGTAGCTTTTATTTCCTTCTTTGTGCTGTGTTGAATTTTTAAAAAATATTTATTAATTTGATACTATATATTTCTATATGCTATAGATTGCTGTGCAATTTGCATTGTTTTTGTTATTAGAATTTACAAAGTTTATAAGAGTTTCAGTCAAATATAAACTTTCCTTTAACATCTTCCCATGCCCTAATCCTAGAAAAGCCAGAAACCAAATTTAGCGTTACAGAAGGAAGAGCTGGAAAAGAAAAAAACTTCTCAATAGCTCCCTTCCTCTCTACGTGGCAGGCTTTAACAAGGACTTTTGATAGTTACAAAGTCTGGAGATTTTAATTGCTATTCTGATTTAAAGTGATGGAGAATTTTTATGAGATAATTGTAAGCAGATAAGTCATAAGACCTTCTATTTTTTTTTTTTTATCCAGGGTCAAAGGAAGAACTACCACAGATTTAAAAAGAAAATAGGAGAAAAAAATAAAGTTATTTCATGATTAGCACACTCATCATAAGTCTTGCTTTTTATTCAATGTTTATTTCATACATACATGCATACATACATACATACATACATAAATATGTATTTCTATATTTATATATCTGTCTCTATATCAATATCAAAAGAAAAAAATATTTGATGATTTTAAGGTATTTTGCATTTGCATTAGATTTCTTGAATGTAATTCACCAGCCCATCTTTGGTATTTTTTAAGAGCATGCAAAAAGATATTGGCAACTTTTCTACAATTTCTACATGTGGATTGATATTTCATCTGATTTTGGTACTATGTTGAAACAGGCCTTAATGAGACGCAGATTTACTCAGCTATATATTTGAAAATGTGATAGGGAGATAGAAAAATCACTTAATTGGCTTTACTGTCACCCAGGAAGTCTCTTCATGTTGAAGGTGACATTTGAACTTGACCTCAAAGAATGAACAAACAGGAAGTATATCAGAGTAGTTAAATACAAGAACTTAAGATTTAGAAAAGCCTAGATTGAAAGGCAATGCTCATTACTTATTAGCTCAGGGATTTAGGATGATTCTTTAGTTGCAAAATGAAGATTATTATCACACATTCTATTGAACATTTGATTAAACATTAACTACATATAATTATAGAACATAATATTATTTGTTATGAACTTATAATAATAATGAAGATATCTGTCTCAGGATTTATGATTACAGAAAGATAGAAATCAAACTAATGTGCTAAGCATTGGGCCTGTGTATTAGAGAGCATTCACACTGTTTCAGTAGCTGCTACTACCACCAGAAATTGGCCAGACCATAAAATAGGGGAATGAGCTCTCAGGCAAAAGAAAGAATGCATGGAGGTGTATTTAAAAATGCTGATTATGCATGAAGAACCCGAGAATGAGAAAGCCTCTTTAAGATGTTCTAATAAAAAGACATAGAAAACAGTGAATGGTAAGAGGAATGTCAGAACTCAGAGCAAAACTTTCACATCTCAATCTGGGTCTACACAGCCTTCTCCTTGGTTTCCCTGGCATCTGTCCGTCTCTGCAACGAGAGTTTTCCAGAGCAGGTCAAAGAGGGCATGGGGAAATGGAATGGCCCTGCTAACTAGTAATGATGGTTTCCATACAGCCTTGTACACTGGAATTAATCTTTTATTAAGAGGTAAAATTGTCCCAATGCTTCAGGGCCTTTTGCTCATGTTATGTGTGCCATGGGAAGCCCAAGTTCCTCTCGAGGGCCTCAGTTAAGGGCAATCTTCTAACATCTTCTCTGGCAGCTGAGACTCTCCGAGGGCTACTATCATTTTATTTTCTTTTTTGGTCATGTATAAATGAGGAATTTGAACACAAAATATACTGCTTACTAACTCCTCCCTTTCTATGCAGGCTGCTGAGAGAAACTCAAAGTTTGGGTAACATTGTAAAGCAAATGGACAAGCTTAAAAGGGAATTTGGGAATTGAGGTTTAGTTGGTTCCTTTGAGAAATAAGATCTGTGTATGCAGATCAGGATAGCGAAGACAGCTTGAGCATTTAGTGGAGAATCTAGGAAAGGGATCTATTGATCAATGTATCCAACATGCATGAATTGAGGGCAAGATGTGTGCAAAGCCCTACATGGGGCATGGACTCTGCCCTGGAAACTCTCATAATTGAATGGAGGTGTAAAGGCTCCCCATAAGGACTTCAAACAGAGGACAGGAAGCTTCACGGGCTGAGGAAAAGCTCCAAGTGAGAGGCAAGGGTGAGGGCAGGAGGTAATCTCCAGGGTGCTGTGATGAGGCAGGCTGGACATGCACAGGTCTGAAAGGATGGGTGCAGACCTCGCATGAGGAGTGTGGTCCAGGATGAAAGAGCAGCTTTATAAAGGAGAGGTGGCAAAGGATAGCCCAGCAGGTTTTGTGACTGCAGCAGCACAGAGCCCATAAAAGCTAACAAACCTTCTGGCACTCTTGGGAATGATAACTACAAAAACTGAGTGGAATTAAAAGTCAGCTATGGTGACTTTTTGGAAATTGAACACTGAACATATGTAAATACAGGACTAGGCAATGGTTGAGAGTACATAGTTGGCAGATTTATAGAGGCTTTAACTCTTGATAGTGTCATTTCTTAGTTGGCTGACCCTGGGAATGTTTCTAAAACTCCCTGAACAAAAACGCTGATTGCTTTCTTGCTATCCCTAAGATAAAATACTAAAATACTAAAATCAGAAAAATAAAGCTAATATACAAGCGTTAAAAATTACGCTCCTTTCCTAATTTGTCATCTGAGTTTCTAGTTCATAAATTATACATGGGAGTGTTTGAAGAGATTTGGAAGCCTGAAAAGGAGTGGAGTCTTTAGAGGAATTTAGAAGAAGAGTCTCACAAGCCAAGTTGACTCACCCAATGGGCCCTAAGGCCCAGATCTGTACAAATGGAAAGTTTTAGAGGAAATGATTTTTTAGCATAGCAGAAAGTAAAATTATTCAATATCAAGGCTATTTTTTTTAAAGGAAGAAAGGAAGGTAAAAATAAAAGGGAAGGAGAAAGCATAAAGAGAGATGATGGAAAGGACAGAAGAAAGAAAGGAAAGAAAGGGGAAAAGGAAAGAAAGAAGAAGAAAGAAGGAAGAGAAAAGAGGATGGAGGGAATGCAGAAAGGGAGTTGTGCAAGAGGGAGGAAGAAAGAAGGAAAAGCAATCATGACCTTATAGGAGAATGAGATTTTGACAAATGACCCTACTTACCTTTTCACCCAGAAGTACCCAAACTAAGAATAAATATCTATCAGATATTCCTGAGTGAATAGAAACTAAATGACTTTTAAAATCCCTTTCAAATCCATTTTTTTTTGTGAAAAAAAAAGGCTGGCTAGAGAATGTAAATATGTAAAATGAACCTTTTGTTGTTTTTGCTTTCTTGCATCTATTCTTTCAAGTCCCAAAGAACAAAATTAAAATGTTTTCCAATGTAATCATAGACATAAAATTTAAGGCATCATTACTACATGCCCAAAACTGATGGATGTACTGTTTCTTTCTCTCAAATTCTTATAAGCACATGACATTTATAATCTGATCTCTCTGAAGTCCAGCCCTTGCTGAACATTCAGCAACAGTTTCTTTAGCAAAAATAGCAACCAAATGAAATGTTTCACTTAGTGCAACTTAGTGCTGCAAAATTAGCCATGAATGCTTATGTTTTTAGTACAATAAAGAACATGCCCCTTGTCCTTGGAAATCTAGACTTTTCTAACATGTGTGACCATTGCCATATTATTTTCTACACAATTTGATTTTTCCCCAATTAAAAGAGCAGCTTTAATTCCCCCCTAGGTTTTAGGTCTTGCACATCCTATTAATGTGGCTGTTGAAATGTATTATTATTATACTTGGAATACTTGTTGCATTACTGCCTTGACTGTACTTGCATTTGCCAACTTACTTCAAACTCAAGGACATATGTTACTGATTGTTTCAAAGGGATTTAGTCAGAGAAGCACAGCTCAGTTCTCTGTTTAGACCAGGAGGTTGAATATCTGGCATATTTAGATTCTGTTATAGACCATGCAGATTTAGAAATTTTTATAAGCACTAACATTTATTATGATTTTATAGATCAGGGATGGTATTTTATATAAAGGCATACCTTGTTTTATTGTGCTTAATTTTATTGTACTTTATAGGTGTTGCATTTTTTTGCCAATCAAAGACAAGACCCTCTACTAGCAAAAAAGATTACAACTCATTTTATTGCAGTGGTCTGGAACTGAACCTGCAATATCTCTGAGGTATGCCTGTATTCCTGGATTCTATGGCTTACCCTAGCCACCACCTCCCTGGCTTTGAAGTGGCTCTGTGTTCCGAATAGAAGGGCTTCCCATAGATTTGGTCTATTCTATTATCAATCAGCACATTTTCTCACAAGTATGTTTTTTTTTCTTTAAAATATTACACAGTGGAAAATAATAAATGTTGTATAATTTTATTTAAAGATATTTGTTCATGTAGATAGCCAACACACACTGTGGACGAGCTTTCTGCACAATGGGAAGGTGTGGTTGAGTTTGCTCAGAGTTATAAAAATTGACAAGGTGAAGAATTTCCATTAGCATTTTATTTAAGAGAAATACAAGGTAGCTAATTTCGAACCAATAAAAAAAAATGCTGTTGCTTTTTGGACCTTAAAAATGGGAAAATTACCTTTAATACAAAGAATGACTGCCATGCAAGTTTGAAGGCAGGACCAAAAGCATCGCTGGACCTTTCTGGAAGGACACGTTGGATATGAAGATGTGGGAAACCAGCCAGGTATTAGTTCCATAAAATAAGGATTGGGGTTTTGGCAAAGCAGAGAGCCTATAGGAGAAGGCTGCAGACATCTTCAAGACATGTCTCTTCACTTTTAGAGAAAAAAGAAATGGGGTCCTAGAGAAGAAAAAAAAACTTGTAAAGCTCATTGGTGGAGCATGAATTAGAACCCTACAGAGCTTGGCTCAGTAACCTCTCAGCCCACCTAATACAGGAAAAATCCTCTCATATGGGCCAGGACCCCCACAGATTCAACCTAAGTCAGCTGGAGTGGCCTCCCTGAACATTTAGAGTGTGCAAACTGAAACCACATGTGAAGGCCAATATTTACCTTTGAGAAAATGCTCCTCTGTTCTGACTTAACTCAGGCTGGAGGATCATACTTGATGAGTTCTAAAATGTTCTCTCTCTTACCCTTAGGCTGCAAGTGCTGGATATACAGAGGTATTTAATTCATATTTGTTGAAGAGCTGCTTGCTTGTTTATCTTGCTATACTTTTCTGCTATAATAATCCTAATAAATCAGTACTTTTATTATATACTTTGCCCATATTAATCTTCAGAACACCTCATTCCCTATAGCAGGCTTCTTCAATCCTTGGCCAGTAGACCAGTACTGGTCCATGGCCTGTTACATACTGGGCTGCACAGAGTGGCAGGTGAGCAAGCAAAGCTTCATCTGTATTTGCAGCCACTTCCTAGTGCTAGCATCACCACCTCAGCTCCACTTCAGTTGATCATTATATTCTCATAGGCGTACCAGTTCCTGGTACCAAAGAGGTTGGGGAATGCTGCCCGGTAGGGTAAAGTTTAAACTCTCTTCCTTTAGGCTTTCATCTATCTCTCAGGCCCTATTCAAATATCACTTCTTATGTGAGACCTTCTTTGATTAGCCTAAACTTACCCTTCTTTTCTCTTAAGTCACATAATGAGGGTAGCCAGGAAGTGCTCTGGAGTTACCATTTCCAGAAGCAATTCTCATACAACAGTGGATAGGATTGGCGGCACAATTCTGGGTGTATTTCCCAAAAAGTCATGAGTGAGAGCAATCCTCATTTGCCCAAAGTGATTCCATACTATATAAGGGCTTTCTACTACAAATAATTTACAATCTGTTTTGGAGTAATTCTTTTCTCCCTTCCCTGTTTCATTTTCCCTAACCCTCCCTTGTGCTTCCAATTTCTTGTTTCAGGGTTTGCATTTAAGGAAACCCAATGTTATACACCATATGTTGAAATACTGAAATAACAGTAGTGTCCAGCTAGAGCTACGTATATTATATGAGCTAAAATTATGCAGATTAAATAAACATGGATGAATGGAAAATATACCCCGTAACAAGATCTGTTTTTGTGTCCTCTGAGGCTGTCAAATGGTGAATTCATTTAATGATATGAATACTTCAGAATGGCTGTTCACTCCCAATAACATCCCCTTATAGCCTATGTGGTGCCCTGCTCAACTAATGCACCCATCTTCCGGCTGCTGTGCTGGCTGTCACAGGGGCCCCTTCTCTGGAGAACTGCCCTTGGCCAAGGGTAGCTGTCTCATTCAGGTGGTCATATCTACCCTCTAGGGGCAGTAAATGACCAATGGATATGGGAACAGCACAGGCTAATCCCCTTGCCTCAAAGAGGGCTCTGTGGTTAAATTCATAGTCTAGAATTTCTTGTGTGATCATATTGAAGCTAGATACCATATCAGCTCCTACCATTTTGCTCATCTGCTTTCCCTGCTCCATTCTGCTTCCTGCACTGGGAGCCCTCCCTCAATACATTACATGCATCTGAATCCTTATTACAGGCTCTACTTTTAGAGAACTTTATTTAAGACAATTCTTAATATTCATTGCTCTTCCTTATCTTTCAGGGCCTTTTCCCAAGGCCCCTGGACAACCTACTACTGCATTTCTCATATAATGTGACAATTCATATATTAAATAAATTTCAGAAATTTTACATGTGCAACAAGGTAAGACCAACAGCCCATTATCATCATTTCTACATCTTCCTATTAAAAGTTTAAGAATGATGGTGGCATCTCTTTCAAGAAGTAGCCAGAGAGGATATAGATTGTTTAGTACATGAAGTGACTATGTAATTTCTCTGAGAAGCATAAATCAAATTTATTGGGGGAAAAAGCTGTGACTTTTCTGTTTCTTGCCATATAAATTTTACTACAACAATATATAAAATGATATTTAATATCACTCAGCTAATAATGTATGAGACCACTTGGGGATTAGAATATTTTGGCTGCCCTCTTGCTTCTGCAGGTGAAAGAAGCAGAGTAGCTAGAAAGACCAAAAACAACATTTTGAATTCACCAAGGCGTTGTTTAATGGAGTAAATACAATAAAATTTCAACAATCCATGGCTAGATTATCTATGGCAGTGCTTCTCAGACTTCAATGTGCAATGAATCACCAGGAGATCTTGTTTAGATCTATATTCTGGTTTAGTAGGTCTAGGGTGACGCCTTAGATACTACATATATGAAAATGTCTCATAAGATGTTAAAACTAATTGTCCACAGACTACAATTTAAGTAGCAAGGCTTTATATTTTCCTTCACTCCTATAGTGCTTCTTTTTCTCTCTGTTTTCATACAGATAACATAATCTAAAGATAAAATTGAAAGTCTTATATTGAGACCCTTCATTACTATGTAGTTTATAGAAAATTGCCCTCCTGGTTTTTGATGATAAGCCTTGACTCTAAAGACATATAATGATGTTGCACATGATCTGAAATATAAAAAATGTTGACTTTGGGTCAATTACTTTTATAGAGGGGATCAGGCCGAGTCTAAATTTCTTCAAAATATGCATCTTTACCTAGCTTTCAGAAAGAGATATCACCTTAAATGACAACAAGAGGAAAATAAATATAGTCAATACTAGGATCATAAGCAGTCTGGATAATAACAAAACAATTACTTACTGCATCCTAGCTTGCCTGCTCTTTGGGGATACCACTCCATAATGGGAAATTTTAGTCTCAGCTTTTGCAATGCTTCATCAAGTTCCAAGCCCTATTTTGAATGCGAAATACTGAAATCAAGGCTTATTTTACTGTATTTCATGAATTCTAAGTTAGGCTTGAAGCAACTTGTTTTTCCTAGAAGCTAGTTCCTGTCTCCAAAGTCTAGCTGTCATTCTGAGAAATATGCATCTTCATAAATATCTTCCTGTTTATTTGTGTTTAAGGCAATATAGACCATTTTTATATCTTTACAATATTCTCAGTAAAATGAATATACACTATGTTCATAAAACTAGAATATTACATATATAAAATTTTGTTTTCTCACAGAAGAGTCTTGAACAATAAAACAAAATGAAATTTTAAAATGTTCTAATTTCCCCTCAGATCAATGTTTTGTATCTTTTATATCTTTACTTTAAAACAATTAATATGGTTGATATCAACAAAAATGGACCTAACTTCTTAAAATCCCACCCCACCCCCCATAGAATCTATAAGAAAATCAGCAAAAAATAGTCAGAATCTACTAGAGTTAATTTTTTGTAACTTTAGAAATTAACCAAAGAAAAATAATTGATCTATTAAGGGTCTATTATTTAGAATATTTAAAGAACTCAGTGACATGACAATAAGGAGACCAACATGAGCAAAAGATTTGGATATACATTTTTCAAAAAAAAAAATGCAAACATCCAATAAGCATATGAAAAGATTGGTTATTAGGGAAATGCAAGTAAAAACCACAATGAAATATCATTCCATACCAAATAGCATGCCTATAATAAAAAACAGAAAAAGTCAAGTGTTGACAAGGATGTGGAGAAATTAGAATCATCATACATTGCTGCTGGGCATCTAAAATAATGTAGCTACTGTGAAAAACAGTTTGGCTGTTCCTCAAAATGTTAAACATAGAGTTACCATATGGTATAACAATTCCAGGTATATGCAGAAGAAAATTAATATCATTGGTTCACCCAAATACTTGTAAAAGAATGTTTGTAGGAGTTTTACTCTTAATAGCCAAAACACAGAAACAATCTAAATATTCATCAACTGATTAATCAGTAAACAAATGTGGTGTATCTATACAATGGAATATTATTCAGCCATATAAAAGAATAAAAAACTTATACATGAATGAACCTTGAAAACATGATAAGTGAAAGAAATCAGACACAATAGGGCACATTTGAATGATACCATTTATATATAATGTTGAAATAGGAACATCTGTAGAGACAGAAAGTAAATTAGTAATGACCAGCTGTGGAAAGAAAGAATGAAGAGTGACTGCTAATGGGTATGGAATTTTTTTGTGGGGAGATGAAAATGTTCTGGAAATGAGGAGATGGTTGCACAGCCTTAAAATACACACCATTGAATTATGTACTTTAAATGCTTACAATTTTTTTGCATGTGAATCACATCTCAATTTTTAAAAAATCCATGTGAGTTCATAGAAAAGGCGGCATACTGAACTTGACTGCAAATACTAAGAATATTGTAAACCTTAATTTAATTGATTTTGAGATCATTTTTTTTACTTGCTCTGTTAATCTGATACCACCTATTAACACGAGTATTTAAATCAGACAGCAAAAATGTATCCCTACTTTAATGAGGCTGCATTAATTCAAAAACAAGGTGAATAGAGAAAATTCATGCTCAAAATTAAGAATTAATGAGGAAGAAATTAAACCCAGGAAATAAATACAAGCAGACAGGAATAATATAGTTTTGAATTAGTTCGGTATTGTTGCTTCTGGTCAAAAAAGTTTGAAATAACAGTGAAAAAAAAGACAAGACAGCATTTCAGGAGTTTGGATTTTAATTTGAGAAAAATGATATAGTTGTTTTCATTGTTACTTAATAACTTGTGGGTAATTTTTCTCTCTGTAGGGCAAGTAGTCTCTCCAGGTGATCCTGACTGTAACTTATTTCAGGGCTTCTCAAATGCTAATGTATATTTGAATCACCTGGGGACCTTGTTAAACTGTAGATGCTAATTCAGTAGGTCTGGGTGAAGCCTGAAATTCTGCATTTCTGAAGAATTGGCAAATGATGATGCTAATTGTCCATGGATTGTCTACCCTTTAAGTATAAAGTTTTATGTGACGTTTCTTCCCTTTCTCCTTAGCACACAGCACTAGTACTTAATAAAGAATAGTCATTTATTCATCTAGTTGAATAAATAGATGATTTTCTCTGCCATGGATAAATCTTTTTCCTATATATACTTTCCTAGGTAAACACATAAATTGGAGAAGTTATAGCACATCACAAGATGAAGAGAATATTGTGGATTTCATCAGAAATTTTTTTATATACAATCTCAGAACACACTGTTATTGCCACATTTTTGCTCATAAGCAATGTTATCTGCAGTCAGCTGTGAAAATTGAAGTTTACCTTCATTATGCACAGGAATTACTTCAATAAATTTTACTTGAATAATTAATATTGAATGTAAGCACTTAGATGTCTAGGCTCCTGCCTATCAGAACTAACAGCAATCCCCATATGGGCTACCAAAGCTTTAAAAGATGTGACATTCCATCACCAGCCTTTTGATATACAGGTTAACCACTGAATCACTGTACTTCTTCATGTTGTGAACTGCTTCATGGAAACTTACCTCGCTGAGGAAGTGCAGAACATAATGAGGCTAGTTCTCTCCTTTGATAGCTCCAACTAGGCCCAGAGAAAAAAATTATTCTCTATGTTACTCAAGATTAAAACAGTTGTCCCCCAAATAGACTTTATGAGGCTTGTGACCAAACCAGGTAGGCAGGACCTACTTGCTCACTTGAGGGAAGGTAAGCCTCTTGAGGATAAGGTCTTAAATCATCAACACTTAGAGCAATAATTCTTTGACATTCCTTGAGCACCTACTATGTGGTCCAGCACTATGATAGTTTCTTTAATCATCACAATAACTGAGGAAACAATTTTCCTGAGAACAAAGGCTTTGTCTGGCCTGTTCAACATAGTACTTCTGGTAGCTGGAATGATGCTTGGCATGCAGTAAATATTAGTTGATAGGCCAAATGACCTGTTAATTAGATAATGTTCTAATTCTATAGAAAAAAAAACCCAGAAGTTCAGAAATTACACAACTTTCCTTAAATCACACAGCTAGTGCATGTCAGAATCAGAATTCAAAAGATGGTGCATGAGCCTCTGAAATACACACCAGATCAGATGTGCTCTCTCTTTTTTCCTACCTTTTAATGAAGCATGGTAACTCTCATCTCCCAGGGGGTACCCAAATGTTGTGAGTATGGCCTCTTTCTTCTTATTCTGACCAAAATTCCACTCTTATCTCTAAGGCACAACACTACATATCAGAGTGAATGCAGTTAGAGAGAATTTATTTTTATAAACATGGGTCTTTCACAAAGTATAGCAACAAATTACCAGTAACACAGTTGTGTGTCCTGGAACTTTGGCTGAGAACCACTATATTCAAGGTCGCTAGATTTAGCAAATAAAAATGTACGATGACAAGTTAAACTAGACTTTCAAATAAACATTGAACAATATTACAATATAACATGATGCAATATTTGGGATACATCTATTAATAAATCATTTGTTATTTGTCTATAATTCAAGTTAGGCAACCCTAACTGTACTAGATCATACCTCCTGCCCAACACAATAGAGTGACCAAAAGGTATTGGTTGAATGGATAAATAGAATGATAGATAAATAAGTAAACAAATAATTATTTAGAATTGTGAATTCTCTGTTTTAGGCATTATATTTAGGCAAATGTCAGCCTGAGTCCTATTTTATATCATCTGCAACATAATCACATGTGTTTAGAGTCAGAGCTTATCACTGGGGGCCAGTGAGAAAGGGCTTCAAATTTAGGCTTATCTGTAGACTAAATTACCCACAGGATTGGGAGTGAATACCAGAGTGAAAGAAAATGTTTATCAAACAACTTTAAAGTTGTATCTCATTAATAGACCATACCACTAGCCCTGTATTAGTTTACTATTGCCACTAAAATAATTAACTACAAAATTAGTGGCTTAAAACAGCAGAAATTTATTAGCTTACACTTTGGAGGTCAAAGTCTGAGAATGGGCCTTGGGAGCTAAAATCAAGGTGTTAGCAGGATTACGTGCTTTCTGGAAGCTCTAGGGGAGAATTTAACTCTTGTCTTTTCAACTTCTAGAGGCAACTTTCATTCCTTGGTGCATGGTCCCCTTCGGTTCATGGCATCATTCCAATCTCTGTTACTAGCCTCATTGCTCTGACTTTGACCCTCTTGCCTCTTTTGATTACATTGGGTTCAATCAGGTAACCTAGGCTAATCTTCCCATCTCTGGATTCTTAATCATATTTCAAAATCCCACTCATCAGTAAGGTACCATATTCACAGGTTTTGCGGATTAGGACATAAACATTTTGGGGTCTGTTATTTGGCTTTTTTTTTTTTTTTGGCCTATAACAAGCACTATGAATTAATAAGGAATTATATTGCACAGTGATCTTTAAAAGTATTAACTAATTAAAAGCAAACCTTTAAAATATACCAACTTTATGGGACTTTTTCACTTTTCAATATCCTTGGAGCCTCTTTTGACTTCTGAGAGGCCCTTCTTGAAGCAATGTGACTGATTTCTTCTTATATCAGTAATGTAAAAATTATATAGTTTGGTATACAAAACAAGTGGTTTTCAACCTTGGCTACACATTGGAACCAACTAAAGATTTTTTAAAGCCCCAATGCCAAGACTGCTCAACAAATCAATTAAATCAGGATCTCTAGAGACTGGATCCAGCCTTCAGCATTTTAAAAAGCTGCCCAAGTAATTAATTCCAGTGTATACAAAAACAGAACCACTGCATTCAGTTTAACTTTCCATTGCTAGGCTAATCTAATTTTTTTTCCTTCAGTCTTTCCCAATTTCTGCTTCTAGCTCATTTTTCTGGCTCTCTTCAACTTTCTTTCTCACTTTTTAAAGTATATTATGTTGATTGCATCATTTTCAATAAGGGAAGACATTTAGAGGATCTCAAAATAATATGGTGTGACTTAGTGTAGACAGTGAAAATAAGAAGATACTCTGTTTTACCCACAAGAAACAAGATTTTCACCTCTCTGCCTCTGTTTCCTTGTCTGTAGAAATAATAGGTTTGGAATAAAACTCTCTATAAACTTTTCTAATTTATAAACTCTGCTATCCTAAATATAGAAAGAAGAGCATGGCCTTAAGGAAAGAGTTCCAGGTACCAAAACGTTAGACTAGATTTGATTTAATTAAAGGCAATTTTTTTTTTATTCTTCACACCATTGTTTGTCTTAGTTTTGTTTCCCCCTGAAAGAGAATTTGACAAAAGGATCTGAGTGCCAGTGATTTATGTAGGAGGGTACTCTAGGAAGAAGGTGACTCAATAAGGGAGATGATCCAGGATTGATAATCTTAAATTTAGTATTACTATGGATAACTAAAGGTCAGCCCTGCTGGGGACCCCTAGAGACAGTGGAGAACGTTGGCTCCAGAGTTATCTCACTAGAGGGGAGAAGTTGCTGCAGTAGGATGCACTATATACTGATATTCCATTTTTGTCAGTCATTAGTTGACACTGCTCTTCCTGACTGTTAATTATCTAGTCCTTTCAGTCTGCTGTGATAAGGGCAAAGAAACCTAGGCGAGAGAAGCCCTCAGGCAAAAGAGATGCAAATATTGACATTTGGATGTCAGGTCAATGTGCACCACAGAGTTAGGGCCAAAGGGAATACAGACAGATGCTAATGTAGCTCTTCTTTAAAAATGGCAGTATAAATTCTTCCTTTTTATACATTAATTAAGGACATATGAGGAATAAAATGAATGAACACTTTCAAAAAGTACTTTGAGACACTTCCCTACCCTTTGAGAAAGCTGCCATAGGCAGAGTATAGCAACAAACTCTTCTTCCTGCATAAAAAGCTCTCTTGGATTCTTTTAGGGAACAGAATACATTTTTTTCAATCTATTTGGGCCCCATTTAGTATGATTCTGTTTCAGACCTCTAAATTAACTTTTTTTCCTCCTCAAATATCAGGAGGTTAAAGAGCAAGATTTTTAATACTGAAAGTAAATGAAAATAAATATTACTTTCAGATATTGACAAATCACTATGTAGGTATTAAGGAGAAAATGTGTTGCTGCTATGCTGTGCATCTCCTAAGCCCCAAGGGAGAATGATGTCCTTTCCATATCTATGCCAAAGCTTGCAGGCATATACCAAGAGCACACAGATTTGTTTTCTTCCCACTGAGTAAAGAATGTCATTGCTATTGCTCAGGCTCATCATAGCTTCATTCTCCTAAGACCATGGACTCCTTCCATGTCCTATTGTAGAGCACTAAACAAGATGTGTGGACATTTCTCAAGCCAACCATTACAGAACATAGTACTAGGTTGCATAAATAGCATACATGTATTGAAATCTAACTTGGAATTTCTTCTGTATTATAAAAGTGATAAATATTTTGGTTCAGATTTATTCTCTTATCTCTCTTCATATCACTTATTGGCCTTTACCATGACACTGATGGAAGGGCAGAATTCATGAGCCAGATTCCACCTACTGCACAGGAGAAGTAGAAGAGTTGGGGGGCAGGGTGGAGAAAGTGTTGTGCATTGAGCATAGATGACCAAACCTAAGTGAAGGACCCCAAACTAGACCAACAAAAGAACCACTCAGGTAAGCCCAGCCAAAATTGCTTATCTACTGAATCATGAATAAATAAAATAGTTATTGTCTATGTTACTGAATTTGTGGTAGTTTGTTATATGGAAATGAATTAGTAATATAGTTTGTTAAGCAACAGCTAATGACTATTTAATAATGAAAAGCTTTGACATTTAAAAAATATTTAAAAGGCTATTTAGCCCTATTTAAAAAAGCTCAAATTTTATTATAATTTTTTTGTTGCATGTAGGCCCAATGTGTGTCAGATATGTCTTGTACATTTCCTACTGCTACACCTTTGCTTATGCAGACCCTGGGCAAGGATACCTTTTCTGGTCCTCTCAGCCTGCTCATAGTAAGCTGCTATTCAAAATCAACTTCTTTTACAATGTTTGCCTTGATCAGCCTGGTTCTAAATGACTTCTTTATTTATTAACCTATGCAGTTTAAAAATAATCTAATTATTTCATACTATATCAATAAATCTCAATCTTATTTCCCATCTAGACTGTCAACTTCTTGCAGGAAAAAAGATGCTTGCACCTGTATGCTTTTACCTGGTTCAAAATGTGTGAGGATATTCCCCAAAATATAGGTGCCTCAAGGATCTATTATCTACTGTTCTTTAAGTTACTATATGGCAGAAGAGAAAGAACAAGGAAACAACAAAATTTTCTAAGCCTGTGGTTGTTCTCTCTTTGGCTACATAACTGTGTTCATGACCATAAGCTTTGTAGTTTCCAAATAGATTTTATAAATAGTGGAGAAGTACGAAGGGAGTGTTACCCTTAGAATCATTGCAAATGGTTATTACTGTGCTGATTGTGGTTATAGAACTTAGGGTAAAATGCAAAAAAATAAATAAATAAATAAATAAAGGCAGAAGTGCTGCCCAGTATAACAAACTGAATAAATACACAATACTTTCAGTACATCTGGAGTACTGAATTCTACTGAATTAACCTCATCTCCACTTTCTTGTTTTTCTGTTTTTCTCTCTTCATTACAACACACTTCAGAGGCAATTTTAAACTCATTCTCTTTAGAGTTAAGAAGATCAACCCTACACATAATGATTTTCTTTCAAATTAGTGATACTATCTTTTGAACTTCAAGAAGGTCAGGTTTCAGAAATATTACATTTCTGGTGGTTGAGTCTTTATTATAGATGATAATTTTAAACCCCACTCCCTGGTGGAGAGTCATTGGCAGCTAGCATTAGAACTCAATGGGGTCTCTAAAAAAAATCTAAGCAAGAATAAACATAAAAATGAAATAGAAATGTCAGTTCACACATATCTCCACGGAATATGATGCAAAATCCAGGAACATTTACAAAGCTGACTTAGGAGCAAATCTGAAAACAAAGACAGAATTTACTTGTACTATTAATCTAGAGGTTGAAACAGACACCTCTTATTCCAAAAGAACTAAAGGATCTCCTTTCATACTTTCTCAATTTCAAGTTCAAGATTCAAAGGTGGTGGCTGGTCAAGAGTCTAAGCTTTATAATTAAACATTTTGGATCAAAATATGCTTAGTCACTAACTATCTGTGTGATTATGAATAGATTATTTAATCTTTATTTATATGGGTTTCTTATTTGTAAACTTAGCTCATAAATATTATAATCTCTAGATTGCTTTACACATTTCCCGATAAATAATAGTCATACAGAAAATGTTAATTTTTCAGTGTAATGTTACTAGCTTGTCTTGGTCTTAGAATTGTTAAGAAAATCCTTTTGTACTAATGTCTTTGATCAGAACTCTGGAAGCCAACCCTTGGATGAATCCACTTAGAAGTGGTTTATTTCGGTTTGCTACCAGAAAAGACTGGTGAAGGAGTGAAGGAAGCTAAGGAGGAAACAGAAAGAAGCCAAGTGAAGATGGAGAAATTTTAGGGACATTCCCAGTCATCCTGACCCCAAGAGGAGCTCTATAGTTTTTCCTACCTCATGACAAGGGAATGAGATTTCATAATTCAGTGCCAAACAGTCATCAGTTAAGGTTCATTCTGGCAGATAAAAACTCCCAGCCTTCCTGGCTCTGTGTGTAAAATGACTCCAGAAGCTTGAGAATATTCTTCCAACAAAAGGAACAGGAGTGCCTTTTTGTTACAACTGAAGTACACAAACTGAGGAGGAAGAAAGATGAAAAAGTGCTGAATATTTTAAGAAAAAAAATATGGGTTCATTACGTTATATATTTTCTTTTGATTATGTACCAAGCGTGAATTAGAAGCTTAATGAGAGATGACAACACTCTACTATCAAACAAAAATTTGACACTGGTCAATGTGAAATATTTCCAGTTCAACAATGTTTTCATATGAATGTGCCCAAATAGATGAATCGGTTTTGAATCGTCTGACCTTTTACATTCAAATTTTCAGAACAATTCTAACAATCACATAATAGAATCACTTTTATTACTAACTCTTCACTTTAATTCTAATTGATTTTAAAATTAGAACCATTCAGAAGAAGACTTGGATATCATATGACCCAGAGCATAAACAAGCATGCAGTTTAGGGGTTCTGTGACTCTCAGGTAGACTGCAGGAAAAGAATCAAACATATGTTCTCTTTCAAGGCTCTGCTCTGGATAGATGTGTGACATTTAAGCAATTTGCTCAATTTCTTCAATAATAATGACAATCATTATATAAACCATGACATCACATTCTTACCTTGCTCTAGGTAATTTGCTAAATGTTTTTCACACATAGAATTTAGAATTCCAATAGCCCAATAATGTAGATATGATTCTCATTTTATAAATGAGGATGTAAGCCTTACTGATTGGTATGAAAATATAAAAGCTCAGCTTATTTGTTTTGAGGTAGGATAACTCTGGGGTGTAATATATACTCCAGGGCTCTCCCTGGGATAAGGCTAAAGTTCAAAATTTACCTGAATATTCTCATTCCTTACTTGTTTTTATTCCCTTCTACCAGCCTCCCTCAGTCCTTCTGAGGGAAATTTCTGTGAGCCTTTCATGAGAGCAATTTCTTAAAAAATCACTTGCACATTAATTCATCTTTGGGAAGCTGTTCTAAGTCACCAGATCAAAGGGATGTTGTTACCAATCGTAAGATCAAGGAAGGTTAATAACACAACTAGTTTAACTAGTTTAACTTTTTTTTTAAAAATCTCTCTACATGGAGAAAAGCTTTAGGCATTCTCTTACAATATAGGGAAAGGAGAATCATAGATTAAAGGCAGGAAAGGAAGGAGGGCAATTGAGTTCTATTTTGGAAATGCAAACTCTCTGAGATATACCTGTTCATTCTGTGGACTCTGGACTTTGTACATGGGTAATGCATAGCTTTGCTGGTCAGTCTTAGCACTCATTCTTCCCATCCAACTTGCTCTGCAAAACATCTCCAGCTACATGACTCAGATCCAACTTAAAACCAGCACCAGCTTTGGTACTAAAGAGATTTGTTTTTCTCCTCAATCCCTACTTCAATGTTTTCAGGAGCAATTGTATTACTTAATAACATGCATACAAAAGATATAAGTTCTCATTTGTGGAGATGGAATACACAGTTACATGAACAGGAGTTACTACTTTATAAGTTTCAATCATTAGACAAATATTGATACATTATTATTCATCTTAAATTGACTTACAACCTATAAATGTGATATATGCACAAGATATGTAATAAATATACTTATCTTAGAGTTGCCTGGAAAAGGAGCCTGAGGCAAGGATTAAGTACCAAAGCTTGATTTGGAAGGCACAAACCCAGGGTATTGAGAGTGAGGACAAAAGAAAGTAAGACAGGCAAGGATAGAAAACCAGATGAGAGGATACTATACTAGTCACTATGAAAAGATACAGGATATTGCCTAGCAGGTGTGCTTTCTCAGCCCCATGCAATGTCTCTGGACAGGATTTATAAAGATTCTACTAATGAAATAGTTCATGGGAGGGAATAAAGAAAAGACATTTACTGTCTGCTCCTTCCTGTGTTTTATTTTCCATTGGTCTAAGGTGTCCCCATAGATGACTGGGTTTTTCACACTTCCAAGTTTATTTATCCAACTGCTTTAGCAGCTCCTCAGGATAACTGACTCTGGGCCCCACAGTGTGGCATGTTACATTAGTTCAGATGTCATGGGACAAACCAAAAGCTCAGCTGTGTGGAAGACCTGACATACCTGTGGTAAGAAATTTGTGGTTGGGCCACAGAGGTCCAAAGAGAGTTGGTCATTTGTACAGTAACTAAGATGACCAAATACCTATGAAACTAGAAAATGTTGGTACCAAGAGAATCTGAAGAGATACATAAAATGTGTCAGATATAATACTATATAATTAATCACTAGCAATTACAGTGTGCTGGTAATGCTTTTAACAAAAGATATATTTTATTGAGCAATTTGCTGTGCTAAGACCTTTACATAAACAATTTCATTCAGCTTTGTGGAACACTGGTTGGAAAATGGCCACAGTCCTCTATTCTTCTCTTACTACACCCTATATGATTTTGTAGCAATGTCTATCAAAGGGTATAATCTATCTCCTCAATCCCTGAGTTTGAGTTTGGTCATGTGATTTGCTTGTATCAATAAAATGCAATGGAAATGATTTTACACAACTCCAAGGCTTGGAAGGCCATGTTCACTGTTGCTCTCTTTCTTGGATCCCTGCCATCAGGAGAACAATGTGGGGTATAGCTGGACAATGAGAGACCACATGGAGCATAGATGAGCCATGCCAACTGAGGCCATCCTAGACCATCCAGATACAACTGACCAACCAACTATTCAAACATGGATCAGCAAGCCAGCCAGAGTCAGCCAAGCCCAAAGCAGATCTACACAGTATTGCAGCCAACCCATAGATTCATAAGCAAAAAATACACGTTTATTGTTGTAAGTCACTGAGGTTTGTACATGTTTTTTATGCAGCATTATTGTGGCCATAGATTACTAATTCAAAGTTTACCAACAATCCTACATTGAAAACATGATTTAAAAAAAAAAACAGATGTGGAAACAGGAGAGAGTAAATGACTTAGTCAAGATCATACTTTAAACACTTGACTGGAAACCAAAAATATCTAATTCCATGGTTTTACCTGCTATAATTTGATGCTTAATGATTAATTTTCTTTGGATCTTTGATTTTTATTCCTAGCTGACTAATGGCCTTTAGTGAATAATTTGACCATGTTGTCATCCTCCTTGAGATGCTATACCTCTTCTTAATTTTATGTTTCAAGGGGGTTAGAATTTTTTTAATCAAGTATGCAAATATGCAAAACATTCAGTGGGGAGAGAATATCAGAATGTATGACAAAGAAAAGATATCAAAGGAAAAGCAGTTAAGAGTAAATTTACCTTAAAAGAGGGAAAGCAAATGAAGCTTAGAGTGGAATGAAGTGGACAGTGAGTCCATCAAGGGATGTCTAGTCCCTTAGGTTGCTTGAGTCTGCAGCATATTAGGTCTTTTAGTTTCAGGATTTTGCATTTCCTTTCAAGGAAAATGGATATTGTTAATTTACTTTCTCTGTTCTTTGAAAGATGTGACCATAAATGAGTTGGACTGATGTTTATATGTGGCTCATGGAACCAGTCTTGTGCATTTATTTAAAGCTATACCTCATAAACTTCCTGCTGCCAGGGTGAGAACCTGGCATCTATATTTAATAGGGACTTCTGCTGTATTTATCCAGCTGTATTTGAAAACAAAGAAAACTACATGCAGGGGTGAGGTCAGCCTGCAAGCCTGGGCCTCCTGAGATGCTAGAGTTTATGTATTTGCGCCGACAGTGTGAGCCTCATTCCCATTAGTGTTAATGGAGCCAATCTTATGAATTCACCACATATCAATGTATATTCTCTCATGTTTTCATATCTTAATGCATGAAATTACATCTCTAGGGAAAGGCTTGCCTCCTCTTAAGTGCTCCCAATTCCCATTAATGATAATGGAACACACACACACACACACACACACACACACACACATCATCGCTCAGAAAACTGGGCAAAATATGGAAGATGATTAGGTTTCAGGAATGTCACAGGAGACTTGCAGAAACTGCAGGGATGGTCTAAAATGATTCCTCTTTCCAGGCTTATTTAAGCAGTTTCATTATACATATTCATTTTTTCAGAACCATCATCAGGTAATTGGCTACATCCTCCTCTTTAGGAGGAATAAGCTGACATCTATACATATTTGAGAATACTCTTTGGAATGTGGGGTGTATTTATGAATAAAGAGAGAGGAGAGGGTGCTGAAGGTGGGTCAGCAGCAGGGAGATAAAGAAAAAGACAGTATAGGGGCTTTCTGTCTTTTCTTCAGGTATAGGAAGAGCTGACACAGGCTCTAACAGCTGCTCTGTGCTGGAGAAGTACAGTGCGAGCTGAGAAAGTGCCCATCATTCCCCTGCCTGCACTTGCTTTTGGAAGATGCTCTCTGTTTTAGGAAAAGCAAGATAAGCAATTCTGGTCACATACTACCCTTTTCTCTTTGTAGAAAGGGCACTGATATAGGTTCTTGTACGATCTGAGGTTATTAAAGAGACATACTTACATAACTTAGAGATAAGGCTATATTATCAGAATACAAATTAACATGAAAATTGGCAAACCCTATTTACTCTCTTAATGAGTTTGGCTGATTTTTTTCTCCTGTTGAACTAGAATTGTATCCTTTTTGGTGACTTATAGTTTAAGGAAATAGCTTGGCTAAAATCAGCCACACCTATAAGCAGCATAATATCATCACTTGCTGATGGGATTGAAAAGGTTCTGGGAGAGACCCTTAAGTAGTTTTAGTCTAGAGATCGTGTCTGAAATTAAGTTAGATTATTTCTTTGATGTAAACTCTCGTTCTTGGTTCGTTATTTATTTGTTTATTTTTTAGGTATAGAGCAAAAATGTACTGGGAGAGATATTATATTCTGCAGTTAACATCTATGAGGGAATAATTTCATCAAAGAGCACCAGGACATGATTCATAGAGGGCCAAGGATGCTTTAAAGAGGAGGAGAAAGGAAAGGCAAGATAAGAAATGGAGGAGAACAGGGAGAGGAACCAACATGACCTTTGTTTACTTTCTCCTTAGAGACTTTGAAAGGATGGAAAGAGTAAATATATTACTTAGCTGGGTGCATGCTACAGAAGGCATTTTTTTTTTTCTGAAGGCAGTGTTTCTTGCTCTTTTTGGGAGTGAGAGATAAAGACCTACTCTAAGACCCTGATGAAAGCTATCGCACCTCTTGTCAGAAACATGTATGCATGCATAGATATACAAGCCCACACACAATTTCATAGAATTTTGACTCTTCATAGATCCCTCATGTCCATTTATGGGCCCCAAGTTCAGGGAAACAGCCAAACATTCAGAAGAGCTCAAGGCCAGAACTCCAGTGTGATAGGAGGCATGAAATCATATAAAATGATGGTCTGATGATGGTCTGGGGTCTCTTATTTATAACAGTCTCATATAGAATACAAATTTTGGGTAACAATGAGATTTGAAAAGGACATATAGAGTCTCATGGAAATATTTAAAAACTCTGATACAAGTTGCAGTGCTACTTGTTAAAAAGGATATTTTTTATATATATATATATATGGATAAGTTTTATATATATATATGGATAAGTTTTAAGTTGACAAATCTATATACTCACATAGAATAATTTTGAGAAGTATTCAAACCTTTTTTCCCACCCCCACCACACATATACACACACTCATTCAACCACCTTTCTGCCATGAATGTTATATCAGAATCACTTAAGCAGGAAAGAATCAGAATCAGTAGATCTTTAGCCACATTCCATTGTTGAAACACCAACCATTCCTCTATGCTTACCTGCCTCTCAATTGCTCTGGTCTCCTGAAAAAAAAAGCATGATGTTGAAATAATACCTTCTGTAAAAGTTCCTCAGTTGAATATATATTCTTTACCAAGGATAGTTGATCTTGTGCCACTGATGGGGACCTCCTAGAGGTTATACCTAGTTACCTGGTATGGATCACCCTCATTTATCTTTTTTTCAATATCACTCCAAACTTCTGATTGCTAAACAAAAACATTAGCCAGTGTTCATAGGCTGAAAATTTTCAGATGCAATTATGGAGAATGAGTTGATCAAGAACTCTTAAATTCCGCCTTCTTAAATTCCAAGGCACTTTTAATAAGAAATCTATCCATTCAGATAAATAACTGGTTAGAAAATTAAATTCACCATAGTTTCTCTGTTAGTCCCTCCCTCTTTGCTTGTTTTTAGATGCAGGAAGTAATTGATGATGCATAGTAAAGCATAGGATTTGGTTAGCTTGTAGAGATGGATTATAAACATCAAGAGGTGGGTTATAAACATCTAATGGTTATAGCTCATTGCGACCTAATAGCTTCCACTAAATCTCCCTCAGGCATCACCTGTCAATTCTGCTCTTCAAGAACAGTGGTCAAGTGTGCAGGTGAAAACAGCAATCAAAGATCTATAGCTCTGTACACCTGGGGTTCCTAATTACAAGTAGAGTTAGTCTTAGAAAAGAGTCTTCAAGAGATTGTGGTCAATATAAGTGTAGCTTGCAATGTTAGGGCTGCTGTATGTCTGCATTTGTGTAATAAATTTTCTATGGTAAGTCATGCTGTTCTTTGATAATAAGAACGTGATGCCTTTTACCCTCTTAGGTGTTTTGTGTTTACACTCAGAAACAATTCTGCGTGCAAAAGGTAAGAAGCCAGGGTTCATATTCAGACTCATGTGCTTACACTGGCTTCTTGACAACACCATGATCCTGATATTCTTTGCACCATATCCTCTCTAGAAAATGTTTGGTGTTTCAGGGCAGTCAAGGGCACAGAGATGTTAAGGAGTCATCATCAATATACAAACTAAATGATAGTTCAGAACATCAAACAAGGGAACTTTTTAATTCATCCAATTCAGAATCAAGATTACACAGAAAAACACCCAAGCTGTTAAGCTGTCAGCTGTCTTTGTTTGTTGCTGCAAGTATCACTCTGAACACTCTCCCTTCTAACTTTCTGCTTTAATGGAGAAAGAAGAAATGTGTTTGAATCATGTCTAAAGTAAGAACTATTAGGGGCTACATAACATTCTAAGGGATTCACCTGTGGGTAAAAACCACAGTGGAGCTTGTAGAATCAATTTAGGCACCTCTTCTCTTTGAGATCTGTTTTGTTTAGTCACAATTATTTTGGCCTAAATTAAGGTTACTGTATTTTAGATCCTTGTAGATATTGGTTAGCATTTATTAGTCCACGTAGGTATGTTAAACTGTGATAACAAACAATTCTGGATTTTAGCACCTGAACCCAGCAAAGTGTATATCTTGCTTATGCAATGTCCACTGAGTATCCAGAAAATTGTTAGGGACAATTATCTCCTATACGATAACTTGGTGGTCCAGGATTGTGGGGTGCCACTAACAACTTCCTTGCTCAACAGGCAAGGGAAGAAACACTGAAGAAATGAGCACTGGCTTTTCCTTGCTTCACAAACATCTTTGTCCACTGACCACCTGAACCAGTCAAATATCTCCACCCCACAGCCAAGGGATGTTTAATCTTCCCGTTTTTCTGGAACCAGATCTGGGTAAGTACTAGAAGTCTCTGTAATGACATTTAAAATCCTAGAGTAATATTTTAACTCGTGCTAGAAAAATATCTATCTTTCAGCTTTCAATTCTCCCTCCTCATAGTATAATCTTTGGGTACTACAGCATTTCCTTTTGTTTGTGATAAATAGGAGGGCACAGTGGCTGGGGTTTCCAGGTCATGATTTACTGGTTCAGCCAGTTCTACTGCAATGCTGCATTCTTCCAGGACTCTCAGCAATACAGCAAGCCCTTTAAAGAATCCCAACCCTCTCCCATACTGAAACGGAGAGAAGGGAAAGTATCATCCCAGCAGCTCTGGTTGAAATGGAAATCTGCTCAAACCAAAAATAGAACTCTCATGGGGGTTGTCTTTAAAAAAGAATGACAGGGCCCAGTAGTTCTGGGTGACATATATTGAGTCATTTAAATTTTGTTTCTTTCCACAGACTTTAGTCAGAAAGTAAATGGGTTTGAAGCAGAAAAAAAAATACAGAAAACAGAACTTTAACTGAAAAAAAAGTTTAGAAATTTCTCTCAGACCAGGGCAGCCAAAATATTGGTCAGCACAGGCCATTTTCTTTTATTCCTCTCTCACTCCTGTAATATAATTTTCTAAAACTCTATTAAATGACAATCTTATAATATCCTGTGCTATTACTGTCTCCTGTCTCTCCTGACTCATCATCTCATTATCCTCTCTGGGAACATGCATCTAACATTTTCTATCTGTTCTTTCTATCTATAGGACACTCAAGGTCCTCTTTCAAAGCTCTCAACTCCCCAAGGCTTTCTCTGCATGTGCTCCATGCTGCGCAATTATCACTTTAAAAAATAGCATCTTTTTCTCCGGAGCTCCTCTATGTGATTGAGAACTTAATCACATTCTGACTTCTTCAATGTGTTCCAAGTGTGTTAGTCATGTCTTCCCAGAGAGGTCAATTGGTCCTTGATACACCATTTGGACATCTCTTTTGAACTTGGTAACAAGTTAATGCTACAATTTGGGTGCTGAGTAGCTGTTTGTTGGTTGATTGCATAATGGTACCCCACTTATTCAAGCTGGGGTAATGTGATAGCTCTCAGGCATGTGCATTATACATGAGTACACTCTCTGTCTATCCCTGAAGGTATGCTCTCATTCATCCACTTCTAAATGACTGCCTGGACTGAGTTTATATTGAAACCTAAAGGTAAAACCTACATTATGCTGTTTCTGTCCCTATTTGTGTTAGGACTCTACTGCATTGCTGCCTCTGGGACATTAAAGAAGTCTGTAGATTGGATTAAATTTCCAATTTTTAAGTCTTTATTAAAAAATATATTGTATGTTATAGTTATATTTTCATGCTCCTTTGCCATGTAATTCTTCCTCCCAGTAAAATAGACAGAGTATGCATCCCTATCTCGTGCGTTTTGAGTTTATACAATATGCTTTGGCCAATGGAGAATTAGTAGATGTATCATGTGCAGATGTCTTAAATATGCTTTATAGTTAGTTTAGCCTCTTATGCTCTACTGTTTGTCTTATGAAGAACTTGTCTTTGAAATACCAAAATTTGGTTTTAAAATTACAAAAACAACTGGAGCTTATTTGAATGTGATATGAAGTGAGTCCAACTGAGCTCACCTAAACTGGATAAGCCCAATCAAGATTAGCCAAACTGCAGAGGATCTTTAGAGAAGAGCCAAAAAAAAAAAGTATTTGTTTTTCTAAGCCACTGAGATTTGGGGTGTTACTGTTATACAGCCTTATCACAGTAGCAATCTAATAGAGAAAGAGATAGGTGGTAAGGCATCCAGGATGTGGAGTCTTCAAAGATAAAATGATAGTAAAGGAGTAGTTGCTGGGTTAGGGGAAGCAACAGGGAAGACACAGAAAGAAAGCAGAGTGTCCTTGCTGGAAAGATACCAGACAATAAAAGAACATGTTCTCTTTAGAATGGCCAGGGATGTGGCTGCCCTATGGTACTGACACCTCTGTGACAATCTTCTCTATTTGCAGACATTCTCTGTGCTGTCACAGTAGCAAACTGTGCTGTCTTCAGACATAAAAATTCTTATATGTTCTATGGACCATAAATAGTACCTTGTCATGGTTAAGAGAATGAGTTTTGAAGCCCAGCTGTATGAGTTTCATTCTTGGCTCTACCATTTTACTGACTTTGTCAAGTTATTTAGCCTTTTTTGTGTCTTGTTTTTTTTTTTATCTGGAAAATGGACTAGTAATAGAGTCTGCCTCATAAAATCAATGTGCAGATTAAATGTTTTAATGTATATATCATACATAGTACAGGACCAGGAACTTAGTAAGTACTCAGTAAGTGTTAGCTATTATTATCCTTATTGTTATTATTATTTCACCAAAATTGTGGACACAGAACCCCATTGCACTCTGCTGAATATCCTGTGGGGAAGTCAGATGAATATAGGATATGGCCTCTGCCCTAAATGAATGTGTAATCCAAAATGAGAGATAATGCTGTATAAGTACTTACTACATAAGACAGTTTCCAATGCTCAACATTGGAGGGCCCACATGCATTGATCCCACACTTATGGTAGGCTCATTTGGTTCAATATGAAGGTAAGGGTGGGGAATTAAATGTGAGTTTTATGAACAGAGTTATGAAAATGTGGAAGAAAGAGCCATGACAAATGAAGACTGTCCACAGAAAAGATGAAATTAAGAATGAATCAAAGAATGATCTCACAGAGAAAAAGAAGTCAAGGACAAGAGAATTCTGGCCTGAGTAGAAAATTGGGGAATAGCAATTATACAGACTAGGACATATTATTATGAGGCTTAATAGTATAATAATCTTTGTCATCATTACACATATTCTCTATCACACACACACACACACACACGATAATTTTCTCTCTCTCTCTCTCTCTCTCTCTCTCTCTCTCTATATATATATATATATATATATATATATATATATATATATATTTTTTTTTTTTTTTAACAAATTGTACCTCAGAGGGTTGAGGAACTTCCCTAACTCCCCAACTCATTTTGGAGTTAGATGAAAACTCAGGGTCTTTCTGACCCTAAAGCTTTCTATCACATCACCTTTTGTTATAGATATTAGTAGAATGAAAGGAAGAAATACAAATTTCTGTTTATATTAGGAGGGTCTTGCAGGTCAAATGAATGAGTTTGGTATGTATTTGGTGGTCAGCTAGAGGCCCTAAGAGGGTTTCGCAGAGGAAGGACACCACCCTAACCATGGCTGTGTAAGGTAATGCATTTTATGTGTTCTGGGCCTACTGATTGGAGAAGGAGAATTTGAGAACTGGGAAATCACTTCAGAAGCATCAGTAGTGGTCTAGGTGCTAGATTAATGCCTGTGTGTTGAAGTCAAGGTAGAAGGAATAGATCCTTTTGTTCAGCTGATAGAGAATAATTTGGTGCTAATTTTGTTAGTATACTTGTACTGGTTTGCCTCTACATTTAAAAATTGTCTTAATTATAAATAACTTTTTATTTGGAAACGTACAGAAAAGCCACAGGAATACCTGAATTTATCTATTGTTAACATTTTGACATTTGTTTTCTTGCCTTATGTATACATACATACATACATATACATATATACATACATACGTACACATATACATTAAATATAATCTTTTATAAACCATAAGGGAGTAGTTTGTATACATTATGTCTCTCCAACCCTAGATTCTTAAATCTATATTTCCTAAGGATAAGGGTACCCTGTAAGTAACCACAGTCACTTGTGAATTTCAAGACATTTATAGCATTATTTTCCTTCCAGTATAGGATGCTGTCTAGGATCACACGTTTTATTTCATTGTCTTGTCACTTTAGTTTTCTTTAACCTGGAACTGTTCCTCAGCTTGTCTTTTTCAGTTATGGCATTGACATTTTAGAATAATACAACCCCTCCACTTAATGTTAAATGTTCAAGAAATGTTCTTCATTTGGGGATTTGTGAGGATTCCTCATGAGACTGGAATACTGCACAGGGGATACTGTACTCTTGTCAAGATTTCACATTCAGAGGTATATGATGTCCTTCAGCTCCTCAGTAGTGATGTTGATTTTTATCATACAAAGTTCTTCTCCATTAAGGGATTTTCCAATTTTTCCACAGTACAGTCAATAAAATAGTTTGTCAAAACACTCAACACCACACACCTATTTTGTTTCTCATAAAAATTTCTCCATGAATTTATTATCTTTTGATTATTCTTGCCTAATTCTCTCTCTCTCTCTCTCTCTCTCTCTCTCTCTCTCTATATATATATATATATATATATATATATATATATATATATATATATATATATATATTTAACATCTACAGCACCTAATATTCCTAAGTGGTCTCTCATCCAAGTACTAATCAGGCCCAAACCTGCTTAGCTTCTGAGATTGGGCACATTCAGGGTGGCATGGTCGTAGACTATTCTTGCCTAATTCTATTTTTGCTATGATGGTTGCAAAATAATGTGTTTCCAAATCTATTTCATCTGTTGCAGCTACCAGTCAGTAATCAACATTCAGTGTAAGCAAGAACCCTTTCTCCTCTGTTTAATTATTGATTTGTCTATTTTTGGTATAGACTCATAGCTAACTATCCTTAAATATTTTGGTGCTCAAATTGTCCTAGATATGACCAGCAAGAGCTCCTTCAAACTAGTGCTTTGTGACAAAACCAAAAAAAAAATTTGAGTACTTTTTAAAAATCCTTCTGGTTTAACAAAAAACCCGTGGACAGACTATTTTCTATAATGATGTGATAGAAATGTACAATCTCGTGAAGTGATAACATCTGTAATTACCACATTCTTTAATTTTCTGCTATAATCAACTAACCTATTGACCCCAACTTATCCTGAAAATCATTCAGTCTTGCTTATGATCCCTCATTGCTCATCAAAAAGTCCCTAGAAATGGCCTTGGTTGCATCATAATTTCAGCACCAAACCCTGCCCACTTATTTGTATTCTTACTTTGCTTATGTTACTTCTGGGCTCAGGTGTTACCTGCAATTTGGGATCAATAGATGGTTAAATTAACTGTTACCAGGCAATGAAGATCATCACAAGATTAGAACAAGACACAAACTCAGACAAGAATATATTATGACCATGACACTCTGTGGGGAAAATTCAAGCTGAGGTTAGAAATGGAAGAAGATTCAGAGAGCTCAACACTACCTTGGCAACTTTCTTGCTATCTCTAAATACTTGGTCCAAGGTGTCTGCATTAGAGATATGAATTGGAGCATATTCTCTCCCAAGTATCCTCAGTCAGGGAAGACATAGGAAAGTGAAAGACATGCTGAGTCATCAATATAGCCTTTATTTGCAATACTCTAGTTTTTGGTTATCTAAGGTGAACATTTAAATCCATATAGTGAGGACTGTTGATCGCCATATGAAGATATACCCATGCACAGCTGCTGTGAATATTGGCAACTCCTTTCTCTAGGGAATTGCTTCCTTCTTCAGAGAATCGCCCTAAACCAGTGGGAAGCTCCATGCCCCAGAAGCTAGGATCATCTCCTTGGTCCTGAGACAGCCTGAAGCCAAGGACTGATAAATTCAGCATATAGAAGGCTGATCTCTTTGCCTCAATTGAGACCAAGTCTGTAGTGCAATTTTTGCTACAGAGAGCTCTGTGGGGTCAGGCTGGGCCTGGACTCCAAAGGAGCCCACACTCTTGCTTAGATAGTTCCCTTGTCCCACTGGCTTCCTTTTCTCTCTTACAGATTTCTCTCACTTTTAACACTTCCAGTCAAGAACCTCATTACCTCCTTCTGACATGTTCTCATTGATATTTTTGCCTCCATTTTTTCCTCTCCTATTCTCAATAACATCTACCATGCAGGTCACTCTTCCCCTCAGCCAAGGTCCACACTGGTCTAAATTGACTTTCATCATCTTTATAAGCCCACTGGCCTTCAAGGCACAAGTTGCTCTCCATATATTTGATAATACATGCCAAGGATGCTCTGCGTAGTCTCATCTTTCTTGCCTTTGAACTTGCTTTTTCTTCACTCAGAATGTTTTCTCTCTACCACCTATGCTTATTGAAATACCATCTATGAAAATCCAGTTCAAATACTTCTTCCTCCATGAAGCTTTCCAAGACTCTCTGAATCAAAACCAATTTCTCTTTTCCCATATTCTCTCAGACCTTTATTTGTTTATTTAGCAAGTCACTTCCTGTATTCTGCTTTTCTTTTTATTGCCAGTGAATGCATCTAGACAGCTTTTTGTTGATTGGTGGAAAATCCTCATGCGATTCTCTTTTTCTAGTTTAATAGTTTTAATACCATTTTTCATATTGTCTGAGTTGACCCCTAAATGGATTTCTGTAAGGAAAGTGTGTTATCAGTTGTAAAGTACTAAAAAAATGTTAGTTGTTGATGTTTTTGTAATTGGTATTTCAAGGCAGTAAAAAGTTCATTTTGGCTGTTCCTCTCTTCTTAAACTTAAGAAGCTCTGAACCCTAACACATAATTATTCTTATAATTACAGCAAGAGAGAGGGAGAATTAAATCTAAAATTCAAGCAATTACATGTACAAGAGCAAAACTGACTATTGTATTAAAATACATGGTTCATTTTTTATTTTACTTAAGATAGATGTTAAAAAGAAGATCTTTGATGCAGGAGGTAAGGAAAGGCCTTTATATTAAGATCTTGACTTTGAATCTTCTTGAATGTGTTTTTAATTTTTTCAGCCCTAAATAGATGTCTTAGATAAAAATATTATGTGTGAAACATGATGAATTTGCATGGCTTTACAGAAAGTCAAAGACTTTTCTCTAAATGTTTCTAGATTTGTGACATTTTGACTTATTATATACCTGTATCTTAGGTATATTTATCAGATTCTTAAACATGACCCTTTATTCCCTAAATGACAACAAGACTATAACTTCTACTTAGAACCAACCAGACTAGAGGACAGACATATAACTGATGGAATCTTAGTAACATTTGGTAATAAAAAAATCGAAAAAAAAGTCTCAATTTAAAGAAACCTACTTCTCTCACTGCTGTTGTGGATAGTGTTTGGTTTGTTGATTTGCTCATTTATGTATCCATACATTAATACATCAATTTTTAATTTTCTTTAAAAATTTTTTATTTTGAAATAATTACAGATTCACAAGAAATTACAAAGAAATGTACCAGAAGGTTCTGTGCCCCCTTCACAAGTCTCTCCTGATGTTTGTATTTTTTATAACTATAGTATGATATCAATATCAACATTTGGAAATCAATGTTGGTATAATTCACAAAGCTTATTCACATTTCACCTGTCATGCATGCATTTGTATGTATGTGTATATGTATGTGTGTGTAGCTCTATGCAATTTTATTGATAGTGTATTTCTGTGTAACCATCACAACAACCTAAATACAGCAGAACTCTTTTGTCACCATGAGACTCCTTCATGCTACCCTTTTGTAGTTATACCTACTCTCTTCCCCCAAGTATAGTTCCTGCCAACCACTACCCTGTTCTTTATTGCTCTAATTGTGTTATTTCAGTAATGCGTTATAAATGGAATCATGCAAGCTATATACCTTTGAGATCGGCCATTTTCATTCAGCATAATTTCCTTGAGGTTTGTCTAAGTCATGTGTATTAAGAATTTAATAATTAATAATTTGTTTCCTTTTATTACTAAATGATATGAATGGTATGGCTGCACCACAGTTTGTTTAACCATCCACCCATCGAGAGACAATGAAAGATATTTATTTAAGAATATATGTGTCTGCATTTTAGCTGTGTGGCTCACTAGCATTAAACATGAAGAGATTAAGCTCAAAGCTGACTGATTATGTAATAGGATCTGATCTCCAGGAGAATTGGTTTGGAATAAAGAGAGAAAATCAGTTTGAGGAAGCCCTCTGGTTACTCCGTATTAAAATGAGTGATCATGACTCCTGGATGTTTATGGATGCTGCTTAAAAGAATAAAATCAGAACCAGTTCCCAGATTTGAGGCACTAAAGTTAAAACTCAGGCCGCCGATTTATAGAATAACAATAGGTTAGCTCTGTATTTTTCCATTTTTAACATGCAGATAAATCACCTAGAGATCCCGTGAAAATGCAAACTATAATTCAGAATGTCTGGTGGGGCCTGTGACTATATTTCTTATAAGCTCCTTGGGGATGCTGATGCTGCGGGTCCGTGGACTTGTCTTTGAGTAACGATGAACAAGACGATACTTGAGATGCCCTTGTAACTTAAAATACGTTTTTGTTTGTTTCCTTTAGATAATCTTGTAGGGTGAGAGGTGAAAGTGCTGGAGATAGAAGGTTAAATGACAGGAATTCAATGACTTGAGATATGCCATTGAGAGAAGTGAAGGGCCAGAGTGTTAGCCAGTCTCTCCTCCACATGGGCTTATCTAAGACTGCCAAACAGGAACTGCATATAACTCCTCCAGGACCACAGCCTTGGCTCCTGTGGGCAGCCATGGCTGAGAGCATGATTAGTGGGATTTTGGGGTCTCTGTGTTACCCAGCTCTTGCACACCCTGACTTTCCTAATGATGCTGAGAGGAGAGATAGCAGTGAGGGATGGACTAGATTCCTCTATTAGGCTCAGTGCTGTTGAGTAGCTGACAGCTCTTCATGTGTTCAGTATTGACGAAGGAAGATTCTCATTTCCCTTTGCCTTCCTGCATGAAAAGGGGTAGACTTTTCTAGGCCATTCTAATAGAGCATAATTAGGCTGAATGAGTTGGAGATTTAAGTTCAGAATAAAGAAAATTTTGATGATTGTTGTTGTCAGAGTTACAGACTGGCTTGAGAGGTGATGAACCATGACGAGTGTGACGCACAAAGCACAGAGCAAGGTCTGTTAGGCCTATAAAAGGATTACGTGGAAGAATGGCCTAGATAAGGAGTCAGCTAATTATTATTTTTCCTATAAAGGGCTGGATAATAAGTATTTTAGGCTTTTGGCCATATAACCTCTGTCACAAATACTCAACTCTGCTGTTGTAGCCCCAAAACAGCCATAGACAATACATAAGTGAATAAATATGTCTATATTCCAATAAAATATTATTTATGAGCACTGAAATTTGAATTTCCTACAGTTTTCATGTGTCATGAACTATCATTCATCTTTTGATCTTTTTCTACCAGTTATAAATATGAAAATCATTCTAGCTCACAAGCTGTGCAAAAACATGGTGGCATACTCCATTTGGCTCACTGACTCTGACCTAAATGAACCTCAAAATGTCAGGAGTCTGGGGGTGCAAGGATTCTGCTTTGCTTCAAATACTCTGGGAGGTGGCTTCCTCTAGTCAAGAAAAAAGGGCTTGCCTTCCACAGGTAAACCCTTGCCTTCTGCAAGTAAATATGTTTCAGAGACAGATGGATGCTTCATTGACTCTCACCCTGAAGGAAGCATTTGTTCCTTTCAGTGGGAATTAGGTCTGGACTGACATGGATGGCCTTTCTCAAACTCTAAGCAGTACATTCAGCCCTCAACTTGAATCCCTGCCTCAGATAGCTTCACTTTTGTACATTGCTGTGAGTTCTTTCATCTGGTTTCCAGAGAGCAGACTGATTGTGCCTGTGGTCAGCAACCCTTTAGAATAATTCCTGGCTGTGTTAAAACTTTCTGAAGCTGACCTTCATGGTCTTTGAGTTATTGTGACCAGTTGTTGATGTGCACCTTGGTTCTTGAGTCAGCATCCTGCAACACCGCCTTTGTGCTTTCTGCTGCAGACATCAATACATCCCTCTATCTGATAATCAATAGTAGGGGTTACTGCAAACACAAATATTCCCTAGGTGAATAATTAAAATTAATCCATTCTTAACTGAAGACAGTCTTTTGTCTTAACCTTTTCACTACCTTCATTTCATCAGTGAAGTTTCCTGGATCAGACCAAGAAGGCAGAAAATGGTTTGATCTCTGTTTATAGAAGAAGAAATGAGAAAGCAAAGGGTTGAGTAATTTTCCTAATGTCACTGAACAAGGCTGTGGTTGAGCCAGAAAGAACATGCACAGGTAAAAAATTCTTAGGTTTTCTCAGTCATTTGATTACATATATAATCCCTATCCTGTTCAGAAATCTCTTTACATGTTGTGAACTTAAATGGCTGTGTGTTTAGGTATAGAGCTTGCATCCCAAGACCATGAAATGGGCCAAGTACTATGAAATACTAAAAAGAAAAAAACAAACAAACCTGGCTTCAGAGAGTACAGATAATGCTTTGGCAGCAATCATGTGGTACTGTAGGTGAATAAGATACCATGAATAATAATAAAAGAAGTAGAGTAAATTTTTATATAATATAGTGAAGGTTCTATGCAGAATTTAAAAGTCCTTGAGTTCAGTTCAATTCAACCAACTGAACTGACCAAGAGTTGAAGCAGTTAGAAAGTACCTATTCAAGTGTAATAGCGGTCATTCAAGACTGTGACAAAGCTTTATAAGAAAATTGAAATATTTACTTGCTCAAGTAATTCCAGTGAAATCTGGAAAAGAAAGAAATTTAAAAATAAGAGATTAATATTATTAGTATATAAACACACAAAATATATTTTAAAAGCACTAAAATACTTTTAAGAAATCGGAAATGCCACCTGAACTATAATTTACAGACAAAATGCAAATGATCAAAAAAATTGCGATTAAAAAACCCTCAAATTGAAATTACTTTGTTGTATTAAATTAGTAAAAATTAAAAACAAGATTTATTAAAACCACAGTGACATAGAGAGCACTATACACCTACCAGGATGGCTAGAGTAGAAAATACTTAAATAGTTTTAAAAAATGCTAGTGAGGATGAGAAGAAACTGAATCACTCATACATTGTTGATGAGAAGGTAAAATGGTACAGCCTCTCTGGAAAATTGTTTGTCAGTTTCTCATAAAAATAAATATATAGCTGTTATGTGACCCAGAAATTGTACTTCTAGGCCATTATTTCAGGTAACTGAAACTGTATGCTCACACAAAAACATGAACACACATGTTCTTAGTGGCTTTATTCCAAATTCCAAACAACCCAGATATCTTTCAGGGAGTGAATAGTTAAAGTGTGGTATATTATTACAATGGCTTATTACTCAGCAATACAAAGGAACAAACTACTGATGCATGCAACAAATTGGATGACTCTCCAAAGAATAATGCTCATTGAAAAGAGACAAGCCCAAAAGGTTACATACTGTTTGATTCCATTTACATAGCATTCCTGAAATGACAAAGATATAAAAATGAGGAACAGTTTAGTGGTTGCCTAAAAATAAGGAAGGGCATGGCTATTAAAGTGCAACATAAAAAATCGTTGTGGTGATGGAAACATTCTGTATCTTGATATCAATGTCAATATTCTGATTGTGACATTGTACAAGTTTTTCAAGCTGTTAGTGGAACATAATGGCTAAAATATACATGAGATTTCTCTGTTATTTCTTATAACTGTGTGTGAATCCATAATTATCTAAAAATAAAAAATTTAATTAAAATATGATTCTGAGAGATAGAAAAGATGTAATAAGTTCTCCCCTTGCCTACACATTGGAAGTGGTTTCATTATCAAATATGGGTGAATTTTTAGAAACATTTTAGCAACACAAAAGCCTTAAAATTTTTCTATATCTGCCTTAGCAGTTCTACTTATAAAAATGCTTCTTGAGATAATTGAAACTCTTATAAAGATTTCTGTGTAAATATGTTCAATGTTGCATTATTTATGAATAAAAAACCCTTCAGACACAATGTCTAATAATTAAAAACTATTTAAAGAATTGTGGTATGTACATACCCTGTTCTCAAATGCAGAAGTGAAATTCATGTTTTTGTAAGAGAGACATGCAGTATATTCCAATAGAGAGGCTAAGTACATGGGCTCTGATATTATAACCAATGGGGTCAAATCGTGAGAGCACTATCTATGTGCTCTATGACTTTAGATTGGTTACTTAAAATCTTTGTGCTACATTTATCCTTTTGTAAAATAAAGCCCATGTCAGTTAAAAATGCAAAGCACTTAGAATGGCATTCAATAAATATCAACGGATATATTTTCCACATTTTTTAGTCATATTTTAAACATCCTACAATGAGCATACTTTTTAATATTTTTTAAATGAGAAGGAAATAGATATTGTGAAATAAAAGGTAGACAAGAAAATATTAATACTAGTTCATGATGATGATGATAAACCAGGAACTATCTTATGTTTCTGCACAATTTTGCACATAGTTTATGATGTGGGTTGAATACACCTATAAATAAACTCGTTACTAATCAGGGAACATATGATGTTCTGTATGTCAAGTCTGTGTACTTTTGACATTTTTCAGAGCTACATAACTTCTACTTTCTCTCTCATGCCTTCATATCTTCACTACTCACATTGGCTCTGTTGACTTTACAATGCTCATCCTCTCAACCACACTATCCTCTTGCTCCTGTTACCAGCCCAAATTAAGGTCTTTATATCCAGTGCTGTTCATGCCAGTAGAATGAGACTGAGTTTTGTAAATCAGAGCAGAAAATTTATTCTTTGATAAAGGAATGGAGAAGAGTGAGCTCACACTCTAAGGGCAGCTTCTTCCCGACCGGGAGGAGCCTTTCTTGTTTATAAGCTGTGTTGTGGAGTGATTCAATTATTTTAGACATGAGTAATTATTCTATTGCACTCAGTCCTTTTGCTCACAGTCCTTTTTGCACATAATGCCCAGTTCATCTTGGTTTCTGCGCTTGGTTTAGTTACTGAGAAATGCTAAAATCTTTTAGATGATATCCCGGTGACACTTCCTACATTATTTCTATTGCTCACAGTTTTCTTCAATGTTGCCTAATATTTAAGCCTCATTTCTTTCATAAAACCTTTCTTCCTGATTTCTCTTTTTAAAATTTCTCTGTGTATAGTTTTGTTCTAAATGATATAGCACTTTATGATGACCATGTAAGATGTTATTTTATGGTGGCGTATTTCTGTACAATGCTGCAAATGGATACTTCTTATATTCTTAACTACAATTTAAGCCTTCATGTTCAAGAACTATCACTATACTTCTCTTTTAAAAACTATTTATTTATTTATTTATTTATTTATTTATTTATATTTAAAGTAAACAGTTGGTGTGTAGTCTCATGTAAGTTATATTAGTTTATATATGCCCCGTTTATATGTAATCTCACCCAATCTCAATATATAAACAATACAAGTGACATTTTATTTTAAATTTGTTCTAATTTAACTTTTCTTACTATGCACTTAGTGATAGCACCTGATCAAATTAAATAGATAAAATAGAGATTATAGATGCCAATTACAGTTTAATTCTATGCTGCTCTCTGAATTATTTCTCTATGTTGTTTTGAGCTGCAAAATCATGAAAAGTTTGACACAGTGAATTTGACAATTGTAAGTGATTACAAAATCACGAATTCTGTTGTTTGGTTTTTAAAGAGATTGCCTTGCATTCTCTAGATATTCTTAATCAAACTTGATGACATGAAAAAGAAGTAAGGTGTTTTCAGGACCACATTAATCCCCTGAACTGTTCAATAACCACTTACATCATGCTCTCTGAAGCTTTATTTTTATCTTTATTTATTCTTCATTCTTATTTTAAAATAATTTTTATTTTATTTTTAAATATATAAAAAATTCAGAAGGATGCAGACAACAAAGACCCTCATATTTATTGCTAAGAATTAACAAATATTAGTATTTTAGCATGACATTTATTTATATTTACAGGCATAATATTATAGATATTTGAGGCCTTTTCTCCAGTTCCAACCCCAGAAGAAACCACTGTCATGAAATTTCTTTATATTTCTCCAGTTATCTATATTATATTTTCTGTAAATAAATATCTATGTAATGTGTAGAATTGTAACAGAATTCCCAAGCTTTAGCAAATATCAGAATCCACTGCAGGTCTTGAAAAAACAAGCGGCTGGATCCTACCCGCAAGAGATTCTGATTCAGTAAGTCTGACGTTGGGCTAAAAAATTTGCATTTCTAACATTCCCAGAAAATGATGTTGGTCCAGGCTCCAGATTTTGATTATATATAATTTCTTACTCTTCAAATAATCTCTATAATTTATCTTTTTCTTAAAACAAAAACAAAAACACTCTATAAGTGATAATGTATCACTCATTTTAATTCAAAATTGTGTTTCCGTGGTCTATACACATGAAACATATCTATGTACAATTCATTTGTATTAAATGCTCTAGAAAAATTGTATATTCTCTATTGTTGGTTATGCATGTTTTTCAAATTTTTGCTATATTAACAAATCTACACTGAACACTTATATGTCTATCTCCTAGTATATATATTCAAAAAAGCAAAATGATTAAATATCAGCGATGAACACTTTCTAATTTTATAGATATGAGTCTTCAAGGCATTGGTTCAGTGTGCATGACCATCAGTAGCTTATAAAGGTTCTAGATTTCCTTCATCCTACCAAAACCCAGTTATGTCACACACTGGTTTTATACACAATTGATTAAAATTATTGATGGTTCATTAATGTTTTAATTTGCAGTTTCTAAATTTTCAATGAGGTGGAACATCTCTTTGATGTTTATCGGTTTTTTAGATTTCTCTGTAAATTACATGTTCAAATATTTTGCCTCTTTTTATTTTGCATGTAATCTTTTTATTATTTACTTTAAGTGAGTTTTTCTGTGTCTTTCTTACTAATTCTTAGAGATGGGCATATTTTATTTTATTTTATTTTCTAAAATACCAATAAGAAACACTAATTTAAAAAAATGGCAAAAGATTTAAATATATAAGTCATAAAAGAACATATATGAATGGCTAATAAAAGCATAAAAAGGTGTTTTTTTATTATTAATTACCAGGGAAATTTAAATTAAAACACATTGGGATGTAAGTATAAACACATAAGAATGTCTGAAATTAAAAATATCATCAATACCAAATGCTGGAACAGATTAAAGACAGTGACTTTTTTTATATATTGCTAATCAGAATGCAAATTGGTAAAACTACTTTGGAAAATTATTTAATGGTTTTTAACAAAGTTAAACATGCACCTACTCTATGCCCCAGCAATTTCACTCATAGATGTATACCTAAGAAAAATGAGGTCACGTGTCTATCTAAGCCATATATGCAAATGTCCATGACAACATGATTACTAATGGCTCAAAACTGGACACAACCCAAATGTTCATTAGTGGAAAATATGTAAATAAGTTGTGGTTTATTAATTTAATAAAATATAATCAACAATAAAAAAGAATGACTTACTGACAGATGTTTTTATGAATCTCAAAACAGTGTTGAATAAAAGTAGCCAGCAACAAAAGAGCACATGCCACATGGTTTTTTTTTTTAATAAAAGTTTAAGAATAATCAGAATAGTGGCTACACTGAGTATGCAGGTATTGACTAAGGAGGGGCTGGGGAACTTTTGCTACTGCTAAAAATATTCTGTACCTTGACTTGTGGTGGTTACCAGATTCATACATAGGTAAAATTCCTGTAACTGTATGCTTAAGATTTGTGTATTTTGCTGTAAGTGAATTATTCCTTGATAAAACACACCTATAAAAATTAATTAAAATGTCTAAAGCTCTCATTTTATTGGAATGTGATTTGTGGGAAAAGAGAATTTCTTTGTGAGGCAAATTAAGTGGTAACTTGCTTTCATATAATAGAGAAATTTTTGTTTGATAATGACTGTTGGCATTTTGAAAATAATCACTAGAGGAATTAGAAAGTACACTTCAATATTCAAAGAAACAAGGATGAAAAGTTGAGAAAACAAAAATTAAAAAAAAAAAGAAAAGAAAGGTGAACAGAATAAAATCAGTTCTTCAATTGTTATCTTAAATAAGACCAGGTTGAATTCTCCTATGAAAAAAAAAACAGATGATTAAATTAATTTACAAAATACAGTCTTACATTATTTAAAGGGTATACAAAATGAAGGCAGAAACATTACTAGCAAAGAGAGAGAGAGAGAGAGAGAGAGAGAGAGAGAGAGAGAAGTCAAAGAGGACAAAAAGAGATAGTATGCAATGTATAAAAGATAGAGTTTATGAAGGAAATATAAGTCCTATACTTTTACTAAACAACAAAGCAAATTACATATAGATATACATATATATTTAAATACATGAAATGTATAAAAATTAAAAGGCGTTAACTAACACTGATGCTATAAGCTTATTTTATTATCTTTTTAATAAAATTTATGATGTTTAATGGTTTGATTATGAAAAATAAAGCTGAAATACTTATTTGTAGATTGAATTTATTTTGCTTAAAAGTTACACTGTTACCTCACAGGAATGATTATAGAGTTATTTTGCAAAAATGGCTATAAGATCATTCTAAACTTCTAAAGGTGAGATATGACAACAAATAACTATAGTTACAGAAAGACCTGGAGGAAAAAAAATTGTCTGGCTTTTTCCCTCTCTGCATCCAGTCACTGCAGCCCCTCCAGTTCTCTCACCAAACACACCCATCACACAGATAGACTGGGGGACTTGGGTCCTCGATGTAGCTAGAAAGACTTTGTGTCCTACTGTCTGAGTTTCTCAGACTCCAGAGAAGAATTAACAGTTTCTATCTTTAAAAGCTGGGCTCTTGTGTGTTCTAGAGGTAGATTGCTCTGAGATACCCCAGGATAAGGATGGGGAAAGCTGGGGCTGGCATCATAGGAACAGACATCCACTCTCAGACAGTGTTCTCACACAGTGAGGTGGCAGGACTTCCAGGACTGCCAAGAACATGCCTAGTCCACAATCACAAAGTTTCAAATTTTGGGGGCCAAAATCTAGGGGTCCTTTTAAAACAAAGCTGTGTGCAGATGAGCTTACACACAACTCCTCTCCTTGTCATCATTATTGCTCGGACCGAGATACAGACCAGCACTCGGGCAGTAGTGTGTAGCCAAAGGAACAACAAGAAATACAGCAAACCTCACCAACCATGTCTTGGAGTCAAATTTATTTTTAAAAATTTTAGAAATGTGATCATTTTTTGCTGCCATATGTAGGAGTAAATTCATACTTCCCTACATTATGTTTTTTTAAATTTTTTATTGGCATGTAACTGAGCGAACATTTTTTTCAACATGTTTACTTCTTTTATAGATTGTTTTCAGTGATTAGCACCAGCTCAAGAATTCAGTTGGTGCTAATAGAACGTGATTTGTAGTTGCATCTTGAGCATTTCTGATCGTGCCACTTGCTTTATCAAATTTTCACTTCAAATATTCTATTTTTAATTAGTGATCCATTTCTGATTAAATAATAATTGTCTTACCCCAATATAAAAAAAGTATTAAAAATAAAATTAGATAAGAACTACTTTAAACATATAATTAATATAAAATTTTACATAATCTGTTTCTAATATGATGGAGCATAATATGCATTCTCTTGTTATTAAACAGCAAGCTGGGATTTCACAATGGGAAGGTATGCTAAACCCATATGCCTGGGTCTTACTTATAATTAATAGAGCATTGTGTTCTTAAAACTGTACAGTTTTAAGTAGGACAAGCACAGACCTGAAATCACAAAAGGTCAGTGCAGAACAGCAACCTTTCAGATCCACAACACATTTATACCAAGTCCAAATACATGGGGAGCCTTTGCAAACTCAGAATATACTTTAATTAAACTAAGACATCAAGAAGGCTTCTATTTAAAGTTACACAAAAATGAGTTACTCGGAAGCATAAATTAAAACATCACTAATCCTCAGTATATTTAGTATATTTTAATATATATGGTTTTCTTTAACCATTTTTGAAAAGAATTCAAAATATTTGAAAAGGAAAATTTGAAATAGAAAATTGAGAAGCCCCCAAATATATCTACAGAATTCTAAAATATTTAGAGAAGTTGAAAACTATTGATCTAAGCAGCCCTTCTAATTCTCTGACACTTTGAATCTATGTTTTAATTGAGTAGTGGTTATTTATATTTTTATTCAGGACCTCATAGAATAGTAATCTATGGTTGACATACTGCAAACTCAAGCGATATGAAGTAGAAGTTATGTAACAGGACACAATGTAAAAATCCATATAGAGTCATCCTCTGCAGTTGAATGTAGTCACAAAAACATTTCAGAGACCATATTATACTGGTGGAATTGGATGAATCTCCATGGATTTTCTTAAAGAAACATGTTTTATGAACAATCACAAAGAGAAGTTAGGATTTCTTCAAGTGATTATATACTCCATAAAAAATTACCTTGGGTGCTTCTCTGAATTGTAAAAATAATGAATATTTTGGTCAGTATTTTACAATTCAGAGTATAATCACTCATTTCATATAGAATTAGTCTGGTAGTGCATTTGAAGGCAAAATTCCAAAAGAGGGTATGTTAAGTATCTCAGGAGTACATCATTTTTATGCAGCTTTATTGAGTTATGATTGCCAGATAATAGACTGTACATGTTGGAATATGATGTTTTGATATATGTATAAATTCATTAAACCATTACAGCATCAAGATAAGAAAAACCTCCATCATTTCCAAAAGTTTCATTATGTCATTTGGCAATTCCTCATCCCCACCCTTACTTTTGGATATTAATTTTGTATTCTGAAATTTTAGTTAACATTAGTTCTAGTTGTTTTTAAAAATATTTCATCAAAATTTCTAAATGCAATGTTGAATAGAAATGATGAGAGCACATATACTTATGTTTTTTTAGATTTCAGCAGAAATGGATTTAGTATTTTAATATTTTGTATGATCTTAGTTGTAGATTGATACAAGCTCTTTATTTGGTTAAAAAAGTACTATTCCTACTTCACTGGAATTCTTTATCAGGAATGGATGTTAGATTTTATCAAATATTTTCTTCTTTGTCTATTAAGATGATCATATGTTTTTCTGTGTTTTTTTTTTTTGTTTTGTTTTTTATTTAGTTTTCTAAATGGTAATATACATTGATTTTCCTGTTAAACCAACCTTGCATTCCTGATATCAATCTTACTTGGCCATTATGTATCATCCTTTTTATATATTTATGTAATATTTATCTTTGGTCTTCTGTATGTAATGTATGTATTTTTTTCCTGGCCCCCTTTAACATTTTCTTTTTTTCGTTAACAATAAAATTTGGGAAAGGTGACCTATAGGCCAATTCTGCACCTAGGTATCATGAAAATTTACACAATTTTGTTCTCTAGAAACGCTGAAGGAGAGAGGAGCCTAAATTGGCTTACTAAATGATCAGAGACTATGTGAAGCAGAGATCAACCATGCCAGCTGGGGCTTCCTAGTTCAGGGAGTATTTAGCTAGACTCCAGCTGAGTATAGATGCATAGGCCAGCCCAGCTACAATCAACCAAGTCCTGCCAAATCAGCAGAAATAAGCAGTTGACCTACAGACTTATAAATTAATTGATATTTGTTTTATGATACCATGTTCTGGGGTAGTTCATTAAGCATCAGTAGCTAAGTGATTAATATATTTACATATATTTAAAAATAGATAGCCATCATTAAATATGTCTGTCTAGGTAAGTAGTGTAGCATAGCCACACTAATTCTTTTGATTAAATTCTAAATCTTTAATAGAGTGGTTAAGTTTTACCAACTTGAGTAAAATTTCAAGTGCTTCTCCTAACGAAAACTAATTCTCTTTTAAAATGATGTGTAGAGATTCTGAAGGTGATTTATTACCCTCAATATTATACAAGCAGCTTTCTTAAAAATAAATTGAAAATATGAGAGTATCAATAATTAAGAAATTACTTTAGAATTTTCTCATTTTTCATAAAGATTTGCCATTGAATTCTTGCCTTCTGACTACAGTTTCTTTGCTTTAAAAAATTACATTCAGATTTTGTTATAAATACTTTATTTTAAGAAGATAAAAAAATTTAATTTGCACAAATTACACAGAGTTATATATATATTTAAAGCTGTAGTAGATCAAGGACAAAATTGAGAATCTCTTGGCAAAAACGTGAAATCACTGGGCTGATAATATGTGTTGGATTGTGAACTGGCATCCTGACAGCATGTCTTCCAGCCATGAAATGCCTTTCCAAGAGAATGACCTTGGTAAGAACAGAGAGCAAGCCTTGTTTACACACTTAGCCAAATTATGAGTAAATTCACTCTCATAGAGAACCTTTAAAGAGAACCTGTGATTCAGGAATTATTGCTTAATGTTTGAAATTAATATCATATGGGACAATTATGTTTTCCAACTAAATATTCCTATTGCCATGATTAAAGAGAGTCCATTATAGCCAGGGTCGGCAAACTATGCCCCACAAACCAAATCTGGGGTGCTACTTGTGTGTTTCCTTAAAATTCATAAATTGAAATCTAGCCCCCAAAAGTAATTGTATTAAGAGGTGGGGCCTTTAGAAAGTGACCAGGTAATGAAAGCAGAAGTTTCAGACAGATCCCTTACACCTTCCACTGTATGAGGGCACAGTGAGAAGTACCAGCTATTAACCAAGAAGAAAGCCACTACATGAGGGCACAGTGAGAAGTACCAGCTATAAACCAAGAAGAAAGCCCCTCATCAGAATACAACTATGCTGGCACCTTGGTCTCGAACTTCTAACCTCCAGAATTGTGAGACATAAATATTTGTTGTTTATAGGCCACTCAATCTGTGGTATTTTGTTATGGTAGCCTGAACAGACACCACTTATTGTTTTAAATAAGGTTTTATAGTAACAGAACCACACATCATTCATTTCGTATTATCTTTGGTAACTCCCACACTACAAGAGCCTTGCTGAGTGGTTGTGACAGAGACCACAACCTGAAAAGCTTAAAATAATTACTATCTGGTCCTTTGTTGAAAAAGGTTGTTGACCCTGGTCTATAAGAAGGACCACCCATAATTAGCACCTCTATAATTCTCATTGGAAACCCATAATAAAACACAATATATTATGCCCACATCCTGATTTAAGCACCCAAGCGGGTGGGATAAAGCAGGCTCACAAATAACCTTGTATTTATTTCTTTTAGCAGCTCTGTGATACAAATGCCATTTTTTTCTCTTAGCAGATTAAATAAATGTATATTAGAGAAGGTAAATAACCAATAACTTTCCTAAGCATTCATGTCTAAGAAATAACTAAATCTAAATTTGAGCTCACATCTGTCTCACCCCAACCTTTTTCCAGTACAACATGGAACTTCTGATTCATATTTGCAAAGTATAAAACCTTAGATCTAGAGTGAAATGAATATAGACATTCTGTCTAAGTGCTAATACCAGGTTATATGCAATAAAGTGCAGCAGATAGTACTGTGAAACCAAGACTCGAGGAAATACTGCACAGATGAGCTATTTTTGAGTCTCTGGTCAGAGCCACTGGGGTTGGGTTTCTCCTCAAAGAAAATTGATGTTTCCTTAATCAATTATCCTGATAATGAATCACCTATATAAAGTCTTTCACTCATAAGATCAAAATCTCTTTTAGTCACAGAGTTATGAAAAAATTAACCCATGTCTCAGCATTTTGTTCTTTCTTTGTATAATTTGTCTTTTCTACACGCAGTCAGATCATTTTGATTTGAGTAGCAATGATCTCTCTGATCTTCCCTTCCTGTGATATAAAGATTGGCACAGCTTGAGTAATATTGTGGAGTATGGAATCAAGGAGAGAATAAGATGAGAGTCAAGTTTCATTTAAAACAAACTAAGCCCTGGACGGGCAGACAAAGCTTTAGGAAACTCCCCAGGCTTTTTAGTCTTTCACAGAAGTTGGCCTTTGGTTTCTCTGAAGGTGCCAGATAGAGTAAGCATCAACATGATTGAGGCAGAGGAACTCTCATCACTACCTACATAGACCTTATTTTGCTATTTTCTAAGTAAAAATAATGCTTACGCTTTTACTATTTTGAAACACTCTGACTAACTGGGTCCTGGCCACAGTAATTCAGGGTCCAATTAAATAGTTCAATTCACAAGAAAGAGTCCAGATCCTTATCCAGAGTGTGTTGAATTTCGCTCCTGAAACATAAGGGGTTAATCTTGGAGAAAGAATGAAAATCTGGGGAGACAGATTGTATTATTTCCTAGGACCTTTATAACAAAATACCTTGGTGGCTTAAAATAATAGAAATGTATTCTCTCACAGTTCTGGAGGCCATATGTATGAGAGCAAGGTGTTGGCAGGGCTGTCTCCCTTCAGAGGTTCTAAGGGAAGATTTCGTTCCTTGTCTTTTCCAGCTTCTGGTGTTGGAATTCCTTGGTTTGAGGCCACATCATTGTAATCTCTACCTCTGTGGTCACACTACCTCCTCTTGTGTATGTCTTCTCTGTTTATCTGTCTCAAAATTCCCTCTGCCTTTCTCTTATAAGGATACATGTGATTATATTTAGGATTTACCCAGATGAATGCAAGATAAGTTCCCCCTCTGAAGATTTTTAGTGTAATTATATCTTTTGCCATATAATCACAGATTCTTGGGTACTAGGAAGTAGACATATCCTTTTTGGTGAATGCCATTTAGTCCATTACACAGGGTTTAAAGAAAGGTATATAAAAATCTTATTCTCTCTAAAAATTAAATTTTGTTTGTTTGTTACTGACTCTAGAACTTAGAGAAGCCTGAAATGTACCTGGTGAGTATACACTAGAATAAACCTGTAGCCAGTCAAGTTGAGATTTTGGATGGAGCTGTGCTTGTGTTGTTGCTGTCAATTATGCTCTTTTTTCATTATCTCCAAACCTTAGGAATGCCTGTTAAAAATTACAACCTGACATCTGGTGTTCCAAGGAATCAGGATTGGGCTTTGAGTGTCCAATCAAAGTACCCACATTTGGACCAAAGAGATATGGGAGTGACGATGTTTCAGATGTCATAGGTAGTCTCAGCTAGCAGAGGTAGCTGATTAGAGTATAGGGGTTATTCTATGAGGAATTTTGGGAAAAGAGAAAACTACTAAATGGCTAAATGAGGAAAGCAGGGCTCAAAAACATAAAGACTTTGATTGAGTGCCCATGAGACAGTGTCATGGAAAACTCCAAAAGTACCTAGGGGCATTTTAAGAGAGGTAGAGTATAGTCACTTTTCAACAACACCCCAGTAGACTGATGGGCTCAGGCCATAATAATTCTCATGGCCTTCCTCATAGGCCATTGAATTATGGTTCATATAATATGCATAAGAAATATTACTATATATGTATAAAGTGATAACATCCTATACATGGGAAGTTTTACCTTTGATTCACGTCTACTAAAATATGTTGAATACATCAAAGTATTAATACTATTACTAAAGAATGGAGGCTCATGATTTTAAAGCTTAATTTTTTATTTATCTATGTGATTTTATAATATATCACTGAATCAACTACATACATTCTATTTCTTTTGCAAAAAAAAAAAAAGATGATTTTGCAATTTTGCAATTGAGAGCAGTAGGCTCAGAGAACATGGACACTTTATACTGGCTATTAATCCAGACCTACTGTAGGGCTGTGAAATGCAAAAATTGAATGCTAATACTACAGGGAAAAATGAAACAGAAAGAAGCCAAACTCCTTTTGAAAAATTTAAGAAAGATGAAAAGGGAATTTAAATACAGAATTGACCCTGGTAAATAATTTGTTTTTTCTAGTCATGGAATTTATAGGCAGATAACATGCAATTGACAAGAAATAAAAACTGGATGTAAAGCACAAGATAATGGGGTCCTTTGTTCAAATATTAACATGAAGTTATATTTCAAGTTTGTATAGCATAATAGAAGACATAGTCATGCAAGTTGGCAATAGAATATGTCAATATTTTTCATCTCCAAAATGTTACAAGCAGTTAGAAAACAGCACTTTCAGTCATACATCTCATGGACACTGTTTATATTGTGAATAGAGGAAAATTTGAGGATACATTGCATATGGTAAATCTATGTTGCTGAGTTAACCCAGGAGTATAAGAATCCTAAAACTGATGCTTCTATTAAAGTTGTTCAAATCAACGTGTGCTGTAATATGTAAATGGCCAGGGAATATTATTTATATTTGGACAAAGTGGTGATGGGAAACTGCATTGCATTTTCTGGATGTTAAGAATTATACCTCCACTCATGGTAGAGTTCATGCAAGCATCCCCTATCCAAACTGGGTAATGATAATTCAGAATAACAAGGGAAACATTAGACAAAAGAGCATTTATTGATCAGCTACTATGTGCCAGGCATGTGTTAAAAACTGTTAGATATGATATTTAATTCACTTATCTCAGTATCAATAATTATGGAAAATCACTATATATTTTTATAGATTAAGATACAAGGAAAAGAGATTAAAAAAAAAACCTGAACAAGTTCAGACAACCAGTAAATACAGGATCAGCATTTAAATTTGAATCTTTTTGACTTCATTGACTCTTTCAATAATGTGATATTAGCTCTTAAACCAATAGAGCACTTACAGATGAGCAAGTGAATAAAATTTTAATTTAAGAAGGTTGGTTCCTTATAATTATTTTTTAAGTTCTCTCCTGTAAACTCCTCAAAGTGATAAACCTGTGTAATCTTCCTTACTCTCAGCTCTCTGTTAGCTTATCACTCTGGTGTCATTGTTAATCAGTTAAATCACTGATTTTTGTGTTTTAATTATGCAACCCTATTAGTCAGATTTTATCAAGTATGCATACCTACGTATGTATACTGTATGTAAACTTATGTATTTATAAATTAAATATGTGACGTGCTACAATAAGGTACATTGTACATTATAAAGTTCAAACAAAATGGAAATGTAGAAACTGAAAAAAAGACAATATAAATATTTTAAGTTGTTACATTATGTTTATTTTCTGTGCTGTTGTATTATACATTTCTGTTATTACCATTATATACTATCTGTTTTATCTATAAACTGTACACACAAAATATTTTAGTAATAATGAGACTATTCCTCATTATTTTTGAAAATCTTGTCTTAAAACTTGTAATAGCACAATTTTAGAATTTTAGCCTCAATTTAGTATATAATTTTATTTATATAAATCGTATTTTGAATACTTTCTGAAGTATTACATTAAAGAAAATGAACAAATTGTATATGCATAATTCAATGAATTTTCACAAAGTGAACTTACCCAGGCCAAAAACACAGAACAATCCTACATCCCATAAGCCTCTTTTCTAATCCTCACAGTAGCCATTCCCTAATCAATCTCTTCTAATAAAGTTTCAATCTTTATACAAAGAAATAATGCAGCGTATTTTATTTATGAATGTTTTTTTTGTTATTGTTGTTCAAAGTTATGTTTATCAGATTATTCAATTTGTTGCAAATAATGATAGTTCATTTGTTTTCAATTGATAAGCAGTTTGCTTGTATGGATATAACTTAAATTATTTATTTTAATATCGATTGGCTTGCCTCAAACTTAGAGATCTACAAATAATGCTGCTATAAGCATTTTAAAAAAATCTTTGGTTTCCAATATGTCTATATCTCTATTAAGTATCTTCTAGGAGTATAATTATAATTACTGAGTCATATTGAAAATGTATGTTTAATTTTATGAAAAACTGGTAAACAGATTTTTAAGTGGTTGTGCCATTTTACATTTCTACCAGCAATGTGCAAGCAATCCAGTTGCTCTATAGATGTACCCACATTTGATATTGTTTATTCTGGATAATTTTAGGTAGTCTAGTGGATATGTAATAATAGCTATCTCAATGTGGTTTTAATTTGGAGTTCCATGATGAGTAATGAAGTTGTGCACTTTTTCATTTGTTTAATAGTCCTTTAAATAGTCTCTTTTTGTGAAATAATCATACAGAAATTTTGCTTATTTTTCCCATTGGATTATTTGTCTTTTTCTTATTGATCCATAGGAATGTTTACAAATCCTTTATTGATAGAAGTTATTTATTTTTAAAATATCTTTACTCATACACCTGTGTATTTTGATAAACAGAAGTTTCTAATTTTAATTAGTTCCCATTTTATCCATCTACTTCTTTATGGTTAGTGATAATTAAGTCCTATTTAGTCCTCTGCTTCTTCAGTTAGTGCCTTTTGCTTAAGAAATCTTTTTTGACCCCAGTCACATAAAAGCATTTTTCTATATTATATCCCAGAAGCTTTATTTTTTACTATTTATATTTTGTTCTAGCATTATGGTCATCCTGGAATTTATTTTCTGTAGATGATAATAGGAAAAAGTTTGCATTTTTCTATATCAATATGGATATTCAATTGACCCAGAACCACTAATTAAAAAACCATTCTTTACTACTCTACAGTGTCACTTATTGTCATAAATCAACAGTCTGATGTATGTGGTATGTTTTTGAACTCTTTATTCTGTTCTTGATCTATTTATCTAGTCTTCAGATAATTTCACTGATTTATTTACTGAAGTTTTATCTTGATAAAAGGTAGTATGAATCATCATGCCCAAGAGTTTGATCTTTCAGACTGTTGGCACTATCGTACTTGTCCATATTGACATATAAATTTTAGTATTGGCTTGTTGATTTTTACCAAAGTTATGGCAGTTTTTAAAGAAATTTTATTAGACTTGTAGATTAATTTGAGGAGTAATAACATCTAAAATATGCTATCTTTAGACAAAAATAATAAATCCATTTTTAAAGAATTTCATTGATTTCTTTAGATTTTTTTCTCTGTAAAGATTTTAAAACTATTTTATTATATTTTAATTGAGGTTTAATTTTTATGTTATTATGAATTGTATCTTTTTTAACTGATTAATTTTCAGCATTTATTACTTGTGTTTTTGAATAGCAACACCAGCAAATTATATGCTACATGAATAAAATGTTAAGCACATCAAAGAATGTTAACAATATTCACAGCATCAGTTTTATGATCCACTTTATTATAAAGAGAAAGCTAATCTAGCAGGAATTTTGCAGGGTTTTTAATATCTAAGTGAAAGATATCAATTAAAAACAAAGCATTTTCTAATTGTTTTTTGATAGTATAGGATTGAAATGATTCTCTAAATTGACCTTATATCCAGTGATCTTGATATTTTTCATTAATACAAATAGTTTATTAAGGATTTTCTTCATATACAATTATTTCATCTGCAAATAATTTGACACTTATTTCTTCATTCATATTATTTCATCTTTTATTTTTTATTCTTTTTTTACTGCACTGGTTAGGTCTATAATATAATAATGTTTGGAAGTTATGATAGCAGGCATCTCCTTCCCAATATCATACTGAACGCTTATTTACATGCCATTATTCAGATTAAGAAAGTTTCCTTCTGGAGGTGGGAGAAAATGGCATAGATGATAGAGGCTTTATTTATCCCTCTTGCGACCAAACCAAAGTTATGACAGAAACACAGAGCAAACAGCAAGCAAAGTTGCCTGGGATCTAGATGAACAAAACAACTAGGGAGAGAAATAATTAATGGACCTGCAATGGTAGAAGGTCGGAGAAGGCAAAGACATGAGGCTGTCCAGTACCTAGTGGCTGAGTGGGGACAGAGGCTACAGTAGCAGTTCGCCGTCTTAAAAGAACTGAGTCTGAGAGTAGACTTTCACAGCAAAGAACCTGCTCACTTGGAGCACCAGCGCCAGGTCAGATGCTCGGGGAGCAAGAGGAACTTATAGGGGGACACTGAATTGTTGGACTGAAGGCTAGGTTCTCTCCTGGGCAGAAGTGTTCCTCTATTGAGCCCTCCCCGCTCCCAGTTGGTGGACTTAGTGCTGCCATAGCTGAGACATCATCAAATTGAATAACAAAGGTTAATCTGTCCAGAGGATTCCTTTAAACTCTGCCTTCCCCATGTCAGTGCCCCACCCAAGTCATATCTAGTTGTGTCCTTTGCAAGTCCGGTGATCCTTGCTGAGCAGCCCCAAGACTCACACTAGTGGCAGCTGACCTTGATCTCTGGCATAGCCTCTTGAGGCAACTATAAGCACAGCATCTGTAGATTGTGTGCTGAATCTTAACAGGTGGCCCAGAGGGGCAAAGGCTGGGACTAAACTTGGCCTGCAGCTGAACCCCTCTCAGGACTGTGCCACTGGACCGCCTACTACGTAAAGTTGCACTAATAAGGCCGGGAGACTTAGGAGCTTTGCTTAGTACATAAATCAGACACAGAAAGGCAGCCAAAATGGGAAGACAAAGAAGCAGAAACCATATGAGAGAACAGAATAGAGTTCCAGATATAATGGAGTCAAGTAATCTAACAGATGCAGAGTTCAAAACACTGGTTATAAAGATGCTCAATGAACTTTTGGGAAGTATAGATGAATTTAGTGAGAACTTTAACAAAGAGATAAAAAACATAAAAATGGAAATGAAAGTTAAAAAAGGAAACCAGTCATAAACGAAGAACACATTATCTGAGATGAAGAGCATATTAGAGGGAATCAACAGAATGGATAGAGTATCAAACCACCAATATAGATGACGTGGAAGCCAAGGACCCTCAATCAAATGGCAAGAAAAAAGAAGCCAAGACTATAATAATAATTTAAGGAGTCTATGGGACATTATTAAAGGTCAACATATCCATGTCATAAGAGTACCTGAAAGAAAACAAAATGTTGAATAGCTATTTGAAGAAATAATGATGGAAAACTTTCCTAACTTGGTGAGAGAAATAGACATACAACCCCAGGAAGCTCAATCCCAAAAAAGAGAAACCCAAAGAGGCCCACACTAAGACACATTATAATTAAAATGCCAAAGGTTAAATACAAAGAGAGAATCTTAAAAGCAGACTTATAAGACTGGCAGCTGATTTCTCAAAAGAAACTATGCAGGACACTTAATTTATTCCATTTAATATACTTCTCATCTCAGATAATGTGTTCTTCATTTCAGATGGATTCTCTTTTATAACTTCCATTTTTCATTTTTATGTTTTTTATATCTTAGTTGAAGTTCTCACTGAATTCATCTATACTTCCCAAAGTTCATTGAGCATCTTTATAACCAGTGTTTTGAACTATACATCTGTTAGATTACTTGACTCCATTATTTCTGGAACTCTGTTCTATTCTCTCATGTAGTTTATGCTTCTTTTTCTTCCCATTTTGGATGTCTTTCTGTTTCTGTTTTTATGTACTAAGCAAAGCTCCTAAGTCTCCCAGTCTTATTAGTGTGAATTTGTGAAGTAGGTGTCTAGTGGCACAGTCCTGAGAGGAGTTCAGCTGCAGGCAAAAAATAGCCCAAGCCTCTGCCCCTCCGGGTCACCTGTTAAGATTCAGTACACAATCTACAGAAGCTGTGCTTATAGTTATCTCAAAAATGCCATACTTGAAACCGAGGCCAGCTGCATTGTGAGTCTAGGTGTTGCTCAGCTAGGAGCACCTGACTAAGTGAGGACACACCTGAATGTGGCTTGGGTGGGACTAAGAGTTGGGAGAGGTGAAGTTTTAAGGAATCTTCTGGGTGGAGCAACCTCTGTTATCCAGTTTGATTAAGTCTTGGCTGTGGTGGGGCTGTGTCAGAGCACTAGGATAGGGGAGGGCTCAACAGAGAACAATGGATACTGCTGGAACTTCTGTATAGATGATTCTCGCCTCATTCTGATAATGTCTCCCCATAAGTCCCTGGTGTCCCCTGCAATTGGCATTGATGCTCAGAGAGAGAAGATCCATCAGTGTGGAAGTCCACTCATGGTCACGGCCCTTTAAGAAGTGTCTGCCGCTGCCACGCCACTGCTGCAGCCTCCATCTCACTCAACTGCTAGAGACCAGGCAGCCACATGTCCTCACCTTGTCCTACCTTTTGCAGTTGCAGGGTGCTTTCTTGGATTTCTCCCTAGTTGTATGTCTTGTTCCTCTAGATCCAAGGTGATTTTTTCTTGCTGCTACTCCTTGTTTCCGTCACAACTTTGATTTGGTTACCAGAGGGATGAACAGAGCCTTTATTATCTATGCCATTGTTTTTTCCTTCTCCGGCTATACATTTTTATTGTGAATATTGAGTTTTAACAAATATTTATTCTTTATTCTTTTCATCTAATGAATTATGTTATTGAGCTTTGAATGTACACTATTACACATTCTCCAAACAACCTTTACTTTCTCATGATGTGTTATTCTGTTATATTTTGCTTAGGTTTGCATCAATGTTCAGATGGGAAAGTTGCCTATATATATATATATATATATATATATATATATATATATATATATATATTTATTTATATATATATATATATATATATATATATTTTTTTTTTTTTTAATAATGTCCTCATTTGGTTCGGTATTAAAGTTATGCTAGCTGTATTAAAAGAAGCCAGATGATTTCCTTTCTTTCTATTATCTGAAGTAATTTGTGTAAAATGTGTCTTATTTCTTTCTTAAACACTCGGTAGACATCGTTAATAAAGAATTGGAAGTTCGAAGTTATTTTATTAGAAAGGATTTTGCTTACATACTTAAGTTTTAAATAACTTTGGACTTATTGGATTTTATGGTTTTGTTGTTGTTGTTGTTGTTGTTGTACCAGATTTGGCAAGATTTAGTTTTCTAATAGTTTACTCATTGTATCTAAATTTTACCACAAAGGTTTTCATACTATTCTTCTATTATCTTTTCCTTTGAAAAGTTTCTCAGTTATCAATCTGTATTTTGTGCTTCTTGGTTTCTTGATCTATCTTGCTAGGGTTTTATCAACTTCATGTTCTTCCCCCCAAAACAACTCCTGACTTGGGTTTGAGGCAGGAGGGATAGCACAGGGATCCCCCACACCTCTCACACTAAGATATGGCTCTGGAAAATTTTCTTTTCTTCAGACCATCCCCTGTTTTAGCCCTGGCAAGGGAAGATAAGCCCAAACCAGTCTTTTCCAGTTTATATGCTGTCTTTGGCTAAGACATGATCTTTGGCTAATTACTATATCATTATAATCTCATCCTCACTGTAAATACTGTGGCTCCCATCATGTACCTGCTGCCATGACAGTTCTGGAAACACTATACAAGGAAGAGAGACCAGGAAACCCAGCTCCCTGCCTACTGGGAGGAGACAAGGAGATTATATCAGTACCGCATTCTTGAGCTCTACCTTCAAAAACAAAAGCCCAGAATTGAGACATTCTCACACAAATAACTCTCTCTCTTTCTTTCTCTCTCTCTTTCTTTCTCTCTCTCTCTCATTCACCTATACTCCCCTCTTGAGTGTGTTCATTCACTTTAATAAGACTTGCACTTTCCTGCTTGCTGTTCATTGCCTTGGAATTCTTTCTCAGGGCATAAGGCAAGAACCTGGTCACCGGAGCTCTGAGCTCTCTGCCAACTGTTTGATCCCTTCTAAAAAAGTAAATCTAAAGTAGGTTTATTATTTTTTTTCTTAATCTTTATTACCCCTCCTCTTTTTCAGGTTTTATTTGCTGTTGTTTTCTTTTGACATGGATGCACAGATAATTGATTTTCAGTTTTTCTTTTCTTCTGTGTACATATAGTTGTAGAGTTCTCTCTAGTCATAGATTGAACTATGTTTCACAAGTTTTGACTTTTTCTCATTTTTATTATCATTCAGTTCCAAATACATTTTGTTTTTTATTTATCAATTGATAACTTAGAAGTTTATTATTTAATATCTATACATCAAGAAATCTCCTAATTTTTGTTGTTGTTGCTGTTATTGAGTTTCAGCTGAATTCTACTCTGAGCAGAAAACAAACTATATGTGATTCCAATCACATAAAATTTGATTTGTTATACAGCTAACCATATAATACATTTTGGTAACTGTTTTATGTGCATTGGAAATAATATTAATTAAGCTATTGTTGGGTACAGTATTCTAAAGAGGCCAATTCAGTCTGATTTTTAATCAAACTGTTTACATTTTTCATACCTTTACTAATTTATTGTCTGCTTGTTCTGACAGTTTTATTAAAATCTCATTATGAGTATATATCAATCTATTTTCTTTTTCTTCTGTCAAATTTTGCTTTATGTATTTTGAAGCTGTATTATTAGGTATCTGGTACCATCCCATTCAGTACAAAGTTTTATTAGCATTATAAAATTTTAACTCTTTCAGAGAATGTAATCTATAAATCAGTGCAACCAGGAATATGTAAAACTATAATACATTACATCATAATGAATGTTCACAACTAAATGAAAAAATAAAAGTCAACCTCTCTGATTTTGAATCTCCCTTTTTCTGCATGAGATATATTTGATCCTTTGTCTTCTGGACCCAGAGAAGACTACAGCTTTAATTCACATATTAATTTAAAATCTAGTATTTAGTTTTTTATGTATTTTTCTGTTTTAAATTTTAAAATAATTATTCAAAGGCCCTCTTTAACTCTAACCTTGGTTTTGCCTTAAATTTTTTTTTTTGGGTGGGACTCATTTTAATATAATTATAGCAGTCTTCTTTGAGTTAATATTTTCCTTATATATTTTCCCCATATCTTTGTTCTATAAAAGGCATATGTTATTAAATGACATGAAAGAATAATAAAACCTTTATGCAGGAAATATATCTGAGCTTCAGTGTAAAATAATCCAGGAACTAGGAAATTATTGGGATTTGAGGGTCATCCTCTCCTAGGGCTCATATTTCCTTATTGCTGCTTTGCTCTGCTCATTACTTCTATAATTCTCTCTTTCAAGTTTCTCATTTTGTTTAGAGCCCAGCATGGCTTTCATATCCATCCCTTACATGAGCTGCTCAGGCTTTCTATATTCACTTTTTAATATTCTATAGTAATCTAGCATATTTTACTTAATTTAGGTGTAAAAAATTAGCTTTCTGATCAGTTAATGAGAAACATCTTTAGTATAATACATACTATGGTGTATGTATATATAGGCTATAGCCCAGTGAGGAGTTGACGATCAATCTTGCAGGAGGCAATAAGAAATACTTGTCACCTGTCAGTGCTTATTGGATCTACAACTCTTGTTTGCAAAATGGTATAACAGAAAGATAAACATGGTCCATCACTTCACAATGTCTTTTTAATTAAAATGTTTACTAACATTTATAAAGTATAAGATATTGAATAAAATCTAAAATTCTAGTTCCTCTTGAAAAATCAGAAGTACTGACAGCAGTAGATCAACATTTCTACATAGAAAAATGACTGTGCTTAATAAAGCTGGTTTTCCTCTTTTTACATGGAGTCTGTGATCTTCACATTGCTACCTGGCTCTGTTCTTTTGTAAAGCTAACCTGAATGCTTTTGAGTTTGAGATCCTTAAAAAAAAAATTGATAGTAAATTCTCATTGTCTTAAAGACATGTACTTTTTCTGAATTACCTTTAAATCACAGCATGCTGCAGAATATTTAAACCACATTTGGTGACCAGATAAATGTCAATGAAATAGTTAAATTAAAGCTTTAAAAAATTATCAGTATATACACCAAACTCGATTGTTAGTAATCAAATTTTTATTTCATTTTAATTAATGCCTGAAATTCACAGAAGCCACAAACACCTCAATTTATCTAGTAATTTCTTTTTAAATCAAACTTGAAAAAATAATTAGAGGTGCTAACAAGTATCAAAACTTACTGTGAACAGAATTAGCTTTCCTTTGTTTGGTAAAGGAAGGTAATTAGCAGGAAATGGCCAACAGATGAGATGAAAAAAGAAGAAGCTGGGAGCAGGAAGAATATCTCACAGGGAACCAAAGACACTGGGATCAGTGAGAATTGATTTCATTACAAATCCCAGCAATTGCTCAGAAGAGTGTCCTGGGACGAGCAGTTAAAGCAGGTCACACACATAAAAAAGGAAATGCTTTTTAAGTAAAATTGGAAGAATTGGAAACCATAGAGATTTTTGTGGGTCAGTATCTTACTAATCAATGGATACCTTACAATTTAATTTAAGTCTTTTTTAAGTTCTTAAAAAATGCAAAAGTGATTGAAAATTACTGGCTGTCCACAGAGATGCCTCAGTTTCACAATTTAGCCAGACACAAATAAACGAGATAGCTGTGTCTAAAACTTTGACTTTCACTCTGTGTCGGGTAAACCTTAGAGCAAATGCTCCTCGAGAAGAAGCTGACCTCAGAAGATGGGGCAACATCCAGAGTCTGGGAAGGACTAACAGGATTTATATGTACTGATAGGAAAAGGCCACTCAGCACCAGGTGATAACACCATATTCAATCAAGGAAAATTAAATTTTAACAGGATTAAAGGAGTCAGCAGCTAATACATGGGAGCAAGATTCCCCCAAGCTGACAGGCACATCAAAAGCCTATCTTCTATGGGAGAAACTGTTAAGAACATGACACAATGCATTAGGGAAGGAAGCAGCTTAAAATATGTGCAGAAATTCTAGCTTTTCTTTCTAGTTTAGCAACACAGATTAGGTCTGAATCTTCTAAGATTTATTGCCCTGTTTTCTAGCAATGAATGCAAAACCCTGCATTATTGTTACATTGAAATCTACCCAAATAAACTAAAATAACATATCAAGTTTGTAGTGAGACTATCACAAATGCACACATACATGCATGCAAAGAGACTGTAGCAAAATGTAAAATATGGAAATCATACATATTTTATTATCCTAAATCAAGGCTCTTTAGTACTTTATCGTTGTGCCTTTAGAAATCTAGCTGTTCCTTATCAATGTTTCTGCACTTCTCAATTTGCAATATTTCTGAAATTCTAAGGAGATGCCCACAGTTCATGCAAATAAGGATCTACACTTCCCTAATGGCTGTAACAAAGGATTTGTCTTTTTCTCAAAAGTTCTTTCTGACCCTGAGAAGAAATATATCATGCCTTTATGGGCATTGTCACTTTCTCATCTTTCTTCCTGCTATAGATGCAAAGTTAAAGGATTCTGCTGCTTCTTGGTTGCTCTTTTTCCTTGTAAAAATTGCTTCAAGGCAATTAGATGCTCTAGTTATTCAAAAAAGAAAATAAATAAAGAAAGAAAAAATTAGTGAGGGGTCCAGGCTAAAAGGTAAGCTTGTCCTTCAAAGAGGTCATGTCTCAGCAGAAATTTGCCTTTCCCTGGGGACAATGTTTCCCTTTCAGTCCTCTCAATAAAAAGCTTGTTGTTTGCTCATATTTCATATTTCCTGGTTAGGGAAGGAAATTGGTCTCTGTGGTAGACTAATTGCATTAATGGCCCCACTACTTGGCCCCTACCAGTGTCCTCACTCTGCGTGGTAGCATTATAGTGCCATCTGAGTCAATTTTAAATTCAATTATATTATATGAATTATTTTGGCTAATGGGATATTAGTGTGTGTGATGCAAGAAGAGGTATAAAGAGTGCTGATGTTACTGTTGAATTGGTTTGAACTTCGGTGATGCCCCAATGGCAGGAGGGTGGGGGATAATGGTGCTGAAGTGTAGTCAGCATTTTCCCTCCATTCTTTCTCATTAATGCCGTAAAGAATCACAGGTCAGTGAGATTTGGAAAAAATATATTAAAAGTATATTTTAGAACGACAAAGCACCTCCAAGGAGGCACATGATTTCATGGAAGAGCCATAACTGAGCCCTGTAACAACAACCAATCAATAACAACAACAAATACCAACAAAGACCACAAAGATCTCCAGAAGTGGGAGGGTCTGCATTATATTTGGGCCATGGTGGGCGATTCCAAAGACATTCTTAGATGATTGGCAAATGTGGTCATTTTGATTGACACTTGGCTGCTATATAACTCTTTGCCTAGTGTGCATGTGCTTACCTAGAATTCTAATACCATTGGGGTGTTCTTTGGGTGATCTCTAGGCTGAGCCTCTTCGTTCCCCCTGTCGCTCATGTCTGACTAGCTATCTACCACTGACAATATTAGGGTTGTTTCTCTTGCTCCCTGTGATGTCGATGTGAACACATATAGCAAGCCTACTGGAAGATGAAAGACATTTAGGGTACAGCCAAGTCAATCCAGTCAAGCCTATCCTAAATCAGCCAATAGCCAGTGACACTCATTTATGTAATGAGCCTAACCAAGATCAAAAATCTTCTTTTACAACCTATAAGCATGTTTCACTGTAAATAATCTTTTTCATCCATCAGCCTGGCCCTCCAGAATCATAACTATGACTTGAATATAATCTTCCTCATAGGAGAAAATATTCTCTTGGTAAGGGAGGACAGTGTAAGAAAAATCTCCCAAAGCTCTCTTTACTCACATCTCGGCATTTTCCTAGCTAAATTGCTAAATGCAATAAAAAATAAATATGATTAAATAATTAGGTATTCATTCTGCTTAGATTAGTCTCCACTTGGACATATTATTAAATGTGTTATTATAAGATTTGACAGAGAAACTTTTATTTTTTTTTTTTTGGAGAATTTTTCTTCATAAGAATTGAGGTGATTCAAGAAACATAATATACTTAGGTCTGTGCTCCCACAAGTTGTTTTAAAAGAATCAGATTGGAGAAAAAAATGAACTTCTTTTAAATATGCTGATTCATCTTTATGGTAATAATCAATTGTGTGATGGAATAGAATCTGTTATTTTTATAAGATAGCACCCTGTGTATCTTCAGTTGTATGAAAATCAAAGAGTTCTAACTGGAAGGTTAAATTTCAGTGATAAGTCCCAATCATGCTTTTTATAAATGATACACCCAAAATACAAGGGCATGGAAAAGTTGAGTGTAAAAACAGAGGAAAATATACACAGCAAATATGAACCAAAAGAAATCTGGTATAATTATATTTAGAAAAGTTAAAAAAAAGACTTTAAGATAAAAAACAAAGTTGGGCTAGTATAATAATAAAAATAATAAAAATTTTAAAACAGGAAATTATAAAATTTTAATCTTGTGTACCTTAAAGAATATAGCCCTCAAAAATGTATTTCTAATAGACTAAAGACTTAAATTTAACCCAATCTTAACAAAATATATTTCTGATATATTGAAGACAAATTTAAAAGGCAAACTAAAATGTTTGGAAGAATATGTCTATAACTTTAGAGAAGGAAAGCTAACTTAAATAAGTCACAAAATATTAAACAACAGCAACAAAAGATACATTTGAAGAAATTAAAATTAAGGAATGCTTAAAAGATGCCATAGAGAAAATAAAAAAAGAAAAACATGCCACAAACTGAAAGAAGACATTTGTAATACATGTCACATCCAGTCTGTCCATCAAGGTACAGCACAATGAATTGTTACATATTTGTATAGTAGAATGTTTGACAGTAGTAAAAATGAATAAAGCCCATATCGTACAAAAAAAAGATGAATTAAAAAATAAGAATACTATTGAGTGAAAAAAGCCAGTACTACCAGAAAAAGTATGTACAATATGTAAAGCTTTTAATAAAAAGAAAAGTAAATAATGCATTGCTTAGGACTATGTATATAAGAGACAAATTAAGTTTAAAATAGCAGTGAATGATAAAAGTAAAATTTAGAACAATAGTTACTTCAAGTGTTGAGGGGAGACGGACTATAGATTAGAGAAAGGAAAAACAAAAGAACAAGTTAATATAAATAATAGCTTAAATAAAATGGGTTGCTATCATGAGTTGCTATTGCTATGCTATGCCTTATATATATATATTTTCATATGTATCAAACATTACACATTAAAAAAATAAGATAAAAAATAAGATACATCCAATTGAGTCAACTTTCTTTGCAACCTATCAAAACCAGTTAAATTTAAAACAATATAAAAGACAAAATGTCTTCAGAGTTTTACATTTTAAAAGGTTAGTCTTTTGAAAATGAATTTAATTAATAGTTTTGGGTAGAAGGTCTATATAAGAAAACAAGAAAAAAACATTACAAAAATAAAGAGAATGAGAGAGAGAGAGAGAGAGAGAGAGAGAGAGAGAGAGAATAGAAAATGTAGTAAACACTAAATTTTGATATGATAAATCATGCATTTTGATTTATCCCACCTGCTTTCCTAAAATGGTAAGGAAAGGACTTAAGTTAGATTAGAAGCATTCTTGGCATTTGCTATTCTAAATGTATTATCTATCTTGAAGTTACTGTGTGTGAAAACAGGAGCAATTACTTTTCAAGTGGCTACACTGTCACCATATTTAAGGGTGTCTTGCATTTCATTAGAAATACTTGAGCCGGCTAGAAGATCACATGCCAGGTATTATAAATAAATAAGGAATTAAATTTTTTTCACCTGTAAATAAAAAAAAAATGTAAAATTGAGTTCTTACTAAAGAGGTAGTCCCGCTCTTTATGAAAAAAGCATGTATTCCATGTATTCTGGTGTGGAGCAAAGACTCATTTCAATGAAGATCTTTTCATTTTTATTATTCTTATGAAATATTTGAATTTCAATTATCTTCTTTTCAAAATTGTTTTCTACCTTTCCAGTTAAGGTTCTTTCTATATATTGATGAATAACTGGTTGTCTAAAGCTCAAATAAAAAGTCTCCAGCAGATCATTTTTGCTTATGAGAACAATGAGTATGGACTGATGGCTTCTTAGCCAGGTGCTTAAGTGGTGACACAGAGAACTTCTTTGATTCATTTGACTTTTGGGTTATTTACGTATTTAGGAATTTTGTGTCTTTTTACCCCACCTCTATCTTAAGCCAAGCAAGTTTAGCTTTAAGGATATTTTTTTTGCACTATATATATATATATTTAAGTGTGTATATTGTACATTAATCACCACAATAAAGCTAATTAACATATTCATCACCTCATGTAGTTACCTTTCTTTCTTAGTGGTAAGAACAATGAAGATCATCTTTGTAAATGTCAAGTACAGAGTACAGTATTGTTATCACCAAGCTATGCATTAGATCTCCAGAACATTTTGCTCTTACAAAACTAAAACTCGACCAATATCTCTCCATTTTTCCTCTTCTTCTAGGCCCTGGTAACTACCATTCTACTTTCTTCTTCTATGAGTTTGACTATTTTCAGATTCCACATATGTGAGATTGCATAGTATTCATATTTCTGTGTCTGGTTTATTTCAATTAGCAGTATCCTCCAGATTCACCATGTTGTCAAAAATAACAGATTGTTCTTCTTTTTTAAGGTTGAATAATATTCCATTGTTTGTATAAACCACATTGTCTTTTCCATTTATCTATCAGTGAACATTAGGTTGTTTCCATATCTTGGCTATTATAAATAATGTTGCAATGAACAGGAGTACAGTTATCTCTTTGAGATACTGATTTCATTTCCTTTGGGTGTATACTCAGAAGTAGGATTGCTGGGTCACATGGTAATTATATTTTTAACATTTTGAAGAACCTCTATACTGTTTTCCATAAAGGCTAAACCAATTTATATTCTCATCAAAACTATACCAGCGTTCCCTTTTCTCCATATTCTCACCAACACTTGTTACCTTCTGTTTTTGAAAAAATAGCCACCCTAACAGGTGTGAGATCTTAACTCACTGTGGTTTTGATTTGCATTTCCCTGATGATTAGTAATGCCGAGCACTTTTTTATATACCTGTTGGCCATTTATATGTCTTCATTGGAAAAATATCTATTCAAGTCTTTTGCCAATTTTTAAATTGGGTTACATTTTTTAAAATATTGAATTGTATGATGAGTTTCTTATATACATTGCAAATTAACCCTATATCAGATATATGGTTTGCAAACATTTTCTTCCATCCCATAGGTTGCCTTCTTATTTTGGCAGTTGTTTCATTTGCTGTGCAGATTTTTATTTTGATATAATCTTAGTATTTATTTTTGTTGCCTATGCTTTTGGTCTCATACCTAAAGATTCATTGCCAAGAACAATATCAAGGAGCTTTTTCTTCAAGGGTATTTTTGGACATATGACCCTAAAAAGAAACTTCACTCCCCTGAGAATGCTAAATTCCCAATGAGCCTCAAATTGAAAACTGGCTTCAGTACATAATAGTTTTAAGGAAATTACAGTTCCGTATTCTTTATGTGTTTAAATGGGATACAATGTTCAAAACTGAGTACTTAAAAGAGACAGTTCTTAAACTACACATACACACTGTAGTGAAAGTTAAGAATCCATGACTGGCTTACTTTATAAATACACACATACAAAACATGCTCACTACTTAATCCATTTAAAATCTGTTCCTAGCCTCTAAATTTTCACATCTTAGAGAAATAAAACCAAAACTAAAGCTATATAATTGCAAAGATCCAACTGTGTCTATTAACCCAGTCACTTCATGCGCTAATTCAGGGGCCATGTATCCACAAAACCTCAGTATAAGTTTTTAATTTAATTTCATTTTGTCTGCCTTGTTTAAAGATTCATGAAGTGTGCTGTTATCACACAAATTCTTATAGACAGACTCTACATTTCCTAAATTTAGTCTTTTTTTATTATGTTGCCAATTTGCAGTAACAAATGTGGCATTGCTTTCAAAAAAGATATTCTAACTTAAAACTCAGGATATTTGAAGACAAATTCTGACAGTACATTTAAAAAGGTCTCTTGAATTTCTCTGTGTTCCTGAAAAAAAAAATTAAAAATACAGACAACTTCTATCTATGAATATCTGTGATTTAAAAATGTCCTCCAGGGAACACTGTTTATAAATCTGGAGCAGTGAATGGATACGAGACCGTTAGTCCAAAATCTCTGAGAAACAGATGCCAAGAAAGGATTAAACACACACACACACACACACACACACACACACACACACACACACACACACACGGTGAAAGATGGGATGAAGGCTTCGTAGACCTTTTTGAAGTCTAAGTTTCATCAATACCATCAGGGCATCCTTAAGTCAAAGTTAGTCACCAGAAGAATCAGTTGTCTCCTAGACAGGGACCTGCCTTATAATAAACTCAGTCATTGACTGGGAGTAGCCCATGGGAGGTGTGGCCTCAGAGCCCACTCAGTGATGGATTATAGAGCTCAGTGACTATGGCCCTGGGATTTCAGTAAATATCTTCATATGCCATAAACAAGATACAGAATAATTTAGATGATATTTGAAGAAGATTATTTTTTTATTAGTCAGCCTGCTACTATAAACTATCACAATATCAACTTCAAAATCTGTGTATTATCTGTTGCATGTCTTATAATTTTTTGTTGAAAGATGGACATGTTGTACAGGTAATAGAAACTGAAGTAAATAGGCATTTAGAGTGAGGTGTTGTATTAATATGGCTAAGAGTTGGGTTATGTGTAATGCTTGCTCTAGCCAAAGGTACTAAAGACCTTAAATTCCTCTAGTGTCCTTGTGTTTGTATCCTTTGACGTTGGGTTTCCCTAAGTATTTCTCTTCAGCGAGAGCCTGTGTCATCTCCCTTAGCTGTATCCCACGGTTATTCAGGAGCCATATTGATGAGGTGTTAAAGTGTGGCAGAGGGGAAGTTTTCTTTTCACATTATATATATATAATCACACAACATATAACCCTTCAAGATTAACTTTTTTTTTCCCAATTCAGTATAATATCTTTGAGATCCACTCAAGGTGTTGCATACAATAGTTAATTACTTTTTATTGCTGAGAAGTATTCTACTCTATGAATGTGCCACTGTCCATTTAACTGGTAAAGGACATTTGGATTGGTGAGTACAGATAAAGCTGCAATGAACATTCATATACAGGTTTTGTATGAACATACATTTTCATGATTTTAGAATAAATGCCAGTAATGTGATTGCTGGGTCAAATGATATGTGTGTTTAACTTTACAAGAATTCTCTACAGTGGTGATACTATTTTATATTTCCACTAACCATGAACGTGAGATCCAATTGTTCCACAGCCTTGCCAGCACTTGGAATTAACACGGTTTTTATTTTAGTCATCTAATCGATGTGTAATGGCCTCTTATCTTAGCCTTAGTTTGCATTTCACTAATGTCCAGTGACATTAAACATTTTTTCATATGATATTTGTCATTTTCATATTCTCTTTGTTAAAATGTTCAAGCTTTTGCTCATTTCTAACTGGATTATTTATTTATTACTATTAAATTTACAAAATTATTAATGTATTCTGAATCTAAGACTTTCTTCAGATATATTATTTGTAAATAATTTCTCCCAGTCCATTGCTTGTCTTTTTTTTTTTATCATCTTAGCAGGGTATTTTGTAAAGCAAAATTTTAAAATTTTTTATAGTTTTATTTATTGATTTTTTAAAATAGATGTACTTTTAGTGATATGTCTGAATATTTTTAATAAATTAAAAGTAGTAATAAATTACAAAAAATTATTATGAAAGGTATTTTATAAAAGATAAATAAAACATAATACTAGTATATATCTGTATAAAATATAAATATATGTAAAATTATAATGTTCTTATATATACATATATATGTAACCACAAAATAAATTTATCAGATTAATTATGACTAAAAAAATATTAAATTGTAAAATTTAGAGATTTATTAATTTGCATAGCTTTATGCTTTTAAATTAGAAAACTTTGATGGAGTTGATAACTTATTAAAAAATTTAAATTACTAAATTTGAAGTCTAAATATGAAGTAATCAGATAGAAAATTCAGTAAATAGTTAAACATCTACCTATACAAAAGGAAAAAAATATGACTTCATCATGAATACTTTCAAGTAGCAAAAATGTAAGCTTACTATCTTTATTTTAAAACTTTTAGAATAAATAATAGGAAAAAATTTTTCATTCAACTAAATACATGCAATTATTTGAAACCAAATCATGAAAAAGTAACAGATGGAATAAAAAACAATTAATTTAAATTACAGTCAATAACAGTATGAAATATACATAGGAAATATTATCAGTTACAGTGATCAAGTGAAGTTAATTATAAAATTGCAGAAAATCTAAAATTTTGGAAATCTACTAACAGATTTAGTATATTAATCAGTTAATGTGAAAAACAAAAACGTTACAATTATTTCAACACATTTTAAAAAGGCATATAAGGCAATTCAAATAATATCTAAGGCATAAATAGTTTTAATCATATAGCAATAGAATTAATTTATTAAAATGTAATTTCCATATATTTATATGTATATATGTATATATAGGCAATTTTATGTATGCATTTTAGAACACAATAATAGCCAGTATCACAATTAATGTTGAAACACTAGGCACTTTCCCATTTAAACTAGGAACAAAAGTAAGACAATTTCAATCATCATTCTTTACAATTGTTGTAAAATAAAGTGTATAATAAATAGAAAGAAAATAATAATTATTATTTGTAAATTATGTCATTATACATTCAGAAAACTTTAAGAAATGCAACAACAATTAGAATTAGTGGAAGAGTTCAGTAGTGTAGTAAATCACAAAATAAATAACTAAAAATAGTTTTCTTACATAACACTATCTCTTTAGAGGTTCTATTACAGAAAACAATTACATTCACAATAGTAATATTGTACATACTAATATTATTTCACAAATGTAAGTTAACAAAGAACAAATATCACAATAAATGAACATGTATTATACAAAAATATAAAACGTATACAAGAACTTTAGAGGAAGACTTAAATAAATGGAGAATTTATCTTATGTGGATAGAGACATAATATTAAAAATAAGCTAATTTTTCTAAAATTAACCAGAACATTCTAATCAATTTACAAAAAAATATATAATTATTTTTAAGAATTGACAATAAAAGAGGAAAAAAAATGGCATAGATGATAGAGGCTCTGTTCATTTCTCTAGTAACCAAATCAAAGTTTGACAGAAACAAAGAATAGCAGCAAGGAAAAATCGCCTGGGATCTAGATGATCAAGCCATACAACTAAGGAGAAATCTAAAAAAATCCAAGAAATTATCCTGCAAAGTCAGAAGGTAGAATGGGGTGAGGATGTAGATTTTTCACGGTGATGAACCTGCTCACTCTGAGCACCAGTGCTGATTCGGCTGCATTCAGGGGGCGCCAAGGACTTACAGGAGGACAATGTTGGAGTGAGGGCCTAGGTGAGAGCCACTATGTACAGAAGTGCCGGTGGTATTCATTGTTCCCCGTTGAGCCCTACCCCTCCCATTGCATGGACATGGCCCCACCATAGCCAAGATGTCATCAAACTGGATAATAGAGGTCTTTCTGCCCAGAGGATTCCCTGAAACCCTGCCTCCCCAAACTCACAACCCCATCCAAACCACATCCAGGGATATCCTCAGCGAGTCAGGTGCTCCTTGCTGAGCAGCACCTAGACTCTCATTGGAGGCAGCTGGCCTCGGTTTCAGGTGTGGCCTTTTGAGTTAACTATAAGCACAGCATCTGTGGATTGCTTGCTGGATCTTAACACGTGGCCCTGAGGCTTGTTCTAAATTTGGCCTGCAGCTGAACCCCTCTCAGGAATGTGCCACTGGACACCGACTTTACAAATCCACACTTCAAGAAGACTGGGGGACTTAAGAGCTTTGCTTAGTACATAGAAACAGACATGGAAAGGCAGCAAAAATGGGAAGGCAAAGAAGCAGAAACCATATGAGAGAACAGAACAGAGATCCAGAAATAATGGAGTCAAGTAATCTAACAGATGCAGAGTTTAAAACACTGGTTATAAAGATGCTCAATGAACTTTGGGAAGTGTAGATAAATTCAGTGAGAACTTCAACAAAGAGATAAAAATCATAAAAATGGAAATGGAAATTATAAAAGGGAACCAGTTTGAAATGAAGAATATATTATCTGAAATGAGAATAAACAAAGTGAATAAAGAAAAGGATCAAATGACCTATCTCATCCTAGAGGATGAGAAAATCAAGGACACTCAATCAGAATGGCAGGAAAAAAAGATGTCAAACTATAAAAACAATTTAAAGAGCATATGGGACGCTATTAAGGGTCCAAATATCTGTCTGATTGGCATACCTGAAGAAAATCAAGATATTGAGCAACTGTTTGAAGAAATGATGATGGGAAACTTCCCTAATCTAGTAAAGAAAATTGACGTAAAACCCCAAGAAGCTCAGAGAATCCCCAAAACCAGAGCCCTTAAAAAGCTCATATCAAGACACATCATAATCAAAATGACAAAGGTTAAATAAAAAGAAAGAATATTAAAAAACAGCAAGAGAAAATCAGATAGTTGCCTACAAAGGAGCACCCATAAGACTGGCAGCTGATTTCCCAAAAGAAACTATGCAGGACAGAAGAACTTGGCACAAAATATTTGACATGATGAAGGCACAGGATCTACGACCAAGGATATTTTATTCAGCAAAGCTATCATTAGAGTCAAAGGACAGATAAAGAGCTTTCCAGACAAAAATAAGCTAAAGGAATTTATCAGACCAAACCAGTATTACAGAAAATGTTGGAAGGACTTCTTTAAGAAGAAAAAATATGAACAAAAACAGGAATAAATAATGATAACTACTACATTCCTATCAATAGGTACCTTAAATGGAAAAGAATTAATGCTCCAACTAAAAGATTGAGTGGATGACTAGATAGGAAAATAAGACCCTTACATGTTGTCTACAAGAGACTCACTTAAAATTAAAAGACACACACAAACTAAAAGGAAAGGGATAGAAAAAGATATTGCTTTGTGGACCTATAAGATATTTAAGTCAGAGAAAGATAAAAACTATATGATTTCACTTATATGTGGAATTTAAGGAATAAAAAAGATCAAATTAATAGAAAACAAACTCATAAATATAGTGGACAATTTGGTGACAGACAGAGGGGAGGGGAAGTTTGGAGGCTGGCAGAATGGGGTAAAGGGTTAAAGAAGTGCAAAGAGTAGTGATGGATGATCATGAGGATGGGGAGCATGGCATAGTGTATGCAGATATTATTAATATGTTGTCTAGGTGGAGGGTCAGTGGAGGGAGGAAACAATTAGGGAATCATTTTATCAGCTATATAGATGTTTAACCAATGTATTGTATACTTGAAACTAATTAAAATAAATATATTTTAAAAAAGGAATTGACAATAATTATTTTAATGTTTATCTGAAAAATATTAATATGCAAAATTGACTAGAAAAAATCTGACAATAAAGCATAAACAATTTGGTTTATCAAATATTAAAATATATTGAGTGATATCATAAAAAATGGCAGATTAGAAAGCTTCCAGAATTGATCTCTCCATCAAAAAATCTATTGAACTGTCAAGACAATTAAAATCGACTATTTTGAAACTCAAATCTAGTCAAATATAGTATTTAAGGGAGTGCTTGGTGAAGAAAAAGGCTGGTAAATTTAAGTGTTTTACATAGCAGCAAATCCTCTTCATCTCTTAGCCCTATGGCAAGCAGCCATGGGGATAGTAGCCTGTGTTCCTGGTACACCTTGCTGGTACCAGATTGGGAAATAAGTACCTTTTTCTCCAAAAATCAAATTTGTGGTTTGATCTGCCTGTAGGATCAGTGGGACCAGCAAGGAGATTGTCTATTGTCTCTAACCAATTGGGCTAACGTGGATTCCCATGTAGCATCTGTAAAAAAATCTAAAAAAGACAAATTATCTTTCCTCCCCCATTTCTTTTTGGATTCACTTAAAGAAACCCACAAGATAACAGAAAAAAAAATTTAGTGTCCACACAGACAAGAAATGTAGCCTTTGAAAAATAATTTGAAAAAATAGCTCAACACATGACTGAAGCCCTCAAAAAGAAACAGCAGTATTTATAAGGAGGGGAAAGAATTTGATTTCCAGAGTTACCCTACTACAATAATAAAAATACCTAGTTCTCAAAAAAAGAAAAAAAAATACAAAATACACAAAAAACAGAAAAATTCTCAGGAAAAAATGCTAATCAACAGAAACAATTCAAGAAACCTAGATGTTAGATTTACTAGACAAATACTTTAGAATAACTGTTTTAAGCATGTTTAAAGAACTAAATGAAATCGTGGGTAAAGAAATAAAAGCAAGCAAGAGAACAATGTATGAACAAGTGAGGGATATCAATTTTAAAACAGAAATTATAAAATAGAATTAAGTAGAAATTCTGGAAAGAAAAACTCACTAGAGGAGTTCAACAACAGGTTTCAATGGTAGACAAAAGAATCAGTGAACTTAAAGATAAGACAATTGAAATTCCCCAGGTGGAGGAGTAGAAAAATAAAATAATAAAAATGAAAGGAGCCTAAAGGACTTATACCATAAAGCACATCCACATAAATATTATGGTATTTCCAAAAGGATAAGAGAGAAGGAGCAGAAAGAATATTTAAAAAAATAATGACCAAAGACTTCCCAAATTTGATAAAAGACATGAACCTCTACATCCAAGAAGTTCAATGAACTCCAAGCAAGATAAATGCAAGGAGATATATACAAAGACACATTATAATTAAACTGCTAGAAGACAAAAACAAAATTTTGAAAGCAGTAAGAAGTGACATGTCACATATAGAACAAAAGATAATATTTTCACATTTATATCTTATAAGGGGTTAGTGTATAAAGAACTCTTGCAACTCAACAATAAAAACAACAGATAAGACAATTAAAAATGGGAAATAGTCTTGAATAAACATTTCTCCAAGGAAGATATACAAATGGCTCACAAGCACATGAAAAGAAGTGCAACCTCATTGGTTATAAAGAAAATACAAATAAAAACTGCAATAAGATACCCTTTAATATATACTAGGATACTGCTACTACTACTACTACTACTATCACTACTACTATTATTACTAAATAATAATAATAATAATAAAAGGAAAGTAAGTGTTGGTGAGAATATGGAGAATTAAAAATCTTCATGTTACTGGTAGGAATGTATAATGGTGTAACTGCTGGAAAAAACAGCACTTCCTCAGAACGTTAAACATGGAATTTCCATATGACTCAGAAATTCTATTTCTAGCTATATATCCAAGAGGATTGAATACACATGTTCATGTAAAAACTTATACATGAATGTGAATGTTTATAGCAGCATTATTCATAGCAGTCAAAAGGTAGAAATAACCCAAATGCCCATTAATAGATGAACAGATAAATGAATAGTGGTGTATGTATAGACCCACATGTACATATATATGTATATGTGTACATATATAAAAATATTATCCACCCATAAAAAAAACAAAATGCTGATACATGCCACAAGTTGGATGAACTTTAAAAATATTATACTAAGTAAAAGAATACAGACACAAAAGGTCACATATTGCCTGATTTCTTTTAAATTAAATACAGGCAAATCTATAATTATTGAAAGAAGGTTGTGGTTGCCAGAGGATGGGAGAGGATAGAATTTTATAATATGAGATGATAAAATTTTTGGTACTAGGATTGATGGTATGTTATATGTTAGTGTTTGTCTCCCAGTTATGAGTGTCATAATTGAATTGAGAGTAAGACCTCATAAACACTTCTTGGACTGATTTGAACCAAGGCCAAAACTGGGCCACAGGCACCGAGTACTAAACTTCCCTTGGACTTTCGGTTGGGAGTTATACTTACTTACTATACCCATTTGAATATGCACTTTCCAACTACTGATTTCCTCCATTTCTAACTTAAATCAATAGAGCAAGCTTGTAAGGAGGGTCTGTTGTGTAGTGGGCATGGCAGTTAGGGGCTGGGAGAATAAAAGATGGACCAAGAGTACTTACTGCCAAGCTTACTGCATAGGAAGTGCTTTTTTCTCATTGCACTAACGGCCCCACTCTACCAGCTTTGCTGACTTTCTTCTAAGTTTTTCCAAAAAGTACCATCTCAATAAATTACCTGTACATAAATCATAAATCCCCATTTCAGGCTCGGCTTCTAGTGAAGCTTATTCAAGACTCTGGATACTTATATATTCAGAAACTTCTTTGATCTTCCCTATTTTCCTGGGAGAATGAATGTTTTAGTCCTGAAGTGTGCCTGGATGCATTTTCTGTCCACAGAGAGAAACAGAAGACAAAGATAGTCGCTGAATGATAAACCAAATTATCTCAGCATTATTAGTGAATTGTGGCCATTTTATTTAACCATGTACTGTTCTTAAACAAGGTATGCTAAAAATCTTTGTAGTTATTTTCTGGGGAATCCTAACCAAAAATTTAAATAATTACCAAAAGATCCTTTTTAAACACAAGCAATGCCATCTCTAGAAGGAATCCTAGTGAGTACGATTTTCTTTAACTTCTAACCCCAGCAGGCATTAACATTCCTCATAAAATGACACCTGGGACAGCTGTCTGGATGACCCTCCCATTAATTCAGCTCTGTCTCTATTCTAAGGGAAGATAAAAGTTTCTTGCCAATAGATTAATGATTCTGCTTTAAATTAGTTGACTCCTGGCTGCCCTTTCTTTCTATGAGATGTATTAATTTTAGAAAAATTTATTGAACTATTAGCTTAACCCAATCAAAAAACAGAATGTTATTAGCATGATGGTTACCCAAGGATAACCACTATCTTTACTTTGATTAACATAGATTAGTTCTACTTGTTTCTGTCCTTTAGATAAATGGAATCATGTAGTACCTGTAATCTTGTGTCTTATTTCATTCATTTAACACTATGTGAGATTCATCCATATTTTACATGTAGCTATAAATTGTTACTCTTTACTGCTGTGTAGTATTTATTTATTTATTTTTTATCTATTCTACTGTTCACTAACAATTTGGAAGTTTCTCGATTTTGGCCATTAAGAATAAAGGTGCAATGAACATTATGCTACATTGCTACATGACTTTTGTTAAACCTATGTATACATTTATTTTAGGTATATGCCTGTGAGTGGAAATGCTGGGTCATAGAGTTTTTATATGTTCATATTTAGTAGACCCTTTAGTTTTTATTTTAAGCGTTTAATTGTAGAATGATACATATATGACTAACCTTGTGTTTTTCCACTTAAACCTTAAGTGTATTTCTCTCTGGGCCTAAGATGTTCTTTGGTTGCAAATTAAACAGTTTAGAAAGTTTCACTAACTTCTTTATCTCTCTAGGCTGTATCCAGTGTATTATTCATAGATTAGTAAAAGATAAAGTTTCTTGCCACTCATACTGTCTTGCACAGGGAAAATGTCTTAACGTACCATCATCCCATATTCCGCTGGGAGTGGATAATGCGGGAAAATGATATTCCTTTGTGTCCTGGTAACAGAGTCATTTATCACTTAGCGTCCCACATTGAGGAACAAGCCTTGTTCAAGAGCTATGCTAAAAGGAATAAGTGGTCTGCCAGGGCAAGAGGTGGCACTGCCTTCCTACTTATGTTTGCATGTTTGCCTCTCTGTGGAAGGAGGCAGAATCTTAGGATTTGAAAGAATACAGAGCCCTTAGGGAAAAGAGAAAGACAGAGGGAAATGTAGAGCAAGAAAAAAGACAACCACATTTCTGTTAAAAGCTATACCCTCATATTCCTTATGGCTCCAAAGTAAAGTACCTGCCCACTAAGAAGGTCAAAGAGAGTTTTTAGCTCGGTGTATTTTAGTCACAACTGATAAATTTAACCAATAGATCCTAAAAAAGAGAAAAAATGTTGAGTTAGAGGCCTTCCTCCAAAGGACATACCTCTCAGATAGAAGTGATCAATGGTAGTAATGTCAAAATCCACAGAGAAAAACTTCATCACAGCATCTTTCTTAACAAAAAATTTTTATGTCTTTACTCATTGATGTGTACGAAAGCCCTCTTAAAAACTTCCTTCACAGAGTTCCCGCTTTGGTGGAGAAAACATGGAAAACATACAGGAAATAGTATCAAAACAAAACAAATTATGGATCAAGTTATTAATATAATTATGAGAGAGAAAATATGTTTGATCTTACAAATTATATGAACAGAGAGATAACTAATTTGGCATTGAAATAACATGATGTCATAGTTATATGCTAACATGTATGCTTAACAATATATGTTTAAACAAAATTTTAGTTATGCTTTAGAATATATATATATATATATATATTTTCTTCTAATGAAGTATGGACTCTCATAAAATAGCAGGCAGGTCTCCAAAAGAAGTCACATACTCTGTCAGATGGGAAATTTGAGGAAAGTTAAAAGGAATACATTTATAGAACTGTGGCTGTGATTAAGGGGAATCTACAGGAATTGTGAAGCCCCTAGGGCCAGCAATAATGAGGGACTCCTTATCACACCTAGGGTAAAATGGCAGTTCCAGGCAACAGCAGCTAGCACCCAAGAGCTGTGGCTGTAAGTGGAGAATCTCACCACTTTGCAGCAACCTGACAGGAGAGAACCAAACGTCACTTTCCTCTCTCCTTCCTATCTCCTTCTGGTATCTTTCATTAGGTTAATACAACTGGAAGGCCAAAGGCAAGGAGCCCATTGATTGGTCCATGAATATAAGTCTTACTTACCTTTAGGTGAAAAAGAGCCAGAGGGCCAAGAAAGTAAGTTCCACTTACCCCCAGGTGGAAAAGGGCCAGAGAGTCAAGGAGAGAATATACAGTTCCATTTCTGAAGAAATGAAACTAAGTTCTTTGTTTAGACCACTTTTTTTTATTAAAAAATCCATTTTACTGTTATTATTTAATGTTCATTAAACACTTCTAACTCATTAAAACATTCATTAATTAGGGTCTAATTCTGCAAACTCCTTTTCCCAGCTATGAAAATTGGTTTTCTTTTTCTCAGTTGCTTTTATATGTCTAAAAGGGGGGAAAAAAAAACAAAAAACATTAGAGGGTTATATAAAAACTTTGAAAAAAATATCAACAATTAGCTTCAAAAGGTGAACACAAAATATCCTGAAGCATCTATAATTATACCGAGATTTTACAGACAAGACCCTATCTTCTAGCTCCAGACCTATACTTTGGAGCTGAAATACCTGGTTGTATCCTGTTTAGTCCTGGCTATTGATTTAGAAATTTATAGAACTATTTATTCTCCTGCTCTATAGAAAATATTGCTTACCATAGCAACCCCTGCATTAGTATTTAGCTTCCTAGTTACAAAGCACCTTCCTAAGGAGGACTTCCATCAATGTGTAAAGTGAACCCAGTTTTTAAAATATAATTTTAAGAGGGGAGTCTACTATATTAAAACTCACAACAAAGAGGACAACCCCAGCCGGAGACTAGCAATTGTCTAAGCCTTTTTTGCAAATGTTTAATCTGCATATTTTTCCTGCTCTCAGTCATTCTGCTTCTTTGTGCTTCTACAAGCCAAAATGGGTGATAAATAATAAAATATTTTGCACAACCCATATCCAACATAAGAAGCTTGCTGCAATCTGGGGAGCTGTGAATTAGGATAGCTTCATCCCAATGTTTTTAGATATATATCTTATTTTCTTATGTTAGAAAAAGGCAAATTCCCGGTCCTGACACCCAAAATCTAAAAGTGAAAATATTTAGTCTAATTTTGAAGTGTATTTCCCTTATGTCAACTAAATATCTGAAACACTAGAGATTTTATTTTATTATTATTATTTTTCTTATCTTCAATTGGGAAGTGAGGTAGCATTTTAATAATGGGAAAATTTTTGACTTGTGTGAGTCACAGCATTTGACACTGAGCTTAAAATTTATAGAGGTCAGGAAGTCATGATTTGTTTATCAATGATCAGGGCATCAAAACCCTTCTCTGGAATTTCACTGATTAAAAGGAGCTAGTTAGTTCACAAGAACATTGTAACACTGCTCCTAACCAAAGGTAATACTGAAAGATAAACCTGAATTGTTAGGGATTTTGACATTCTGTTTCAGCTCTAGGACAATTTTTACTCATTGAGAGACAATGGCTGAACAGAAACAAAAATGCTGGGGCTCAGGTAACCTCAGAGGACCTGGCAGATAATAGGAGTCAAGAGAGGTGAACAAGATGTTCTATCCAAGAAAATGTGTTGGAGGAGGAGGGGTTAGAAAATGAAATTAACTTTGGGTCCTGGTAGAAGCTCTTTCTTCTGTGTGCTTTGTGTTAGAAGCTTAGCCTGGGCCCCATGAGACAGGCTAGAGAGCTGAGTGAGAACATCATTCCTGATTAAAGCAAGTGCAAATATGCTAGGGTTCCTGCATATAATTTTATCCTGTATACTTCCCCCAGAGATGACATGGGCTTTGCTTTCAAATTAAACTTTCCTCTTCTAGTCTTGATGAAAAATGCAAATCTGCACCCTTGGCAGACATACTATTGCGTTAACTTTTATGGAGTCTTGACTTAGCAATAAGGGGTTCTCTCTTTCCAAGGTGACCTCTACCTTGGTGGGTACTGTCTTTGAGAGAATCAAGAAAGTTCAGGTGTACAAGGTAGGTTGAAAAATCAGCTCACAGATAGATTAAACCAGGCCTGCTGCAGTTATAAGGATTTTATGGTACAAATGATAAATCAGGCAGTTAACTGGTGATTGGAATATTAGCATTTTCTGAAATATTATTACTGAAATATTATTTTCTGCTGTTACCATTGTTTTAGAGTTCTTACTATCTTCTTTGGATCAATAGTGCTCAACTTTAGTAAACATTGATAGTACTTGGAGAGCTTATAATCCTAAAGATTCAGAAGTTCCACCCATGGCGACTCAGTCTTGGGTATGACCTGAGAATCTGCATTTCTAACAAGCTTTCCAGTGTGGCCTTTTTTCTGCTGACGGCCACAATATGAGAAGCACTGAGGCTAACTAGTGGTTCAGCCCAGAAGCGCATGTTTTAACAAGTGTCGAGATGATAACGAGGCTCCCTAAAGTCTGAGAAAAGCTATTTTAAACCACTTGTTCTCAGCCATAACTAAACATTGGAGCCAGCAGATGAGTTACTTAAAGAATGTCAATGGCTGAGACTCACATAGCTTGTTCTGTTGAAATTGGACTGGGAAAAAGCCTGACATGGGGATTAGTTGAAGTTCCCTGGGTGATTTTAATGTGCAGCCAAAGTTGAAAACCATTTCTTATACCATATTTTCATTTCTGTTTCAAGACTAGACTATCTGCAATTTGTACTTTTTAGTACGTTGCTATGGAAGAAAAAGAGATGAATAAAAATTGTAGCACCTGAAAGTAAACAAACTTTGCTAGCCTTGTGCAAAGTCAATCCCAGTTTACCTTACGTACTATAGGGAGTATGAGTAATGAAGGGCTCAGTTCAGAAGTACTAGGAGTGAGTCAGCTGGAAGAGGTAGAAATTTGGGCAAAAGAGCAAGTTATATAAATCTGTAGAATAGAAGTAAAACTCATTTAGTTACTTCCAAAGGGCCAAATGTGCTATTTAAAATGCTCCAATAGAGCATTCAATTTCACAGCTGTCTGTAGCTCTGAGACCAAATTCTCATTCCCTAAAGTTAGGAAACAGAAGTAGGAACACTACCAAAAGCCATATGTACTACTGAGATATTAATTAAGCCCCAAACACTTCAAGGACCCCTGTCCAGTATCCTAAATGCATTATCCTTTGCCAACTGATACAAAGATATTTTTCTTGATCTTCCTCACACTTGATTCAGACCTTTTATGTCTTAACATAAAAGGATGTCAGCATTTTAAATTCCAGAGAATAGATTTCTCCAAAACTAATACACATTCTTTGTTATTTCCCCAAGATCTTGAACTTTTTTATTAAACAGTTTCTTATAGAAATGTGTTCAACAAAAGATAATATTCCTTCCATTTGGGAATCCATCTTGAAACTTAAGCAGAAAATGTGGGTATAAAGACAAATCAGAGCACTTGGTAGAGAATCAGAAACAGGATTCTCATCCTGATTTTGCATCTTGTCTTTGACCTTAAGAAAGTTGTTTAACTATTCTGAGCCTCGGTTTTCTTAACTGTCAAATAATATTGACTTTTAATGTTTTCTTTTGATTTTAAGAATGTGAAAGGGTCTTAATAGAAAAATGGGAATCTGGAGAATTTTATGTGATCACAGTCGACCACAAGTCTATTGTATTAATTTTCAAACTTTCAACTGAAACATTAAGTGGATCCTTGCCTTTTTTGCAATGACAAAGCTTCAGTGCTGTCTCCTTTCTCCCTGCTTTCCTGCTGTGTAATGGCTGTTATTGTTCATGGGCATAAAAGATTGAAAAAAGGAAGCCTATTCTCCAACTCATTCCTCTTAGGATGATAGAAAATAAACAATTTTTTCTGTGATCTACTTCCAAATCACTTTCACGGCTGTGACTTTCCCGTTCTTGGAAAGTTATCGGTTGAAGCTTTTTCTCCCAGTTGGTTTGTTTGTATTTACCAATCTTTTAGTAATGAATTTCATTTTGTATTGTTAGTTCCAGGAAAATTTCAATGGGCCTGTTTCAAGGCCCATTTCTACTTCTTTCTGATCAGAACTGGGGTAAGGAGTGGTGGGGGCAGAGGGGATTAATGTCTTCAATTTGGTGGTAAACTCACAAATACTCCAAAGGCCCTTGTTCAGCCCTCCTGAGTAGATTGATCTTTGCCAACCATTGTACTCATGTCAAAGTTAAGACTATATTAACATAAAGAGTTATCAAAACTTAATTATTGGGAAGAATAGACACAGCTAAACCTAGCATTAGCAATAATGGGCAGTGATAGCATTTTGATTAGCATTAAGCAGTTGTATGGAAAGAGTTGCTATTTTGCCTAAAAATGTGTCAAAAGAAGAAAGGAAAGACAGAGAAAGATACATTTCTGGAATTCAAGAAATCCGGGCTCGAGTTTTGATCAGTAAATCAGCTATGACAACTTGAGACAATTTGTTAGTTGTTCCAGGTGTGAAATGGGTCTAGATCAGTGCCTTTTAAACTTTGATGTACATTTGAATCCCTTGGGATGTTGGTAAAATGCAAATTCTGATTTGGTAGGTCTAGGATCCTGCACTTCTAACATCTCCGAGGTGATGCCCACGCTGTAAATCTGAAACCATAGTCTGAGTAGCAAGTGGCCAGATGATTCTCCCCAATTTAACTTCCAGCTCTGGAAGTAAATACATACATAAATAAATAACTCTTAATCCATTTTGAAAACCTTTATTGCGTATGATGCTCAAGTCCAAATCTATAAATTATCATATGAATGTATAGTACCATCTACAATTTCACATTTCCATTGCAGGAAAAATGTCAATTGAAAAAGTAAGAGCTTTTAAAGTAATGATCCTACTGTTTTTCCAAAAATATTATTCTTTGCCTATCCGATACCTTCTTAACCCCTTCCAAAATAACCCAGAAGAAACTTATAGTATAAAAAGATTACTGATTTGTATAGCAGCAAGACTATTAGGTTTTTTAGGTTTTTGTAAAATTTTTGATACATAAATTGTCAATATTTTAATTTCCAAACCAATTAATTTCTTTTAAATTGTTTGCATTGCAATATGAATTACTAATTTTCATACTGAGACTGGATCTTTATTCCAGTGAGTGACACAGGTTATCAACAGATATTTGCATGCCAATGATGAGGAATGCTCAGTTGAAATTCTAATCTGTTATGTGGACAAATCAAGAATCCTTGTGTATGTGAGTTGGTTTACATACTTCAAGACATGCTTATAAAATTAACAAATACAATGATGAGAATATAAGCATAGATATAAATTTGACATTCCATTGTTGTAATTTTACTAGATTGTTTTATGAGGTTTCAGAGTGATCAGGTTTTCCCTCAAAAGTATAGTCATTTGTGACTAGATGCCTACTGGCAGTAATAGCAAAAACAGAAAGTAATAGCAAAAACAGGCTGTTGGCTATCCTGAGGAAGTTGTCATTCCCCAGAGACTAATGTTAGCAGCAAAGTCAAAGATGCGGTTTTCTGGCAGTGCATGCATAGGACACACTCTGATGAAATGGAAAGAGGTGAACAGAGGCAGCCAAGCTTCTATTTTGTATCAGGGGAAAGTAAATTATGAGAGAGAATTTCATTGATAATGAACATTAATGCTTTCCTGTTATGTGTTTTAAAAAGTTTCTGTTTAGAATATAAACTTATTTAAGATAACTTTAAAAAAAAAACTTCTTATTTAAACCCACTTGGCAAAATATTAAAAATTCTTAGATTTCTTGTTGTCTTGAAATATCATATCATAATAATCTAAAATTTGAGCTCACATAAATTTTTTAATTTATGGCAAAAACTATTTATTTGGAATTGGAATACATTGATTTAAAATCTGACTTTGAATCAATCACTTAAACTCTCTGGGTCAGTTTTCTTATCTATACAATCTTATCTATCTAAACTGCTAGTTAAGATATTCACCAAGCTCCCCACCATCCCTGCAATTCTTTAATTAATTCCCAATGAGATTTTGTTTTTTTTTTTCATGTTTACTTATAAATCTCAAACTTCACTCTGCTCTTCTTCATGCATGTTTTCTACACTTAATATTTTTAAAAAGCTCACACAGAGTTTTCTATTTGATGTTTGGGCTTTGATGAGACAGAAGAGGAACTTGAGAAGAGTGGACAAATGAGCTAAGGCAATATGCATCTGCTCCTTCTATCTTGTATCTTGGTGGGTTTGTCTTTTCAAGGAGCTGGGATCTTTGGAGAGGAGCTTCAAACTGACTACTGATAATTGTTTTCTAAATGCCACTTTGAGGTGGTTAGCCGTTGGCTCATGGAAACATGCAATAGGAAGATGAAAACCAGTGTGCTGGATTGCCTCGGCACAATCTTCTGAAATCAGCCTTCTGAGATCAGTCCTGTGAATCTTTACCCAATCTTTGCTATAGTGAGAATTTTATGCCATAGAAATCAGCAAATGCTATAAATTGGGGTATTTATTGGAGCTACGTATTATACATTTGTGGGTATTACAACTGGATGTTACATATATATATATATATATATATATATATATATATATATATATACAAACACATACCGAAACACAAATATAATACCACCTACATTCAGAATTTGTAAATATCTTTGTCAAGGCAAAGAGTAGAAATAGAACTTCCTTCTCTCAAATGCCTTATTTTTGTGATTTTTTAAAAATTTATAATGTTGATGCAGTTAATCTTTTAAAAATTATTTCATAGTTATTAAAGCAATACATATTCATAATGCATTCAAATGGATTATGACTAGAAGAAAGAAAATAATCTTTCATATTTATATAATCTAAATGATTACAATTAGTAATATTATAAGTAGTGTATTACTAGTAGTTTATTTTTTTCTACATACAATCTTATGAAAATGAAATAATTTGCTTAATCATTACTCTGTGATTTAAGTTTTTTAATTCTCCACTATAATAAATAATAGCGTAATCAATAATTTGATACGACTTAATTGTAGAGAAAGACTATGGGGTAGAAATATAGAATGTTATTATCATTGTTATTATTATTAAAATTATTATTATTTTTTTGACACTTCACTTTCTGACTTGTTGGTAAGGTGTGGGAGAAGATGACATGAACAGTTTAATCATGGCCAAAGAAAAGTCAACTGTCCACAGAAAAGTTTAAAGAACCTGAAGATTTATAGAAGTTCTATAAAATGCTAACTGAATGACATATATGGGTGTTTTGTGATCTGTTGCCAAGTGGTTTTGAAAAGAATTTGCCAGGTTTTGGATCAACACTGTCATCAAGATCAGAGTAGATGCCAACTCTTTTTCTCAGGCTCTAATTCTGGACCTGATTGAGGACACCTGTTAGAAATATTTGTCACCTGATGAAGACTGAGGCTGGCAACACCGTCAGGGGGAGTTTGATAATAGCAAATGTAGAATCTTTAGTGTTGGAGGAGGCCGAGAGTTTCTGCGTACTATCAGTTGCCAAATCTACCTCCGGCTTGTTGGGCGAGCATGTTCCTGAACCTACCCAGGCAGCAAATCAAGCCAACTGATCTGATATGCTGTGTTCCCTGACAGTTCTGCTTTGAATATATTTATATACATCTCCACCTGCTCTGTTTGCCCAAGTGAAGGTTCTGTTAAATGCATTTGGTTCTAAATTTATTGAATTCTTCATTTAATTTAATTCACCAGACATTTAATGTGCAATTGCCCACTGAAAAGCAGAATGCAATTGTATCCCCATTTTTTTTTCCAGATTGATAGTCTAATAGAGTGATAAGAGTATTAAAATGCCCAAGATATAAAGTACATCGGATAGAGGTCATAATATGGATTACCACTGTGATATGGAGACAGAGAGAAAAGGAATAAATCTGAGTGAGATGTAAGCAGAATGCCTTCTTGGGGAGAGTGGAATGACCCATTTTTCAACTGGTGAACATAGAATAAAGGCAACTTAGGGAGAGGGAGTTTTTTAGATAAACAAGAAGCTAATAATAATTGCTTGTGATTATATAATGCTTTCTATAAAAATTAAAACTCTTTATTTAAACATTTCAATAGCATCTTAACTATTTGGTGTCAGCAAAAAAATTGTTACCAAAGACAAATGTTTTAAAAAGCATTTACAAAAGACTTCTGTTTTTATTCTACTTATGGTTATCAAAGGAGATTTTTCAGTTTGACAAATTCATAAGACCATTATATTTTGTGACCATAATTCTTAAAGCAGTACTTTCTACTGGCTCTGGTTGCCTTTTATTATGACTGTCGGCCATTCTCACTTGATTCCTATGAGACTCGTTTTGGTTATAATTAATATTGAGACTATAGTGCTTTATAATAAAGGGATTCCACATATCATATTTTATTATAGTTAATCAAAGTAGGAGTAGAAAACACCTTGAACTGGCCAAGCATTGGTTTGAAGGACAAAGGTGGAAGTGTTTCTGTGACAGTCAATTGTTGCTAGAACACAAATTCTTCATTTGAATTCCTCTAACAGCAGATCCTAAAATAAAGACTTTAGATAGTTCGTTTGGGAAGGAATCACAGGAAGCAGGGTGAGAGAAGTGGAGAATGAGATAAGGAAGGGAGGAAAGCCATTAAAAAGAGCGTGAGTGAGTAAACAGATAACCATGAGGACTAGGACTAGGGTGAAGTACAGGGAGCACTCACCTAGGATACAGAATTTAAGGGATGCCTGAGATAAATAAAAAAATATGTAAAAGTAAGATTTTTATGTATTTTTAAATGGTTATTTTCTTCAGAACATTAAAGTAACTGAAAAAATATTGAAAAATCAAAAAGTAGGTATATCAAAACTGACACCATTATTTTAAATGTAAACATTTTATTTACATCAAAACCAAATTTTATTGTAATTTTACTTTACAGGTTTCAAGACAAAACATCGAGAATATTTTATGAAAAGCATTAACTATTAACAATACATAAAAATTGCATGTAGGAACACACATATTTCTTTTGCTAAGGCCCCAGTATGGTTTGATATGGCACTAGTTACCACCATGGGCTTCACCTTGCTTAGATCTTCTGGGAATTGTTCCACTGAGGAGTTAGAAAGCAGAGATATTTATCTACCAACTCCTGCCTCCCATTGAGTTGGGGATCTTCTTGTGGGTGTTAACTCTCTGGCACTCCCAGCATGCTCCTGGGGTAGGCCAAGACCTATAGGAAAGCCACTACCATGGTCTACTATGGAGGACTTTGAGGCACATCTAAGGACCACAGGCTTTTATATTGTGGGCCCTGTGTAAGTACTAAAAAGGCTTTTGAGAAACTGTGGGACAATTGTCAGATCTCTGGTTTAAAAATATATTTCTATACTCACTATGTATAATAGGTTGAAGAATAAGGAGAGTAAGAGGCAGGAAGGAAATTTAGATGCAACTGAAATATTTTGGTTGGGAGATAATCTGGGTTTGAGCTACGAGTGTGCCTATGGGGCTTAAAAGAAAAGAGAAGAGAAAAGACAATATTGCACGACTTGAATCACTTGGTCCTGAAAAGCAAATGGATATGCTGGGACAAAAAGAGGGAAGATATGTAGATGAGCCTGTGGTTTCCCATCATTGACTGAGATAACAATTCTTTTGCAGAGTTGATGGCTTCAGAGAAAGAGCAAACTTGATGAGGAGATTTGGATTTGAACATGTGTGGGAGACAGAGATCCAGGGTGGACTCATATGTATATGAAAATGAAAATAAAATAATTTGGAGGGCCAGGATATTGCAGGACTCTTTTTTAAAAATTAAACTTATTAACATAATATTGGTTAATAAAACCATATAGGTTTCAAATGTATAATTCAATAATACATTGCAAGCCTCTTTTTTCCTTGAGTTGATATTACTAGAAAAACATCTCCTTTGAGGGGAAGACTTGGGGAATAGAATCACCTGGAAGGAGGAAGATAATTGAGCAAGGCATCTCAAAGTGTGCCATGCACAGGTGCTGATTCATGAACTGCTTGTTCCACTGCTCACTCCATAGAGTAAATGCAGGGCACAAGTACAACATATGGGAGACTTTAGAGCAATTTAACACACTACTGCCAGATGCTGTGTTGTGAGGCAGCCCCGTGGAGAGACATATGTAGTGAAGGAGTCCTCTTCTGATGAGATGGCAGCCCCAGCTGATAGCTTGCCTGCAACCTCCTGAGAGACTTGAGCCAGCGACACACAGATTCTTGACCCACAGAAACTATGAGATAACATTTGTTATCTTAAGCTGCTAGGTTTTAAGGAAATTTGTTACTCAACATAAGTAACTAATACATTCATCATCAATTAGTGGGCTGAAACAAACATGTTTTCCTAGAGCTGGAGATCAGGCAGTAAGGGGCAGAAGAAAGATAAATTTTTAATGTTATCAACATGTACACCACCCTTTCCTGTATAACTCACCACCTCTTTTTTGGTAAAGGTACATGTATGTAGTTAGAGGGCATTGACCCTCACTGAAATTGTGGAAGAAAAGACTGCTGCTGTCAGCATTTACCCTGTCTGCTATATAAAGATCCCATTGCCTGCTGGGTGTAATAATCTCAAAAGTCTTCAGGCTGCCATCCACAGTCATGGCATTTTACTAGTCAACCACTGTTGGAGACCACTTTCAGCCAGATGGGCCTCCCAGCCCGACTGTTCCCAGATATCTTTTCATCTAATTTATTAATGACTGTAGTGCAGAGATCTTCCAGAGATGGCACATTGGAGTCAAGTGAGAGGATGTATTTGAAAATCAGTTCATGACTCACATCTTATAGGAATGGCCTCTGGGACTGGCTCCACAAATGGTGGACTTTTATTCTCCAGGATTTCTAGAGACTATAGGTTGTGCATAGTATAAACCATATGAATATGTAGGAAATTGTAGGCTAGGCAAAATTTTACTTTTATTTTCTTTGTTTTTATTTCAGCTGGGCCTGAGAAATATATTGACATAAGACAGGTCAACGGGAGAAAAGCATGCACATTTATTTAATACAAGTTTTATATAACACTGGAATCTTTATAAGGAATGAAGAAACAAGAAATTGTAAAACCAACATGACTTTGTATTAGGTTTAACAAAGAGAGGCAATTATGAACAAATAGCTGAACTATATGGTGGGGTGGGGGTGCTGAAGTAAGATAAGAACTATTTGAACAAGATCTGCTTTTATGGAATTCTTTCCATCTCAGCTTCTCATCCTTGATAAGAATGCTATGCCACTTTCCTTCTGGTATAGGAAGGACATCTTTCACATGGGAATTTCATCTCTTGCTTTTGAAAAAAAAAAAACTGTCAGAGTATTTTTTTGTGTGTGTATTTTCTGTTTTATAAGTGCGTTTAGCTCAAAATAGTCACTATGTCAGAGCAGCATATTTTAAAGTGGCATGGTATAAACTCCTTTAATACATTATATATTTTGATAAATAATGCACATGTCATAGGATTTGACTTATTATTGTCCTGGCCTGAGGATGGACATCTATTCTGATAGTCATATCAAAGATATAACCCTTTTCTACTGCAACATTAGGCCCATTCTTTATTTAGGGTATTCTAGGCATCATAGAATTATGAAAAGGGAATGTTCCATGTAGAATAAGTTGAATGTTGACTCTGAAAAATTTCAGGAGTTCATCTGGAAATCCAACTGCAATTGAAGGGAGGTGTTCAATGGATGACACCAGGAAGAACAACTATCATATTTCCCCATCATAAGAAATAAGCAGTGCTCACTGCCATGCATTGGGCTGTTTGTGGAATCTGTTCATATTTCACACAGCCTTTAGGGAGGCAAAAGATGGGACTTGCCTGAATGGCAATGAGGGAACAGCCAGGCCATTTCTGGATCCATTCTTACCTATGTGGGTTTGTCATATGTTCCGTCTGAACCCCCATTCTCCCTAAATTTCTTTATTCTCTGAGAATTTCTTACTATCTAAGAAGGAATAAAGACTCTTCTAAAGCCATGGTCTCTGGATTTATGATATTTAAGAAGATAAATAAAAGAACAATAATTGAATCTTTTAATTTAAACGTACATTTTGCTTCCCTGAGGCCACAAGTATACAATGTTTGGCTGACTGACTATACAGAGGAAAGTACAAAGGGTAGAAGGAATCGAGAAGAAAGAAGGAGAAGGAGGAGAAGGGGAAAGAGAAGAAAAGCAACAAAATGACTTAATTCCTTAAATGTATTTTTCTCTACATATGCATAAGTAATTTTATGAAATCCAGAAGCTATTTATGATGCAACTATTTTTATAAAAAGTAATATATAAATAATTTATGTAGTTTGAGTTCTAAAGTTGGTAAAGTCCTGGAATGTAGCAGTCTCCAGATAGTCACGGAAGTCAGAATGCCAGGATTTCTGCACCTCTAGTTCCCAGGATGCCCCTGGGATTTACTCAGGCTATAATAACAATAATTGCTGCTATTTGTTGAACACATAGTGTGACAGACTGTGTGCTAAACACTACATTTTTTTAAACCTATAATCAATATTCCCCCTTGTACAAGGTATTATTTCCCCTATCTTGCAAATGAAGAAGCTGATGTTCAGAGAGGTTAAATAGCTTGTTAAGATCTCTGAAGTAGAAAGTATAGATCCTGGTTCCAGAGGTATTGGTCTTTTCACTCTTCCATTGGATTAGCTTATATTTCCCCCAGAAGTAGAACCTGAGACAAAGACTTGTATATAGAAAGTTTATTTATGAGGTGATCCCAGAGATTAGAAGAGAGGGACAAGGGGGACTGAGGAAAAGAGAAGCCAATCAATAAGAGGGTGCATTTTATTTAGGTCATTGCTATGGGCTACTTGGATTTGATCATTTCAAGGACTTTCTAAACAGCTTATAGATGTCTCTCTAAATTTTCCACCTAAGAATCAATTGGGAAAAATAGTTATCCATCAGTTCCCAGGCCCCCATGTTGAAGGCTGTCCTTGGGGACACTACACTTCTAGAAAGTACATCAATGCCTGATGAGTGGACCGTTGTTTGATTTTGGGACATCAGAGAAGACCCAGAATAGAAAGGAAATGACTCACAGGGCATAACTGAGACAAGAGATGGTGGGTGTGAAGTAAATTGAAGCCTATAAGACCTGCCTGCTGTAGCCACAGCTGGAATCAGAGTTGAGTTTGAGAGAATGTGAGCTGGATCACTGTGGGCATCTGATATAGTCCTAGTCTCCCAGATTTAGCCTTTCCAAGCCACACTGATATGTAATCCTTCTGTTGCATTGGATTTCAAAAGATGGTAAAGGTTGAATGTGCGCAGTCACACTCAAGTAACAAACCACCCCACCAAATTAAGTGTGAGTGAGGAGAGACATTATAAAATGCATGGGTAAAAAGGGTTTTCTTCCTCATTAAAACGGCAGAGAAAGAGATACCTGAGTTTGCTGTTGAAATAAATGCCATTTTCTAATGGATTGGAATAATTTGGTTAAACATTTTTCTTTTCAATATATAAGAAAATAACAAAAATAATAAAATTTTGGATGACCAGTATTATGCTGCTGTAAGACAGGATGGATAAAGACATAGCTTTGAGACAAGACTATTAAGGGGCTGAGATTTTTAGGAAATTGCACAATAATGAGTTAGCCTGCCATACTTTTGTGGATACCTACAGAATACAGAAGATTCTAGTGTCAGACATAGGAGACTTTCTTACTCAGGGCACAGTAAGCAGCATGAGCATCAGTGTAATTTTGTCAGTTCTTCTTATTCTCAAATACAATAGGGGCTACATGGATGAACCCAAATAGTTGCTTGTACATGTAGTAGGTTGTATTACAGGAGAAGACCCTTAAGCTTCAGAAACCTGAATTGCATATTGGGCAGGTAAGACCTCCCTTTGTTCACAGACAACATTTTCTTATTTATCCTGTATAGTAAGAATGTCTGCCCTTTCTTTCAGAAGAAGGTGCTATCTTTTTCTTACAAGAATGTAATCAAACCTATCCTTAGCTTCAGAAAGCGGCATTATCTTTGTCTTCTAAGGTTGTATATAAACATCCTTGAAACACTAATCTGGAACAAAGGGCAGTTAGTGCCTCACTCATAAAATGTGTAGAATGTGAGAGAACCATGAATAATTTTCTTTCAGTACTTTGATTTTCATCAGGTAACAGCAGGGTTGACATTTTGTCGAGCCATATATAGATAAATGTTTTATTGCCTTAACAAGGCATATATCTTCAACACACAAGAATATATATTTTTAACCTTGGATAAGGAAAAGAGTAAACACATGTCTAAAATACCTGGATAAAGTACATCTTTGAAGAGAGAGAGAAAAGAGTTGTGAGTGAAAGAATAGAGACAAAATGAGAGAGAGATAGAGATAGACATAGACACAGGAAGAGAAACTCAGAGGGAACATTTGAAAATATATAACAAATTCAGAAAAGAATTTGGAGATATGGAAAGCATTAGTGGATGGATGGATGGATAGATGGATGGGTGGGTGGGTGGATGAAGAAATAAAGACAAATATATGCATGAATATATAAATGGGTGATACATAGATAAGTAATTGTATAAGTAAAGAGATTGGAAGAATGAGAGATTAAAAGGAAATGATAGAGAGACAGGGAATAAGAGAGAGGCAGGTAGAAACTCACGATGGCTGAGCCAGAGACAAAGACAGACATAGAAGGAGTACACAGAAAAAGACAGAGACAGAACATAGTTGGATGGGCAGATGGAAATGAGTGCAAAAAAATGGATAGATGGATAGATAAATGCATGGACGAAAGGTAGATAATTAAAGAGAGAAGAAATAATAAAACATGTATTTGAGCTTTGTATTCAGATCTGTTTTGGTTCTGCCACTGCAAGGTTTTGGACAAGTTACTTTCTTCATCTGTCAACTGAGAATATTAATAATACTGACCTCATGGGTTGTTTTTAAGTCTGAATTGAAATAATCTTCATAAATGCTTAGCAAGTTGGCAGGCCCATGATAATGCTATTATGCAGAAAGATAACTTGCTATATCAGCTGAGATGCCCATCCCTATGAATCTTATAGGCTTCAACATTTTCAGCACTCACATTAAATTTGTGTTTTTTATTTGAGCCACAGCTGAGCCTGGCAGATGTGTCAAACTCTGATAAAGCCAACACTGGTATCCAACATTCAAATAGCAATTTTATGCAAACAGGATCTTCTCATTAAGTTATCCTCTGCAATCCATAATTATTGCTCTGAATGAGTCTGAGGTTGTCTTCATCTCCATGAAATGAGGTCACACCACTTATACAGTAAATTAAAGGCAAATTGAGCAGATGATATATATAAAATAAGAAACATGCAGTTTTTAGAGCCATTGACACAGTGCTAAATGAGATGATTTTCAACCCAAACCAAGTATTTATATAATTTGGTTTAGCATCCCAACATTCAGATGGAAACCCACAGTCTTTACAGACTTGTTACTCTTTTACTGTTTATAGAGTTAGCATTTATGATGAGGAATTATTTCTTGAGTTCTATGATTTCAGTTTTATATCCAAGCACAGAATGTTTTACAGTTTATTCTTGCTAAGGAAAAAGAAAAAGATATTCTTGCCTAAGTTATTTTGATATGTCATATTATGGTTAAGTATTTCCAAATAAAGTGACATAAAAAGAACAACCTAAAATGTTTGGCTACATTAGAATGCATTAAGGACTCTGTTTCTGGCCCTAATCTTTAATTGTTCTTCATGTACCCTAGCATTTACATTTCAAAGGGTAGTTATTATAATTTCTAGCACACACTTAATTCAATTAGTTTCTCACTTTTAATGAGGATAGAGTGAATAAAAATTATCCTGATTTAAAAAAATTATGTTTGTTTGTTTGTTTTTAAATGATTACTTGACTCTATTCTCTTCCTCTTGGTCAACTTTATGAGCTAACAATTACACAGATGATGTAATTTGAAAAACAGCATGATAATGCATGTAAAAATGCTTCAAAATACTTTTCTATCTTTTCCCATTAAATATCCATTCCTCTATACACAAATTTCACCATTAGATAGTCTTTTATTCAGTTTAAATAGACTTCCCTTTATAGGTCCTATTTTAAATGCGAAATCTTCTGAGTAAAATTATTTAGGTTATTTATGAGGTAAATTCATTTTATTTGGATCATTTTTCTTTCTAAGCATTCATATTCAACAACATTATCAAACTCAACTTTAGTGATGTTGGGTGAAATGATAGTAAAATTGGGAGACCTGACACATTTATTCATTCATTTGCTAATTGTTTATTGAGCTCTTACTATATGTCAGACACAATAATACACACGGTATATAATATACACTTGTCCTCATAGAACATACAATTTGTTGAGTCAGGTGATTGACCTTTAAATATCACAGAATTAAATTAATAACTGAATGTTGTAGTGACTTCAATGAAGGAGAGTGTAAGGAGTTATGAGGGTCTGAAAAGATTCTGTAGAAATAGAAGGTCAACAAAATAAACTTTTCTAGGGCTATGGCGCTATCCAGAACAGCAAACTCATGTTTAAAGGGTCAGATACTTCTGAACAATAAAACAAACATTTTTGCAGAGAGGCTACTGAAGCAGCTTAATAGGATGAAGATAGAAAATGAAAATGAGGCTGCGAGTTACGATTTTCTATTGCCTAGATAGTTGCTTCTGAGTAATGCATGGTGTTTTCCTACTTCACTGCCAGATGTCAGCTTTCTTCTTCATCCTTTTAATACCTTTATTCTGAAGCTCCCCTGGCATTTACCACATGCAGTGCCTGGCAACACAGCAATATGGGTCTATGGCTCGTCTCTTCCTGGACATCAAGCTCCTTGAGCTCAAAATCTGAGTTCAGTACTTTTCCAATAACTGCCATATCTATGAATGAAGGACAACAATAACCACTGAGAGGGATATTATTAGTCTTACCTGACAAATAAGGAAATAGGAGCAGAGTAGTTTAATGACTTATCTAGTGCCACAGATCCAGTATCAGACTATTTTCAGATCTCAACCCAAGTTTCTTTAAAGTGAAAACTTATGTTATAAACTTACTATCTAAAACAAGGATATAAGATAAGGATAGAAAGACAAGACTTCATATCACTTGAAATAATTTAAGATGACTAAATCTGTGTCTTATTTGCATAATTTGTAGAGATAAGACATGTTAGGTTATGCTACAGTAATAAACAAACCCTAAATCTGGTGGTTTAAAGGACCAAGTTTGTTTCTTATGTATGTTATATGTCTATTGAAGGTCAACTGGAGGTTCTGCTCATTGCTGGTACACATAAAGCAGCTATCATTGCAAACATTGCTTCTCATTAAGAAAAAGAAAAAAATAGAGCTTTATAATATCTTGAAATTAAATGCACTAGCCTGAAAGTGGCACAATGTCATTTCAGTTCATAACTGAACTGAACTAGCCATATGACCCTATGCTCTCGGGTAGAAGATGTAAAGACAAAATATTTGGCATACACTAATGACTCTCACAGATAAAATGATTTATACTTTATTTTGTGGTTATTTATTTACCTATTCTTTATTGATTACTTATTATTTACCATGATCTATGGACATAACAGTACATTAATTGGCTATTAGTGCATAACAATCACAAAATCTAAAATATGTGAACTATGCAATATGTATTTATTTCTCTTTTGAGGATATGGCAGGTGGCTAGGGTCTGGCTGGTTCAGCTTGGGCTCAGCTGAGCAAGACTCTAACCTACAGTTTGTACAGGTGTATGACTTCTAGGTATAACCCCTATCCTCCTGGGACCAGTGGCTACATGAGGCATGTGTGTATCTCAGCAATGGCAGAAGTATAAGAAAGAAGAGTAGAAACATATAATTTCTCTTTAAGCCTAGGCTTTGAACTGTCATACTATTACTTCTGCCTATATGTCATGGATCAAAGCAAGTCTCTTGGCTAAGCCCAACAGCAATGGAGTAGAGAAGTATAATCAGCCTCTTTAAAGATAAACTGCAAAGTATATGACAAAAGGCATAGATTGAGAAAAAGACAACTGACTGGTAACAATAATTCATTAATATAGCTAGAGATCAGACTGAAATCTTTAACTTTATATAGTTTATATTCTATAAAAAAAGAATTGATAATTAAAATATGTAAAACTTTAGGTGAATATAGGTGCTAAGGAGAAAAAAGTAAAGCAAGGAAGGGGTTAGAAAGAATGGTAAAACTTTTAGAATGGCAAAGAAAGAAAACCTCACAAAGCAAGATGATAACTGAGTAAATTACTTAAAGAAAGTGAGAGAGATATCCATGAAGATAGCTGAGCAAAACCAGAGTTAAAAAGGAACTACAGAATCTGATGGTGGGGTCTACCTGGCATGTTTGAAGAGCAAAAAGAGGGTCTATGTGATTGAGCCAAGAGAATAAGAAGACCAATAAAGTGAGCATGAATTGGTTGAGGCCAGTGAAGCATTTTATCTTTTAATTCTGAATGAAGTGACTGTCAGAGAATTTTCAGAAAAAGTGTGATATGATATGCTTGCACATTTCATTGGATTACTCTGACTAATCTACTGGGTGGAAATGGACTAATGGAGAGTAAAGGTACGGAGATAAGCTAAGAGGTCATCACAGTATTATAGGTGATAGACAATGGCTTAGACAAGGGTCTTAGCGGTAGATGTGATAATAAGTCACTGAATTGGTTGGACTCTGAAAATATTTTGAAGTTGAGTCAGTCAGATTTGCTGACAGATCAAATTTGCAGAAAAGAATGATATTAAGGTTGATGACACGGATTTTGAATCAATCAACTGGAAAAAAAGGAATTTCAGTTTTTTTGAGATTGGAAAGGCTCTATGAGGAGCACATGAGAAAGAATAATTGGAGTTAAGTTTGGGGCCTGTTATTCATCCAAGTGGAAAAGTCAGGCAGGCTGTCAGCTAGTGAGATAAAGAGGAGATGTCCAGACTGGAGAGGTGAATTTTAGAGCTGCTCTTGTATGCCTGTATGAATGTTTGAAGCTGTTCAAGGCCATGAGACTGAATGAGATCGTCAAAAGAAATGAATTTAGGTAAAATATTGACAAAAGTCAAGGCCTAAACTCTGAGGCACTTCTAATTTTCTATGCCAAGAAGATGGCAAGGAAATAGCAACAGAAGATTAGAATACATGGCTAGAGTATAGGAGAGAAAACGAGTGTGTGATGTTGTGATAATTAAGTGAAAAATTTTTTTTCAAGGAGGAGAGAGTTTTTAACTTTGTCCAATGCTACTCATATGTCAGGTAAGGTAAGGACAGATCACTCCCTGTTAGGTTGAGCAACATGCATGTCATTGATGACCTTATGAAATAGATTAGTTAGAATGAGGGGACCAAAGCTTGGTCAAAATAAGCTTAATAGAGAATGGGGCAGGAGAAATTAGTGACAGTCAGTATAGACAACTACTTTAGGAGTTCTATAAAAGGAGAGAATGAAATATTTTGTTTGCTGGAGGCTATTAGGGGATCAAGGGAACATCATTTATTTATTTATTTATTTTCTAAATGTGAGAAGTAAGCATGATGCCTATTAGAACAAAAATAAATCACAAAAAAAGGGAAATTTTGCTGAATTGTTGGCCCCAAGTGGTGAAAAGAACAGGTTATGTGCAGAAAGGGAGAAGTATGCTTTATCTAAGAGCATGGACCTTCATCCACAGGATATAGAGAGAATGCAGAATTATTGGGAACAGAGGCAGGTAAGTGGAAGACATGGCACTAGGAGCTGGGTGCTTCCTTTCTCAGTGAGGAGGGAAATGTTTGTGCATTGTCCAAAGTCAGTTCTCTTACTTCCAACTGAGGTAGCCTCAATCAAATTCCTTCTTCAAGTCACACTGGTGCTACAATGCAAACAAACAAACAAACAAAAACCAATTTGTTAGAAATACTCAACACAGGACAGAATATGTGTCCCAAAGAGGTAACCAAGACATCTATAGAAAAAGTGACCTGCAGATGTTTTTCTGACTTAGGACAGCTAATATTGTAAAAAATCAGATTGTCTTCTTGCAGAAGCCCTTTCACACCAGAGTTGCCTGGTGCTTAGATTCTCATTCCTCTGCTGCTAGACTTTGTGACTCTAAGAAGGAAGTTTATTTGCTTAAGGAAACTGCATTAGACCTCTAGGAGTTAATATTAGTTGCTTTCCAAACCAAGATTGTTGAGAATTCCCTTCCTGAGAGCTAGAACTTAATCCACTATTGAAAGTATAGTTCTGAAGATCCCTATCAGTTGCTTTGCTGTAGCTTTGTATGGCCTCTTGTGTTCTAAATACCAACTTCTTGCCCTGAAATTTCAAGTTATTCAGATTCCACCTTTTTGACAATTCCTTTTTCTTATGCCAATTAATTAAAAACCAACAATTTAGTGATACTTAGAAGGATTTATCTTCTCTTCTACCCTTCTGTATTATCATATCTTTGGGAGCAGAGAGTCTCATTCTTCAAGGCTTACATACTGTAAGGTCCACTTTATGTAGAATAGACACTTAATAACCTAATGAACAAATAACTTTTAACTTCCTTCAACCATAATTAAAATTTGGTTAAGAAGGGACTGCATGAGCAAAGTGTTAAAGGTTAGCAGCAAGTCTGTTTAAAATAATAGTAAATGTAACTAATTATTTAAAAGACATCTTGAAATTTAAAAGTCTAGTTTTTAATTATTTTTATGATGGTATGTTGAATTTTATCAGCTTTACCCTCAGCTGTAGTTGACAGATTTCTATTTTAATTATGCAGTGAGTGATTACTACAAATGTGTTGAGGCTCATTTATTCTTCTTCTCTTATATCTCTTAGAATTTGAAGTGAGGAGTGTGGGTATTATCAAGTTCTCCTGGAAATGGCAGTGATACATGGTCAAATAATTAGTGCCTGCCAAATGACTAAGACTCACATGCCTCTTCAAAACTTTAATTATTCTAAGGAATATTAAACATGGGATAAATTCTCTGGGCAGACACACGAGTACAATCACCCAGGTTTTGAATATCTTTATTTTCTGCCTGTGCCAGTCTGGCAAGAGCTAATTTACTCTCTGCAGTAGTTAGCTTTTATGGATCAACAAAGCACCCCTTTGCTTAGTGGCTTAAACAATACCATTTTATTAACTCATGATTCCACAGGTTGGCAATTTAGATTGGGATCAGCTAGGTGGGTTTTCTGGTATTGGCTGAGACCAGTTATTTCAAAATGACCTCCCAAGAGCATGCCCCAGAAAATCCTTTGAGTGCAACTCTCTGACTTAGAATCTGTTTCCCTCAGAATCTCAGGGGAATGTGAATGAAGACAATTTGAAACATAAAATCTAAATAAAACATTTGTATTAGTAACATGCAATTTCAAGGTAATTTCAAAAACTCCCATTTCCAGGCTCAAACCACTGCTCCCTAGACTTCCTGTACAGATATTCCCTCACATAAGGATTGGGAGAGATCCAGAGGGAGGAACAGCAGAGGATGTGAACCAGTCCTCCCACTCCCACCCCATGATTTTCATGTCTGCTGCCACTGCTCTTATATTCCTCCCTATTTGTCTTCTGTTAATGCAAATTTAAGGTCTTAAAATAGATTTCTCTTCTTTGCTAAGGCCTAAAACACACCACCATTTTCTTCTCTCACAAGTTTTTTTTTTTTTAATTTTTCTTGCCTAACTGGGGTTTTCTTATGTTAAGAAAAAGTCAGAAATGTGTGTGTGTGTATGCGTGTGTGTCACAATAGTATATAGCAGGTCTCCTGTCTTTTTGGAACATGGAACTCAGAGCATTAGGCAGATGAAATTAGTAACATAGTCAGGCTTCCTGTCTCTCTTCACCTTATAAATTATCCCAGTATTTCTGGCCCAGGTACCCTTGGCTATGACCTTGACACTCTAAATCCATGAGATTCTCTCAAATAGTGCATTTTCTTTAAGGTTCTAAAGACATGGGACCCTGATCAAAGACCAAGAGCCTATCTTCTAGCATAAATTGCTAGGGACACAAAATCTACAGGCAGTTTTGTCTTGAGGAGAACCAGCCAAGACATTTCTTTGGAGATAGAACTTGGGGAAGTGATTTATGTTACTGAAAAAAATTTGCTGACTCCCAGCACATGATGAGTCAAACACCCCCACAGTGTGAGGATATAAGGCACGCAGTCACACTCCATTTTCAATCTTTCACAGTCTGTTGCACAACTGTCAGTTCTATGGTTTCAATCATTTTGTTAAGAGTCTATTTCCTGGAATCAAGTATTTAACATTTTCATTCAAGATGTATTTCATGTTACCCAAGAGTGGTGTTTCTAAACTAGGACACATACATTGACTTATCATGTGACCCTAAGTTTTTCTAAATCTTCTCTGCCTTCAAGAGTGTTCAGGAAATGAGCTTTCTAAGACCTCCACCCCGCTCATAATTTTTTTTTTTTTTGCATTCTCATGTTGACAAGATTTTCTGTACCTCTCACTCTGTGGCTGTTTAAACAGATCTGTTTGGCCCTTCCTTGTCTGAGTGCAACATACCATTTCTTCTCCAGCTTCTAAGAAACATCTAGTCACACCAAATGTATTGAAGGTATACATTCACTGTCACATGGGGAGAAAAGGCAAGCCCACTACCTTCTTGGCTTCATTCTCATCCCATCTTTTCCTCTTAGAATTTCTTGTGGCAATGTGTCCTTTCCATAAATCCCTGTTCCCAAGAAGTGATCCTAGGGGCATAGTCTCTTAGTTGTATGCCCACCTTGAAGTTGATGTTTATGTCCAATCACTGTCTTCAGTGAAACATGGCTTCTAAAGCTTAGCCTTCAGGTTCTCCTGCCCAGTGAACACAGTGTCTCTATCAAGCATAATGAGTTTTAAAACAATAATGAGCACAAGTGAACTCTTATTTTAGAGAATTTCCACCAAATAGCAAGACAAGGTATTTTTCTTTTTCTTATACCCTTGTTATCTAGCAGAGTTTCTGACACCAGGTGAACATTCATTGAGTTGATTGAATTAATAACACTATAGGAATTATTTTATAAAGCAAAGTATCTTTAATGGGAATGATAAGCTCTACTTCAAATGTGATTATAAATGTGTGTTTTTGTATTGGGGAATTTCCTTAAGTATGATAAGATGAAATGAACTTAATTACTCAGATAGAAATATAACCTGGATCTTTTCCATATGGAGGTTGGCTGTGAATTTCTCTCTAGAGAAAAGGGACTTTGTTTGGAAAGCAATGGTAGGTCAGGGGCAAAATTTCTGCTCTCTTGTCATAGACGAAATTGTAGAAGGCACACTCTGAGCTCTAGGCAGCAGGCCAACGTCCTCATATCTCCTGATGTTTAAAAACTATGTTCTGATTTTTATTTTTATTTTGTTTCCAGTGCCAATGCTTCTGGGTCAATATGCTAATTTAAAAACTAATTGTGTAATTTGCATGTTATGCATATTGTTGACTCCATAGAGGCAAAATTAAAATTAAATAGGGTTTTCTACTCTTTTACTTATCCAGTATGATTTTAAAATATTTTTCTTCATTATTATTAAACTTTTGAAACTGCAGAAAATATAATGGGGTTTAATAATTATCAGTTTAATCTAGTTAATGTAAGAGAAGATCGAACTTTCTTCACATGAATGGTTTAATCTAGTGACCAGGTTATTTTCATTGGTTCTTGACCTGGAGTTTACATCCCAAATTGGGTAGTTGGGAGGAAGTCCCATGAATGTCTAAGAATAAAAGTAAAACATCTTTATTTCACTGAAATTCAGCATTCTCTTCAATTATATTTATAGGCAACCAATTTTAATATAATTTGCAGTATCTGGGTTTTTGACATCAATAGAAATCACAGGTATTTTAAAATCACAATATAATTGTTCTATATATCTTAAAATGTCATTTCCTTAAAAGGGGTCAAATATTCACGTGATGACAGAAAGAAATCTAACCATGGGAGATGAACACACAATGCAATACACATAATACACACACACACACACACACACACACACACACACACACACACTTCTTACTGTTAAATTGTACACCTGGACTTACTGGATTTCATTAACCAATGTCACCAGAAAAAATAAATGAAAAAATAATAAAGTGTCATTTACTTTAATCATTACTTTCAATTGTATTATTAGACATTTCACAAGTTCTTGTTATTTAATATGCCAATAAAGAAGCACAAACTTTGGTATATCACAAATTTGTTTTTTAATATTTATATAACTGAATTTTAGTATAATTCAGTATTTTACTTTGTAGCACTGTGCAATTCACTTTATACATTTGCAAATTTTAATTTAAGGGTCTTTTACTTTATCAGAGTGCCAGCAAGATCTGAGAAACATAAAAGGCTAAGACTGTGAAATTTACCTATTTATCTGTCAGTACCTCTACTTCTCTTTTGTGTGTATGTATCTCTTGTTTAACCAGTGTCCAAAGCTGCTTCTTCTCTTTCTCTCTTTAACACAAACCCTCCTGGCAACATCAGTTATTTATCAAATAGTAAATTTGCCTTTTCTCAATATGCCTGATGATACTTGAAACTCAGCAAACTATTTTTGAATTGAGGAGAGCTCACTTGGGCATGGCTTGATGCTCTGAAAAAAGAGTCATACTTTAGAATGAGGGTGATATTTTTAAAATATATATAACTGAAAGTCTGATCACTCCATAGTCTTCTAAAAAAACTGCCCTCTAATTGGGTGCTCATCAATCCCAAATCCTCAGGACAGATTCTAAGTATAGAATCACTTTTCACTACAGAAAATCAGTTTAAACAGTATGTTATTTACTGAGGAAGCATAAATTTGAATTTTCTGAACTTTCCAGTTTGCTCCTTGCTGGGACAAAGCCAAAGCCAGGGAGCATTCGACCCATTGCCGAAGGGGCTTCGTTCTGCCTATAGTGGGAATCTAACAAATAGAGGTATTCAGTACACTGGCTTAATTCATTAGTGGAGGTTAAATGTGTTCGTACTCTTAATTTTTTTCAGTCTGAAATCAGCTTATTACTGCAGCAAATCAAAGTTTAGTCTAAGATTTGTTAAAGGGAAAAACGTGGAAATTCTCTTAGATGCCCACCAACTGTCAGGTGAGTGTCTAGTTCTCTTGCAGCTCTGCCCTCTGAAACCATTTCCCTCAGTTGCTGAGTCACCACGATGCACAGGAGACACATCTAGTGAAAATCAGCCTCTGGAGCCTTCAATACTTACCCTGTATATTTTGGGAAGCAGACCAAAGCCAAGTATGGGCCTTTGGCAAAACCATCAAATAGATGACATCTGGGACTACAAACCTAACTTCCGCTTTTCAAGGTTCCCCTAACCCTTTGGCTTCCCCCTTTCTCAAACATTTTGTTCCTGCATGCTGTTATAGCCCTCCCCAGTGGCTGCTATACTTGTTCACAGTGTGATACAGTCAGTCCTCACTTAACATTGTCTATGGGGTCTGAGACTTTAAGTGAAACAACATATAACAAAATCTATTTTACCATAAGCTAATTGATATAAAGAGTTAAGTTCCTATGGCATCTCATCAATGTTACAGTGAAAAGATGTTGAACAAGCAAAAGGGTGTTGTTCGAGTCCTTGCTGTATTAGCAAGGCAAAGTACCCTTCATCAGGGGATGGCTGTCAGCTAGGTAAAGCAAGTATTTCCAAGGGACACAGTTCTTAACAGAAACTGTCAATGGTAGGTGTTGAAGCCTAGAAACTCTCCTTGCCAGCCTCTTTCCCTCAGTAGGCTTTGAGTTAATCAGAAGAAAGATTATTTTGGGCGGGCCTGACCTAATCATCTGAGCTCCTAACAGAGGGTTTATAAGTCAGAAATAGAAGAAGTTAGAAAAAAGTCAGCTTCTTCTGATGTACAAGGAAGCAAAATTCCATGTTATGAAGAGAATCACACATGATGAGGAACTGCGTGCAGCCTTGAAGAGCTGATATTTTCAGATCTACAATAGTCACTAAATTCTGCCAACAATCTAAAGAAGACTGGATGATGAGCTAAACTTCAAAGAGAATGCCAGCTCAGCCAACACTTTCATTTTAATCTGTGAGACTCCTAGCAGAAGATCTAGTTACACTGTGTCCTGACTCCTGACCCATAGAAACTGGTAGATAATAAATTGTGGTTTTTGAGGATCTAAGTTTGTGGTATTTTTTTTTTTTTGCACAGAAATAGAAACTAATACAGTGTAACTCCAGAGACTTTTAACTTTTGTGTGTCATGGACCCCAGGAGAAATCTAGTAAAGTCTATAGACTTCTGCTCAGAATTAATTTTCAGATGCTTACAACAAAATACGTAAAGTTACAAAAGAAATGGCTTTTACTGAAATAGAATAATAAAATACTAAAACATATCTGGGACAGGGTAACATGTGCACTAATTTTTAACACATTAAATAATAAGATCCATTAGTAGATATATGAACTACTGTAATAGTAAAGAAATAATGAATACAAACCATATTTTGAGATATCTGTAGCAACAATAATGTAATATAAAATTAACTGCCATTGTTATGAATGTCAAGGTATCAAGACTGCTAGCACTCTTACAGTTGGGTGCTTTCAGTCTCAGTTTAAGGAATTAAATTTCAGATAGATGTTAGTGAATACAAAGATTTTTTTTCCATTGCAGAATATGGACCCCAGCATTCTATCCAGGTTAAGAATCCTCATCGAGAAAGTTCTTAGGCTTCTTTTGATCTCTGTATTCTCTGAACTGGCTTCACTTTTCTGAGCACTCGCCAGTGGGTTCCATCCAGTAGAAACATCAGACTGTTCACACCCTCAGGAGGAAGCCCCCTTGTTTATTCTTAGATAATTTTTCTTTAATTACCTGAATTACTTGACTTGGATATGTGATTCATGTCTTTTTGATTATGCAAAGTTAAATTTAAAAGAACACAACTGTACCAAGATAAACTCTGGGTATATCTGTCTGGGTTTCTAAAGTCTGTGTTGCAAATGCCTTCCTTGGGGAGGTCAAAGCTCGTAACTGTAATGGCAAAGCCAGGGTTCCAGGCTGTGATCATTCTCTAGTCTACACCTGCCCATCTCTGCTCTCTTCTTTTTCCTGCAGTCCCAGTGGAGGCCAAAAGTGTGTGCTTGTGAAACCTGCTTTCTGCCTACTGCTCTCTGCACTGTCAGAGTTATAAATGGATATTCTCTGCTCTTGCCTGTGCTGTAAATCAATGTAATATGTTTCCCAATTATTTATTTGTGCCTTTCTTTATTCTTTTCTTTTAAAAAATTAAAAGCACGTGGAGTTAAAATCTAAAGAGTACTTAAGAGTTAAGATACATTATTTTCCTCTCTTGTCCTACCTCCTGTTTCTTTTCTTTCTTTCTTTCTTTCTTTCTTTCTTTCTTTCTTTCTTTCTTTCTTTCTTTCTTTCTTTCTTTCTTTCTTTCTTTCTTTCTCTTTTTATTTTTTGCTCTGTTGGTTTCTTCCTTAACTTTACATAACATATCTATTATTTCTTGACTTATTAACTATACATGAAGTCTGTTGACTCCCCATTGTGAAAGATAAGGGTTTAAATCACTTTATTCCCTATTTCCCATGGATGGTAGTTTTACTGTTTTAGTTCTATGGCTTGCCTCTGTTATATTTCTATTTATATCAACTTTAGCACCATATCTGCCTACTCTTCCTTTTTCTTTTCTGTATTTCATTTTTCGCCAGATATGCATATTGCTTTCATATTATCAAGTTTTGCATTATTTACTCTCTCTTAAGCCAAAAATTGTGTCTTCTATACTTTTCCCCATAGATTAATTTTAAAGTATAAAATTAGTAAAAAGCTTTTATCTAACTTTGACTATCAAAATATTATTCTATGCAGGGCTGAGTGATAGCTATGACTGCAGGACTAATCTGCTGACCTTCACCTGAAGAAAAAAGTGCCAATCATCAAGGTCAAACAATTCCTATATTGTTTATACTATTGAGTGATTAAAATAATGTATAATTTTTGTTTAACATTTTTATAAGCATTGTATGTGGAGGGTTTTTTTTCCTTTTTTTAGGTCTCTGTGTTGTCAATTACTTCTGCTTTTTTTTTTTTGGTCTTCTTGACAAAAGAATAATGTGACTTTAGTCCTCAATTTTGCACACACTCCCAAGACCAATTAAATCAGAATTTCTGAGGATGGAACTCTAGCATAAGCTCATTTCAAATCAAAACGTTCCTACATAAAGACAAAATTGAACCAGACTGATGTGAGAGAGGAAGAACAATAATTAGAGGTATAGATTCTTCCTAAGATATGTTATTTCCCAGCTCTAGGAATAAAGAGTCTAATGGGCTGGTTCCTTGGGGAAGCACACCTAAACATTTTCCGTCCAGATATTGTAATACTGCTATTACTAGGGATATTTCTATCCCTAGTAATAGCAATAGAGCATATGACTCAGACCTAGCCGTGAACATCGTTACATCTTCCTTTAGGAAGCAGCATAGATGAAAATTCTTGGATACACTGCAAAGGTCTCTTAATATTTAAAAATAAATTCTTTGGTAATCAACTATTAATGGTATTTAAGCTACAGAATCTAAGAACTCAGGTTCCTCCATTTCAATTCAATGCTACAATGTTCCATTCTTCAGAAGATTCCAGAATTTCTTCTGAATTTCTTTTGGTAAGAAAACTAGAAAATAAATTCACATGCTCAATTCATAAGTGAGCTAATGGATTTATTTCCTAAGCCCAGTTAATTTCTGTTGCTGAGGTAGAGACTCATAGTTTAGATCTGAACATCACTGTCTATTTTGTAAATGATCTCTTGGCTGAAGTGAAACAGAACTGTTAATGTATTTGTGATGAATATTAAAAAATCATGAAAAAATAAAAAGTACTATAAATATTCAAAGGAGCCTGGTTTCATTTCCTTGCCTTAAAGTTATTCTCTCTCTCATCCTTTCTCCTTTACTCTACAAAGGATATCATAAAACTTTTCTGTCTTTCTACATTATAGAAAGTCAATTTGCTAAAAATGTTGTTATGTCTGTAACCTGTCAGGGGTAAATTGAGTAGAAAATTATGCAGTACCCTGGTAAAACCAAATGTTAATATGAAAATTCTCATTAAAAGCCCTAAGAAGCTACAGATGTTTGAGTAAATTCTACTGATTGCTTTGATCTGACCTTTTTTACTGCCCCCTTACAAAATGTACTAAAATCCTTCAACTTATCTCACCTCATGTCATCAGTTTTAGACCAGGAGGCTTTTTCAGAATCATTGGCTATGGCATTAACTCATTTTCTCTATAACCTCTTCTGTTCTGTTCCCTGCCTGCCGACAACAGCTCTCTTCTGTACAGTGCTGTGAGCAGGAAAACGCAGCAAGTTTCCTCTTCAATAAATAGGACATCACATTTGGGTCACTCATGCAGCTTATTTTAAATAAATTGGATCAACTTATGCCTATTAGCTGCTTGTCCTTGAACTAAGGTAGTATGGAATATTCAGGTATCACTAAAAAAAGAAATTATGAGGGTGACAAAATTTGCTGAGTGCTCCAAGGCCAATTTTGACAGATCTTTACTTGAGCAGAATTCAGGAAGAGACCTTGTATTGCTTTTAATAAAGTAGCATGTTAAATATTAACAGTGTGTTATGCCTTTGGAGAAAAGGCTAATTTTTACCTGTGTTTTATTTTTGTGTCATGAGTGAGCTACCATAATTGAGATTAAGAGATAGTGTTCATCCCAGGAGACTGGGAATACCCATCCCCTTCCTGGAGGATCTCTAGTTGTAGGGATATGGCCTCAACAGAATCAGCAAATCAAATGAATCCCTAAGCCTACTTCATATACAGGAGTTACATGAGGAGTAGCATAAAAAATTGTTTTATTAAAGAAGTGCTTAAATTTATCAAAGTAAATCATCTCTGAGATTCTCTTCTCTGATGATGGATTTGTTCTAGTAATTTCCAATCCTAGACTTTAAATGCAGATGAAGTCTTTATTTATTTAATTCATACTTTGTCATTAGTATGTCTCACCAATATTCTTCTCTCTATCTGGACACATAAGATGACCTCCTTTTCTTTCCCCTTTGAGTTAGGCATGCCCATGAGACTTGTCTAGCCAATGAAATGTGAGTGGAAATGCTGTGTGTGACTTCCAGGTGGTAGCACTTAATTGGTGATGCTTGACCCTTGAGTTGTCTCTTCTCCCTGTGTCCTATGAAAGCAAAGGTAGGCGTGCAGAGGCCACAGGACTAATGCAGGCTAAAATGACAGTGGTTCTGACTCATGGCCTATTTAGGATTAGTAAGAAATAACTTTGTGCTAAGCCCTGTGTGTTAGAGGTTATTCTTATTGCAGCAAAACCTCGCCTACCTTTATTGAAATAAGCTTCATATTCAAAGTCTCTAGAATGAGGTCCTTTAAAGCCACTGTTTCTTTGTCTCCTGAGCATTTATCATGATTGCTCTTGGTGAGAGCTCTTAGCTATTTTGTGAGATGGATTGCCACTTAGAAAGTTGTGAGCTGGAGGGTTCAGGTGTTGACTTATCAGTAACAGACAAGACTATGCTTCCTAAGGTCCTCTAATTGATGAAGAGGAGTCATACAATATAATCAAAATCAGGCTTAGCACAGGCTCTCTTGGGATCTCTATTTCTGATTGTCAAAAGAAAAGAATACCTTGATTAATTGGTATATAATAATTGCTCTTGGCTACTCACATTTACTCATCTCCACTCTGATAATAACCTATAGGAATAACTTTGATATGAGTGGCTGATTTAAAGAGGCCTGGATGTGCTATCAGTTTCACAAGTACAAATCTTCTCTTAGAAATACTGAGGTTCCAAAAAACAAATGCCAAGTCCAGTTTTCTATAAGCCCAAATGAACAACATTTACCTGAATGAAGTAAAATTATCTACTTCTTTTATAGCTCAGACTTGATTCTTACCTATTTGTTAAGCTTACCAAAAGAGGTAAATTATTTTAATAATTTTATACTTTTAATTTTATAAAAAGTGGAATTTGATTGAGTAAAGCAACTCTGTTGTAATATACATTAATATTTAATATTTAAGTGACCATATTTCCAGAAACCCTTTTCAAATTGTAAGGATCAGAGAAAGAGTTGGTTTTGTGTGGTGCCTCATAAATTATTTGGTAGAATAAAGAACTTTTAAAATGTAATTATAATATTTTATTCTCTCTTCTACCATGGAAGTTCCATTAATAATAAACATAACACTGGTTTTATGTTTTTCTCCTACAGCAAGGAACTCTACTTTCCTTTGAAGTGAATTCAGTCTCCTAAAGCATGATGTTTTTTAATTAAGTAGCTATTGAGTCATAAAGTGGAAAGGAAGATAAAACTAAAATATTTTTCTAATGTCTCATGGAAGCTGAAGGAGTAATGATGAGGCTTCCATCAGCACTTTTTATTCCTGATAAAAATGAAAATTTATGAGCTGGAATGGGGCTCTACTCTCATTAATTTCTGTAAAGTGCTTACAGAGAGGTGGGTATACTAATTTACAAGTCCTTCTTTATATATTTTATTTTTGACTCCAACATTTTTGGAAAAATTGACAGACCCAAGGAAGGTCAGTTCTCTTAATTTTTCCTTGGTTTAAAATAGCCATTGAGATGACTCAATCTACTCTATTAGTGCTATTTTGTAGTTAGTACTATTGATGGATACACACAGTTCTTTCAATATTTCTCCTGTGTCTTATATTCCACTAAATTATTTTCCTGGAGACCATTTCATCTGTAGTTTTCCTCACTAGGATGGACAGCTATTTTAAGGTTGCTAGTCTCTCCATAACGCATTAAAGATTCTTGTGCCTGAAGATTATTAGGTTGAAATGACCATTTTTGTTGGTCAAAAATGGTTAAATATCAGAAATCTCACTTGGTTCAAACTTTATTTGATATGGCTAGAGAATTTAAAAGACTGCCTAATATAAAGCACCTGCTTTTTGTCATTTTATTTTCTGTTCACTTACAAAAGAAATAGATAATAGATAGAAATATCATCAAGACAGTCTATAGAAGTGGCAAGAGGTTCCTGACATTATGCACTGCTTACCTCACTGTGGTCCTGCTTCAGGCTGAGGGGTAATGAGGAAGAAGAACAAAGGAGAGAAGAGGATAGTTTACTCTTGAGATCCAGCCAGCCTCAGGCACTGTCTTTATTCTGATGAAACTCTGCCTTTCAATAATGAAATGAGGATAAGTTCTTCCTACTTTAAAGAGGTCTCTTGATAGAAAATAGGATAATAGAGAAGTATTTTATACTTTACACATCAAAGAAACAGGACACATCTAAGACATCTATAAAAACACTTATGAAGTAACTATAAACTTCCCCCTCACCCTCAAAGAAAAAAGAAAATACAAAAGTGATAATCACAAAACCTCAGGGTCATCTAGGCCATCATAGAGAAGAGAGAAGAACATTTAGGAAAGAAGAAATAAAGAGGAATGAGAAGAAAGGATGCCTGCTTTTTCTCCCTATCTACTCTGCCACAAGCATTTTAATTATGTTAGTTTCTTAAATCTTTCCAACTCTTCTGTTGCTTGGATATCATCACTCTCTTTTACAAAGGAAGATATTAAGGCATTCAGAGGAAATATAGCTTGTTCCAAGTGGGGAAGTTTGCTAAGAGGCAGAAGAATAGACCCAAAGCCAAGCCAGCTAACTCCGAAGTTGTACTTTTTTCACAATGATGCACAATTGTCCATAAGGAATCAGGCAGAGAGTGAATTTTATGAGAATCAGGAAAGCAAAGGGTTCTAAGTAAGGACAGGAACTCACCTGTCCACAGCTTCTCAGACATTATATCCTGTTCCTTTCTGTGAGCCTTCCTCTAACATATTAATGAAGCTACATCCTTAATTGTCCTGAGGAAACATCAGGAAGGAGTGAAAATGAATGGTCTGGGAAAACTGCTTTCTCATGCCTACCATTTCCCTGCCCCCCACCCACCCAAATGGTTGTGGTGAGAATCTAAAAGGCATAAATGCTCTTTGGAAGAGAAATACCATTTACAAATGACCCTGAATAGACACAGAATGTTATAGGAGAGAGAGTATAGTTTTGAGGTTCCAGCAGCTCTGTCAGTTAATATTTGTGAGATATCGGACATCTGAAAATGGGGCTAAATTATACCAATTGTAGAATTGTTCTGAACTGGCAATTCTTAATCTCTTCTGTTCCCCTGCCCCAACCTCCATCTTTTTCTTTTTCTTTCTCTCTTTCTCTCTCTCTCTCTTTTTTTTTTTGTTGGAAACCTGAAAGAGCTTTTACTCTGTTAGATATGAGTTATAGCTATTGCTAATAACCATATTAGAAATTGAAACCAAGACATATAAAGCATTTATTATTTTATTAAAAACTATAATACATCTATTGTATGCTAACATAAATAATATACATTTCTTAAAAGCAATAACTATTTGTTCTAAAAAACTTAGTGAGAAGAGGGTCATTGTTTTAAAGTCTGGCTTAATATAAAACAGCCAGATGCTCTTAATTGCTTCTGCATTCAATCTGTTGGGATACATTGTTTTGGTAGAAGTATATAAAGAAAAACCAGTTTCACGCAGATTTGTACTTGGAAATCTGTAGTGAGGACCTCCTGGATCCTGTGAAAGACAACCTCCAAGGGTTCTGGCACTACATTTTGAGAACAGCTGCTCTAAAGATTAAAAAGTTCATTGCATCCAGATTCTAGGAAAAAATAAATGATAGTGGAAGTTGAAAAAAAAAAGAGTGAATGAATACAAAGGCCTTACTACAGTGCCAGAAGGCAGAGCAGATAGATGCTCACTGAAAGGTATGAGAAAATGTTATCCCCAATCCTCAATGTATGTATATACTTATGTCTAAGAAATGTCTTCCAAAAGAATATATATACTACAGTGTCAGTGTGTGTGTGTGTGTGTGTGTGTGTGTGTGTTTGTGTGTGTGTATGTGTGTGTGTATCTCATAACTAAGCAAATGAATGATAGGAGGCATGTATACATGCAAACGAAGCTTTGAATTTTCTTGACTTTCCTTAAAATAGAATAGTGACACCACCTTGATTATTATTTTAACAATGTTTTGCTGTTCTCTACCTCTTTACGCTCCACTTTTTTTTTTTTTTAATCAAGGGCTACACGTTTTGTTGATTTGATCGATATGGTACCAGTGATGGGCAATGTCCACTATCTCTCTATATTATGCATCCCTTCCTCCCTCTTCTGGGAGTTAATGAACCAATGTCAGAAATGGCAGAATTTCAAACATGTTCACCAGAGCAAATTAGAAGCTATGTCCCCTAAAGGTCCTTCCTAGGAATGAGGAAGAGCTTAGAAAAAGAATGTCCCTTTGACAGTGTCTTTAATCTCAACCCCAGAGCACAGAAATAATTTGAATGGCAATTTTTTTCAATTTTTCATGGTGTGGTTCATATAAATGCATAAGAGGGAGGTTAACACATCACTAGCACTAAGCACTAAAGCTTGACTATCTCCTAAAACCACACAAGAAAGGGCTGCAGGACTTTCACTGGGTCCCCTGTGCCCTTAGCATGTCTTTGGCATTGTCATTGCGGTCCTCAGTCTGACGTGTAAAAGTATTCCCTAAAAAATTTTATAAAAGATGTGATTTCTGATAGGTGATTACTTGTTTTTGTGTTGAGTTTTTTCTTAACTTGGACATCATTTTAAAGAAATAGACAATATTTCATTGACAGTCCTATTTTTCATTTTAAAAAATCTAGGTATCATTTACATAGAGTAGAAGTCACTATTTTCTGTGTAGAGTTCTGTGAGTTTGACAAATGCTAGAGTTGCATAATCACTATTGCAATAAATATACAGAATAGCACCAACACCCCCCAAATTTCCTCATGCATTTTATAGTTAATTCTTGTCCCCACCTGCAGCCCCTGAAAACCACTGACAATTATTTCTATTATTAGAATTTTGTCTTTTATAAAATGTAATATTAATAAAATTATGGCCTTATGAATTTGACTTCTTTCACATAGCATAACGGATTTTAGATTATTTCTTATTTGGAAGTGTATTGATAGTAGATTCCTTTTTCTTATTGAGCAGTTGGTCTTACACTGAATGGTTGTTCCACATTGTGTTTAATCATTCTTCAGTGGAGAGACACTTGTGTTTCCAGGTTTGGACAATTACAAATGAAGCCACTATTAACATTTGCATATGTGTGTGTGTGTGTGTGTGTGTGTGTGTGTGTGTGTGTGTGTGCGCACATCAATTTAGATTATCGCTTCACTTGGGTTGCTGAGTAATATGGCAAATGTATTTTTAACTTTATAAGAAATTCCCAAACTGTTGTCCAAAGTGGCTTTACTATTTTACATTACCTATTATCAATGAATCAGAATTTTAGTTGCTTTATGTCTTTGTTAGCACTTTGGTGGTGTCACTCCCTCCCGCCCCTACCCTACTAGATAGTTCATAATCATATATTCATATTTGTGAGGTTTCCATTTGCTCCACTCTTACAAAGGTAACAAAATAAGAAATGTTAAAGTAACTTAGATGAATGAAACCACTATAGAAACAATTTATACAGTAATTAAATCAGTGAACAAAAACCAAATACCTTAAATTCTCAATGTGTAAGCAAAGGATTTTATTTAAGGTGTGTATACTTTGATTCTAGGGGTAATATTTAATTAAATATTATCTTTTGATATCCTCTAATCACACAATTTTAAAACTAACTTAGAGCATTGTACAGCTAGTGACTCAAATATTAGAGGTCACACTAAAAATTAAAAAGCAAGTATGAAGATGATACCCTCTCTAAGTGGTCTTCTGACATTATATAACACTCCGTTAAGTTAATATGATTTTTAAAAATTAATGATCAGTGGTTCAAAATAACTGAATTTTTAATAATGGCTATATGTCCTATAGTTGCTTAGTAACATTGTCAAGTTTTAAATTAAGATTTTAACTTTTTTTTTAAAAAAACAGCTTTATTGAAATATAATTTACATACCATAAAATTCACCTATTTAAAGTATACCAGTCAGTAGTTTTAGTATAGCCACAGAGTTGTGAACATAACACAATCTAATTTTTCTAGCTATTTACTTTTCAAAACAGCAAGGACATTATATTGGGGTGTATGATTCTTGATCTTTATTTCAGAGTATGTATATCATTACACATATTTTATGAATGTGCAGTGATGAGAAATTCAGAGCAGTAAAGGTTTAATTTTCTTCAGGATTAAACTTTTCAATGATTAATGTTAAAATTCTTTTGCAGCTACATTGATGGATAATATCGTTATATATATTGATAACATTTTAGATGGGTCTTAAAAACCATAAAGCTAATTTTTAATAACACAATAATTCAGTTGAAATTCAGTTAATTAAAAACTCTTTTTTGAAATAAGCAAATTTAAAAATGATGAATGGAGAAACAAAATTTCATTAGGTTTAAGAAAAGCTTAATTTATTTTTCCTCATTATTTTCATCTTGTACGTCATTTTTTTTTTTAAATAACATCATTGCCTTAAATTCTTTAGGTCATTTTTTTGTTTATATATTTACATTTAGGTCAGTTTTCATTAAGGAGATTGATATGTATTTATCTGTTCAAAGTTGGGAAAATTATTTTATAATGTCTATTAAATGGCTTCAATAAGTATTCTGAATGTCCTCAAACTATAAATAAGCACAAACTATAAATAAGCATATATAATGTCATATTAATAAACATCCAAATTTTGCTAACTAGTGTATCTTTGATTAAATTGAGGCAGAATATTACCTCCCTTTCCACAAGTATTGGGGGCACCATGGAGTACCTCAAAAATGCTCATGGAATAGGCATTGGCTCACAATCTTTACTTTACTGAACTGCTGCTCACATCCCCCTCTCCCTTTGTGCTCTGTAATAAACCACTGACTATTACCAATATTTGCCAATGACATGGCTCTGCTCCAAACTGCTTACAGCCAATTTCTTTTGTGAACAGGTTCAGTAAATCATTCTTCCCTTCTTTGGTTCTATTCTCCTGCTTGGAGCTCAATATTCCACAGAGTTTATTAGGGTTGTACTTTTATCCAGAGCCACTTCCTCCCTTGGGTTCTCACAAGTGCCAGGGTAACTTCATGGGCCCCTTTGGCCTCTCTGTTTTGTCTAGCTAGTCACTGTCTCACCATCCTTAGCAAGATAATTTCATCTATCTATGAAATTATGCTGTACCCTTTTTCTACTCTTCTACCCCACCTTGTAGCCCTCTGCCCCACCTCAACCAGATATCTCACTAGTCACAGACACTGCTGTAGGTGCCTGAAGGGGCAGAGTTTCCATGTATTTTCAAAGGATCCATAAGACCTGCATGCCATGCAGTGACTTCCTGAAATAGAATCTGAGGTGGTTTTCTCTGAATTTAAACAGTAAATATGTTAGACTTTTAACTTCAATCCAGCCTGGGCCACTTTGACAGATATTAGAAAAGAGTTTGGGTAACAGATACACTAAGACCAGCTGGCTGTAACCAAGAAGATTTAGTGAAATGTCAGCTGCAGAGACAGACATCTGTATATCTTTGCCTTGGTCTAGCATTTTAATATTGAATAGTATTTGGCATAACTCCTGAGATAAGTTGTCTGCTTACATCAGGGAGATCCAACAATGTAGAAGCACTTGAGCTATGGCCATCCCATTAAATATTTTTTAGTTATCTCAAAGTATTTTAAATTGAGATGTGTCATAAGATATGGTATCCCACCTATTTAATAATTGTATGGGAGCTGATGTTTATTTTAACAAAACTAAATCCTTTTACAAGAAGTCTATTTTTCCCATTAAGAGAGAAGAATTGCATGAGACACTCTTCAGAAATAGGTTATCACCCACTCATTTTTGAGTCATGCCTCCAGGTGCTGTTCCACCCTCCAATACATTCTTGACACTGTCACTGCCCACAGAGGAAAGGCAGAACTGCCACCATAACTTCACATCCAAGTTCTTTCTCCTGGCTTATGACAACTTGTAGATTTGGACAACCATCTGATTATCTGGTATTGGCATGCAAAATCAGCAGCAACAGCATAAAGTAGTGGAAAGAAGAAATATTTTCACACCAATTCTTCTCTTTTATGTAGAGAATATTTATTGACTAAGAGAATTATGAAGGGGATATATATTCAAACTATTTTTAAAGTATAATTTATAAAGTAAATTTATTTCTTTTACTTTAGCTTCTAATTTAAACAATGACATCTGAAAAGTGTCAGTATATAGCCACAGATTTCTGTCAAACATACCTGGGACAATCACTCATTTATCAAATGTGTATTTGTGTCATACTCTGCTCTGGGTGCTGGGAAATTTAGTAATGAACAATACAAATAAACTTTCCTTCCCATGTGGTCAAATGATAAACACGTAATCCAATACATACAACAAGAGAATATCGTGTATATATGAGGGCCATGATGATTTCAGACATTAAAAGCAGCTCCCCAGAGAGTGTCTCACATTGATTCCAAGTTTTTAATGGGCCCAAGAACAGAATACTTTATATTCTGCTAGCATGGCCTGGAAGAAATTTTAGAAAGGAATAATGCAAAGCATTGTCTTATTCCGTTAGGAAAAGCATTTTCACCATTTCTTTGGCATCTAATCCTATCTTTCCATATCTTCTCTCTCACCTGGCAGATGCCACAGGAATGCAGAGTTGGTGTACTTGGGGAAGGTGCTCTTGAAACTTAGAGACTAAGGACATAAAGGCTCATCACATTTACAATCACTTTTAAACTAGTTTAAAATAATTTGAAAAGAGTTTTCTTCAGAAAATATAAAAATTAGAAGAGCATTGCCTGTTTCTAATCATCAAAGGCTTTCAACTCAAGAGCTAGGAAAAAGTCATTTTTGATGCATTTGTAAACGGAACGATCCAATCCTGAAACATCTACCTTTTTATCTACCTCTTGATATATCTCCCTGCTGTGCTAGGCTTTCCCTGTCTCAGGCATTTGAAGGGAATTAATTACTTAAAAGTTTTTCTACTCCACTCTTCATATATATATTTTTTTGCCTGTAATGTGTTCTGCAGAAATATCCTCAAGCCAGTTCATTGTCGGCACTTTGGATCTACATTACTGGGTGTCATTTCAACTTTGATCTCTTCAATTCTCATCCAAAGAGATAGGCAGAAAAGTTGTGAATCTAAGGAACATTTATAGTCCTGTTTCACTTGATCTTATGAGCACATTGATCATTGTAGCGGATTGAATGGTGACATCACAAGTTATATATATGTCCTAAACCACAGAACCTGTGACTGTGACTATGACCTTATTTGAAAAATGAAAAATCTTTGCAGATGTAAATAAGCTCAGTATTTTAAGATGAAATAATATTGGGCCCTAAATCCAATGAAAATATTACACAAGAGATACACAGAGGAAGAGGCCATGTGACTACAGAGGCAGAGACTGGAGTGTTGTGGCTGGAAATCCAGGAATGCCAACACCTACCAAGAGTGGGATGAGGCAAATAATGGATCTCACATAGAGCCTCTGCTAACATATTGATTTTGAACTTCTAGCCTCCAGAATTTTGAGATAACAGATTTCTGTTGTTTTAAGCCACCAACTTTGTGATAATTTGTAATAGCAGCCCAAGGAAAATAATAGTCATTATGAATTATAAATTCCTTAAAGGTAGTGATTAAATGATGTCCCAGAATATGTATCCTATGCACAGAAAGGGTCAAACTGATGTAATTTGATCAGATTAGTTTGAGAATGAAGCTAAGTGATAAAATTGTCTATTATAGAAATTTCCCTATTTCTAGCATTCATGTGGCATCTCAAGCAAAACAAGGGCAACCAACTTTCTCTGTTAGAAGAAAAGAACTGACTTTTTTTGGGAGCTGTTTAGTTAGATGACAGCAAACCAAGAAATTAAATAAGGCCAGTTTATACCCATTTTTTTTCTGTTGATGTTTCTCTCTTCTATCACAGAGATTTCTTTATGTACAAAACTCAATTTCTCACCCCAGTGCTTAGTTCATCTCAGGCTATTTAATCAGCACAAGGATGCTGTGTGAATTTGATACTCACTCCCTTTATACTGAAAAAAGCAACCTTGGAGTACTCTGGCACTTGGGGTGCCATAAATTTCTTGCATTGCCAGAGAACTGTACAGGCCAACTGTGGGGAGCAGTTGTTTATTTCTTCAAATACTGATGAAAGGCTGTTGTCTTGTGGTAATTCAGCCTCAAATTTGCCAGAAAAAAAGAGTCCCTCTCACTTTTCAGTAATAAAACAAGATGGCTGGGAACATGCAAAGACACTGAGAGAAACATTCATCAAGTTGTAGACGCTATTTCATGAAAACAAAATATGCCAAACCAATGACACTGAATCCTAAAGAGCTGTTCAGTCTTGCTCTCCTCACTTTGAACTCCACGTCCAGAATGAACAATGTTCTTGGTGTAAGGTTGCATCCTACCCACTGTTATAAATAGTTACATGCAATAAAATGAGAGATTTTACTTCCTCTGTTATTTTTCTGGAGCATAGTTCAATTCTACTTCCGGCTCTTGCAGAATCCCAAGGCTTCTTTGGGGTTTATACAGGCAGTGAACTATGAGATCAGACAGATGTCCCAGCTTGAGTTACCTTTGGAGGCATTTGCCAGACTCTGATGAAAGGCAGCAGTAAAGTATGATGTTTCTAAATATGCTCCAAATTGCCTCCATTAATATGATTTATTTCAAATGCTTAGTATAATCTATATCCTTAGAATTCATTGATGAGAACAATAGTACAGATGAATGCTTTTACCACATCCTGATGTCTCAGTTGTATGGGAACGCAATTCTTAAAACTAGTGGAAATACTTTGCAGTTGGCAGAATGACTTAGCGATATGTCAGGATTGAATACAGATTTTATATTTTATGAACAGAACTGACCTGAGAAGTCTAACAATTTTGGAAAGGAAGTATTATATTCAATAACATTTAAAAAATTTTGTTCATTTTATAACAATGAATAGTGTACCCATCATTTGACCAGTAGTATGTATGTGCTATGAAAGATAAAGAAAAATCTATTAGAAATTTATATCTTACACAGTGTACAATCTACTAGAGAATAACAAGCATGCTTTCTTGAAAAATTTAAAAAGAAAATGAAAGGGTAATTACAAAACAGTAACTAGTTAATTGTTTAATGATCAAAACATGTAAAAAGTTGTGTGTTTATAGGTGAAAAATTGTGACAAGAGGTTTGGTAGAGTGGAAGGAACCTAAGTTTTGTTTAAGACAACCTGAGTTCAGGCTCTCTTATTTTTGTCTCTTCCTAGCTGTGGGATCGGGGCCAACAGGTTAACAAACTCTGTGAGCCTAAACTTCATCAGGATGTCTGTGCCAGATGTTTAAAGTGTTTGGAAAATGACATATAGTATATATAAAATTCCTCACACTTAATAGATGTTTAAATAGGTTATTACTTTCTTATTACTGCTTCTTCACTCCTATGGCCCACATTTTCCTAAAAAGCAACACTTAAAAGTTTTATCAGATCCTTGTGAAGTATTTTAAAGTCCCTGAGATAAAGTTTGTGGCACTACTAGTTGTGGTGAGTGGGGAAGTGATTAAACACACAAAATGTGCTAAAAAGAAGGCTGTTATTCATCCAGATGGTCAAAAAAGATGGTCAAGTTTGTGACTTATCATAGAGCTAGTGGTACTCATAACTAGGCCCTAAACTGAGGCCTCAGACAGGGTCTTATGTGGAAAACTCCCTTCTCAAAATTCAGATGTCACATTGTTTATATTAATTATGTTTAAGCATTAAGTTAGCCCTAAACTTCCTGGTGTTCAGGGGGACAATAGAAATACAGAAAATTATATAATTTTCATTGACTGAAAAAAAGGACATATGGAATCTTTCTGTAGATTAAATTCTAACATTTAAAATGTGTAGCCATAAAAGAATAATACTTATACAAATTGCATTTAAAAATGTGCTTTATCTCTTTGCTTCACAGTTATGGCTAGCAGTGGTTGGTGGTAAAGTAGAAAAATGTACACCTGGTGGATATAACCTTCAGGGCATTGTGACTCAGGAGGAAATGTACAAAAATACATATGTGTGTATATGAGAATTAAAATAAACATGAACAACATTAGCAAATGTGATATAAATGAAAAATGGAGAAGAAAAACACGTAAGGGAATCTATTTAGACTGGAATCTATTTTTAAAATCTTTATAAAGGCATCAGATGTGAACAGTGGTAAAAGTCCAAAGACTGGGATAAAGTAAAAAAACATTGGCCTAAATGGTATGCCTAAATTTAGGGTGGTTTTGTGGCAGAATTAATTGAGGTGAGTGACTGGTTGAATTCTGGGTGAACATAAGAAAAATTTGACACACTATTACAGCCAGTCAATAATATATTTGAATTCATCTAGAAGGGAATTTTCTTTCTTATGACCAAAGAAAGTGAACACAATCATTCTTGTCTTGGACAGGAAATGAAGAAATAGGAGGAGAAAGTTGATTCTTCAGTTCATATGCTAAGATAGCTTATTATTATTTAAATTATTTTACAGTTGAAGGAGTAGAATTACCGCCTTAGAAAAATCACAAGGTGGTCAGATTTCTACAAGAAAAAATATATATATTTAAGAAGTCCCAAAGTCAAAATTGTTTAGAGATGGTATTTCTTTACTGATCTATTGAGTAAAAACAATGAATAATCACTAGTGCAGTTTTTTTGTTTGTTTTTGTTTTTGTTTTTGTTTTTTTACTGATAACATTCACTGCTAGTGAATTGTGAGGAAAAGTGAACAAAACCAATAAGTAGTCTGTTTCCCTTTGTTTCTGTTTTGTGAGATGTTAAAAATGCTCAGGATGAGCTGGTTCCCCTTTAAGGCAGTTTCTACTCTGACTGTTTATTAGCATCACCAAGGGAACTTTTAAAAAACTCATTTGCTCAGGTCTATCACATTCTCTGGAGTGGAATCTAGGCACCAGGGTTTGAAAATCTGCCCAGGTGATTCCAGTGAGTAAACAAGGATGGACACCACTGCTTGTAAGAAAAAAATAAATAAATAAACAAAGGACTAGAGTGAGGAAATAAGATACAGCTGGAAAAGTAACAGTAGTATTGAAGAATGTGGCTGACTGAAAATCAAGATCACCTTAAGAGGTAAAGTCCATTTTCCCACTCGTCGAATCTGTGACTTATTTTGGCCAATAAGATGTAGTAGAAGTGACAAGAGGTGAGTCTCAGAGCTTCAGTACAGCTTCTGTCTTCATTCTTCTGGAATATAGCCTTTGCCATGTAAAGAACCCTTAGCTAAACTATTGAATAATGAGGGATCGCATAAGGAAATGTGTAGTCAATAGGCAACACCAACCTGTAAACATGTGAGTGGAGTTATCTTGGATCATCTAATCTCGGTAGCTCACCTAATGCTTTATCTGAGCCTCCTCAGATTTTCTGCCTATAGATATATGACAAAAAAATAAATGGTTGTTTTTTTAAGCCACTACATTTTGAAATAGTTTCTTATACAGCAATCAATACAAATATATAGGAAAGAAAACTTCTTAAAACTGGACTGTTAGATGAGGCAGTTAGCCTCCAATTGATCTTCAATGATTCCCATTTTCTGACATTCAAACCCCTATGTCATCTCTTTCAACATTTTACAAAAGTTGGTCTGTGTATCCCATAGAATATGGCAAAGATATGATATGTGACTTATGAGGCTAGATCATGAAATACATTGTTACTTTAGCCTTGCTTTCTTTCTCCCTCTTGCATAAGGGGTCTGAGGTCAAGGGCATAGTGATGAACTAGGTAAACAGTTCTTTGAAGACCTGGGGAAATGGAAAATGGTGCATCTATTAGGAGTGCCAAGTGCTTATCTCATCAAATGATAATCTTGTCTAGGAACAGGATTCAGTTCTGTTGGAGGTGAAAATCTGCCACTGAATAGAGATTTAGAAGCTTCAGTTGTATAGATTAAAAATAGTCTGACCATTACCTGCACCTCCAGATCTGCAGAAACACTTATAACTGAGAAAAATTTCAAGAGGATATCTATGAATAAATGAACCCACAATAAAAGAAATAAAATAGTCAAATAAAGTGAAGAAAAATTGAAATAAAAACTGTTTCAGGAGAAAGGAACAATGATTGTGCTTTGCAGAACATTTAAGATAAATATTTATTTATATTTATGCTTTTGAAGAAGAAACATGATTACTAGTGATAAAATCAATATTAGACTCCAGGATGCCTGACTTCAAAGTCTGTGCTTTTAACCATCATGTGATGGATGCTACCTAGCAAAACTGAAAAATCAGGAGGAAACAAAGACAAGCACAGAACTTAATGAATTAAGAAATATAAAATGTGCAAATATATGTATTCAAGGACTCTTTCTTTAAATAAATCAATGAGATATAAAAAATACTAATGTACACAAATCAGGTGGGGGGAAGAGTAAACATACTTCAAATTAGAAAAACAAGAACTAAGAAAAAATCAGAAGTTGCAAAGTATTTCCTGATCTAGCCTCAGAAGTCACATATTATATCTTTGCCATATTCTATGGGCTACCCAAAATAACTCTTGTAAAATGTTAAAAGAAGTGACATAGGGGTTTGAATGTCAGGAGATGGGAATCATTGAAGATCAACTGTAGGCTAACTGCCTCATCTAATAGTCCAGCTTTAAGAAGTTTTTTTTCTTATATATCTGTATTGATTGTTGATGTATTCTAAAACCTAGAAATAGTGTTGGGAATATGGTAAATTGTCACTATATTTATTGAAGTAAATAATTATTTATTTAAATTTTTTATTTCTTCAGTTTTCTTTTTTCTCTCTTTTTTGGGAACTATTATATCCATATCTTGAATCTCCTGAATTAATCCTCTAATTTCTTTGTAATTTAAAAAACAGTTTTTATCTTTTTTTTCTGGTTCTAACTTCTGGAATTATTTTGAACTTTTTCTTCTATCCCTTGAATAAATTCTTTAATTTCTGCTACTTATTTATTTTTAATTTTTAAGAATTCTACATTGCTTTATGATTTTTTTTAATGTGCCATTCTATTCCTATTTTTCTGGATGTCATGTTTTCCCTTATTAATCTGAATAAATTAAATGTAGAATTTTTTAGCTTTTCTAATGCTTTATAATTAAAGAAAAAGACAGGAAACTAATAAGGGTGAAATCCTATTAGAACAGAAGATAGGGGAAGATGAGTCTTTAATTTTTCATTTTATATCCTTTGGTACTATTTAACTCTTATGTTATGTAATACCTTACATAAGATATAGAGTTAAATAGTACCAAAGGATATAAAATGAAAATATATATTATTAATAATAATGAGGAAGAGGAGAAAGAGGAAGGAAAGTCATTAAATAAGCACTTTAACCTTTGACCAATACATTTATAATGCTTATGCAGCATCAATAAAAGAAATATCCTTAAATATCATCATAGGCCCAGATAGAAAATTCAAGTTTCATCAGGCAACTTAATGTCCCTATGCATTCTATAGTAGTTCTTCAATGCATAATTTAGAGTTCCAGTAATGAGTTCTACTAACCAATGTGACTCTCCATCTTTATGATATTTATTGCATAGTGGGACTTTGATGAAGAATTTTAATGTATCTAGACTTTTACTCATCTATAGTTATGCTACTTGTGTCTTACATGACAATCTTGAGGCCCTTTAGCCTACTATGCAGCAATCTAAAGGATAATCTTTCAGTTATCCTTAATCGGTAATTTTTACTTTGACTAACGGACCTCAGAAATGACCTGTTTCTTTCATAAACCTTAAGTGTTTTCTTGGCAAATATAAGTTAGAAGGCTGAGTCATCATTTCCAAAAAGTGTTTGGCAAAGGAAGGTGACTTGAGCTTATATATTCAGGTTGGACAGTTTGGACCAAGCTCACATGTACTGCATTTGAGGAATTTTAGTGCGGACCACTCCTGATCTAGGCCAATCTTCTATATGCCAGTTTCCTTAAGCAGATGCTACCATGAGTACAGACCATGTGCAGAGGCATCAGGTAGCCTGCCCCTGAAATTTGCACCCATCTGAGCGACCCTCAAAGAAGACAAGTCATGGATGCTATCAAGAGTGAATATTTTGCTAAAGTTCTGCTAAGAATCTCAGGTTCATGACTGACCACAGACCCTTGGCTTCCATTTGCCCTGCCAGTTTCTATAGTCCAGGCAGGGCCTTATAGGGTATGTCATTAATTCTAAAGTATCCTTCCATCACACTATTTTCTGTTCTGTTCTGTTTTCTGCAGGAAATTTCTTCTCCTCATCATTTTAGGGTTCACGTACATCTACCACTGGCAACACTGAACAGCAGAAACAATTTACTTATGGTGCCTTGCTATCAGCATACTCAACCAAAACTGATTTCATCCTTTCAGATTTTGATCTCTGGTAACTGTTCACTCACTCAACAAACATTAAGTATCTAACTACTTATGCCAAGAACTCTTTTGAGCACTGGGGTTGTTTTGGTGAATAAAACAGACCAAATTTCTGCTATCATGAAACATATTGTACTAAGTATGCCCTTAGAATCAAACACTTTTAATAATATACAGTATATCTTATTCCCCAAAGAACTACCTCTAAATAGGTACTCTTAGGTGCTCAGAGCATCCAAGATCGTAAGGAATTAAGTCCAATGATAATAGATTGAGACAATATAATTATAGTCTAGTACTATAGAAAACATGGTAAGTGTAAAACACATCTTTAAAAGTATTGAATGCATTATATTTTGGTTATTTTTGTTGACCTGAAGCAATCTGTTATAGGGGAAAAAGCCCTGGATTTGGAATCAAAAGACATAAGTTTAAATTCTGTCTTTATGGTGTACTTTTTTGGCAAGTTATTTCACCACTCTAAGCATCTCCCCTCCCCACCCAGTAAAAAGGGGATGTTATTATTGACTGAGAGGAAGTAGTGAAATAATATGTCCAGCAGCCTAGAATGGCCTACTGCAAAATAAAGACTCAGTATATGAGTGCTCTTTCTGTAGAAAGGGTAAGGAATGGGCATCTTCATCAGGGCCCTTGATCCAGCAAGGGAGCATCCAGTATTCAGATCCTGCAGCTTTTGGGGAGTTCTGCCCTATTCTTTGTGGGAGGAGCAGCTTGAGGCAGACATTGGATCCCACTCAGCTCCATGGCCAGCAGACTGCAGGGTTGGGAGGCTTGGGGTCCAGCATTTAAGAGCTGTCTCTCTTGATGCATAGAGCAGACATTATTTGCCCACTGTGATGTTTTTGGAATGAAAGCCTGTGTGAACTTCCTATTATGACAAACTCCAATGTCCTCAGGAAAAAGATGAAGAAAAGCCACATTGGAGAAACAAAAGGAGAGGTCCTATGTTGATTTATGGTGAATTTGAGGACATGCAAATGCATTTTATAGAAGCTTAATTTATTTTTATTATTATGAAAGTGAATTATATCATCTTTGTTTCTCTAATTCAGAGGAAGAAGAACTGTTAAACACAAAGTAAAAGGCTCATTAAAATGACAGTGCTATTGGTGATTCCCTCCAACAACCCTTATAGAGTTTTATTTAGAATGATGTAAGAAGGGAGAAGACCTGAGACATAAATTTGAAGACTCCTGAGATGTACTTGTAACTAGGTTCAATGAAGGTCAGGATGAAATATGATTCCCGTAGTCTTCAAGAGGAAGTTTCTGCTGGTCAAAAAAGAAAATACAAATTAATAAAGAGTAAAAAGTACTTTTCATTGAAAAGAGAAGAGTGGTATATAAATTCAGTTTTGCAAGCCAGGGGTAATGATTTGTGTTGGCCATTTCTACTCTATCAGAAAAGAGAAAAAAGAAAAGAGAGAAGATAAAGCAAAATTCTTACATAATACTTTTTGTCTTAAATTTTGGGGAACTAAATCTTTAAAATTATTCATTCATTCTAATGATAGATATAAATATTTAGACATGTTAACAACAAAAATATATGTTGTATTATCAGGGCTTTGTAATGATAGTAACTAATGATAGTTCTAAAAGCACTAGAAATTATTTTCTTACTTTATACATCATCATAATGGTATCTGATATCCTTGAGAAATATCCTAATATCCTTTAAAAAACTCTTAATTTTATATAACATTAAGAAACCTCAATGAACTAGGTCAATAAAATTACTGGGTCCTACTGCTATTGGCTTATGAGGGTCCCAGTCCAATTGGCTGTGTTTGCTTTAAAGGCATTCTCAGATGGGGTTAGGTAGAATTCCTGGTAGCGAAGTTCACTAGTTACCCCACTTCAAGTGGAAAATGATTTCAGATCAAACAATTGGAATTTGGGCTAAAAAAAAGAGAAAGAAATTGGAAGAAATAATTAATATTAGAGTAGAAATAAAATTGAAAACAAAACAACAACAATAACAAAAAAATCAATAGAAAACATAAATGCAACAAAGAACTGGTTCTTTGAGAAGGTTAATAAAATTAACAAACCCCTAGCTAGACTCAATAAAGAAAAAAGAAAAATAACACAAATAAACAAAATCAGAGATGAAAGAGGGGAGATTATGACAGACATCACAGAAATACAAAGGATCATATAATACTATGAAAAAGTATATAATACCAAATGTAATAACCTAGAAGAAATGGAACAGCATTTAGAAAAATACAACCTTCTTAGACTGAATCAAGAAGAAATGGAAAATCTAAATAGACTGATCAACAATATGAAAATTGAAAAAAGTCATAAAAAACCTACCAAAAAGTAAAAGTCCAGGACCAAATGGTTTCACCAGTGAATTCTACCAGACATTCAAACACACACACACACACACACACACACACACACACACACACACACACACACACCAATATCTCTCATGAGCACAGAGGCAAAAACCCTAAATAAGATACTAGCAAACCAAATACGTATATGTGTATGTATGTGAATTATATATATATATATATATATATATATATATATATATATATATATATATATATATATATACATACACACACACACACACACACACACACACACACACACACACACCTATATGTGGTTGCTTGCTTCTGCCCTGGGGTGTTTATTATGGGATAAGGATTTTGAATGATTACTACTGATATGACCTTTAATTGCTTTCCTGCTTTCTTCTACTTATTGGATCTGTGGGAGAAGAAACCCTTGAACTTACCAGTGTCAATATTCTCCTCAGCTTCTAAAGAATGAGTGCCTGGTTTAGTAGAAGCCAATCCAGCAGTGAGGTTGGATGTGCAAGCTGAGCTTTGTTAAATGTAGTGTGTCTCAAGAGTATGGTCATAGAATGCCAGGTGGGCCTCATGATTCTGTTAAATTGTCCACAGGAAGTTTGGCAAGTTAAAAAAAAAAAAGTGATATGATTATTTGGTTCATTCACAATTTACAAGTTTAAAATGTTAAATTATTTTTAATTTTTACAGAAATCATTTATGTACTTAATATTTTTATTAAAGATTTTACATGTGCATAAAGAACCGGGTTGGTCAGTTCATCTTAATTAATATCATATTCATAAGAGTGGTTTGTCTTTGTAATGGTGTTTTCAATATTAAAACAATAAAATCACTTTTTTGTCTATTGATTTTGTTTGTGAAATTATCTTTTATTCTTACCAGTATGTACTCTTTTATTCTAATTGATAAAAATGGACAGATGACTCAGAAATACTTTATTAAAGACAAAAGTGCTATTAAAAACAAAAGATATACTCAGATAAAATTATGTTATAAATAGTAAACAGGTTTTCAATGTAAATGCAGAATGTGAATATATATGTACTGATAATTTCACACATGTAAATGAAAATTAAAAGTGTAAATGGTAAACAGAATTGTTAATGTCGAAATTAAAATTTTATAGGACTAGTGAGGCTTCCATCTCCATATATGCCTGCTATGAAACTTTTGAAAATATGTTATAAAGCTATCTATGTTTTCAATTCATTTTTAAATAAATAAAGAAAGTTTTATTGACCTTTCAAAACAAATGCAAACTAATGGATCAGGACAAAATGGAAAATTTTATCTCCAAAGTCGAGGAAGAGATGGGAATAAGAAATCCATAGTTCAGTTTTTTCTCTTTACAGAAAAACTAATATAAATCTTATTGACAAAATGTTTATAAAACTGACCACAAAATTAATGATAAGTATAATGCACAGAAAGGAAGCTGAACAAACCATTATCAAAACAAGACAAAATTTCTTTATCCATTAGTATTGTTGGATGTCCTTTTACAGAAGTAGGCTGTTACGATGAATGCAATCCCAGTTTGACTTAATAGTTGAAAATTTTTCTTTTCCCCCAACTTCATAAATTTGTTTACTTTTTGTAAAAACATTTGATGGCCCAAACAATGTAAGAGAAAATAAAAATAAACAATAAGTAATATTTTTTATATCTGAATTAAATCAGCATAAGAATGAGGAATTGCAAGAAAAAATATGTAACCTTTCAGGTTTTGAAGGTTGATGTGACCTTTGGTTTAGCACCCAAAAGCACTCTTCATTGAAGGTAATCTTCATTGAGACCCACCATCACATGTTCTTCATAAGCTGAACATGTTCATGTTTAAATTAAATTGTCAGAATTATCTGTCAATCCAAACATGGGTCACCATCCTTCCTGACATGTAATTGTAGGTTATGGCTTTCTAATTTTTTTAAAAGTAAATGTAATAGTAAAAAAAGAGAACCAAGTGGATGAATAACAATTTACATTTTAGGTTATTTATCATAAGGCTAGACATAAAAACTGAAAAAAAGTTTGCAAACAATTTTGCTACTTCCAACAATATAAAATAGTTATGATTAAATTTAATATTATATATAAATGGGTTTCTTTTATATTTAAAATTATGAGGACTTTTTTTAGCTTACTAAAAATTGATGGTCCATATAAATTCTGAATAATCATTAAATGGTCTACTGATGTCAAAAACATTGACAACACCATTAAAAACATACCCAATCACTTAAGATAAGCACAATGAGAAACCCTAGGAAACAATCAAATTTATTAATTGTACTAATTATCACAATTAAAAATGAAAACACAAACATTTTATTTTGGACATTCAAATCCATTAATTGAAGTAACATAACCTTTATGATTTTAAAAGTCAAATCAGAGAATTAGAATTGCAGATACAGGTAAATTTTTAGAGAATGAGAGGATGTTCTGTTTACTGAAATAAGTTAGTGTGAAAAACACATGACTGTCAGATTAATGCCTTTGGTAATCTAGATGTTGTTCAACCCACTTTATTCTTCATCTTGCCTCAACATCCATGTAGTTCAGGCACATTTATGCATCATTTATTCATACACAAATCATTAATTGAGCACCTACTATATTTTAGGTGCTAGCATAAGCATTGAAAACAATAGGCCACTGTTCCTACTTTTGTGGAACTTACATTCTAAAGACGGGAAGTAGAAAATAAAACAGCTAAGTAATTAAAAGCATAGTGTTATGATTACATATGTTCAATTATGTTAAAGGTATTGTGAATAATTAATAAAATAAGAGTAGGAATATGGTATATCAGGATTACTCAGGAGTTTTTTTTTTTTTTACCTTATCAAGAACATAAATTTTCAAAAAGAAGATAAAAGATAAAAGCAGAAAGCCATAGTTGTATCTACAGAAGACACTTGTCAGGCAGAAGGAAGAGCAGGTGCAAAGCCTGTGAGGCGGGAACATTTGTGATGCATTCAAGAAATAGACAGTTAACATGGCTATCATATAAAAGGAAGCCAGGGAATGAGGTCAAACAAATAATAGGATAGGGCAGTTCATAAAAGGTCTTATATGTTTAGCAAGGATTTTTCTTTATTCTGAGTAAGATGGGAAACCTTTGGATGGTTTTGGGCAGAGTTATGACATAACCTGATTTAAATTTTAACCAGATCAATATGACTACTGTAAGTGGAGAGACTAATTACTAGCTAATACAGATGAGAGATAGCAATGGCTTGAATCAGGCGATGGCAGCAAGAGGAGTAAAAAGTGGTCAGAACTGGAATATCTGTTTTAATGGTACATTCTTTAGGATTTGGTGATGGATCGAAAGTAATCTGCATGACAAAGAGGAGTTAGGTTGACACAAAAGGTTTTGGCCTGAATAAATGTAAGTATAGTGTTGCCAGTAACTGAGAAGAAAAAAACGTAGGGAGGGGAAGAACAGGCCACTTTTTAAGCATTCTAAGTTTAGTGTCCAAAGGGAGATGTTAAATAGCAATTTGAATATTAATGTCTAAATCTAAGGTGGGGGCGGAAAGGAGCAGGCTGCTGATATTAATCTGGATTGTTTTGCACAGGTCCTGTGTAAAGCATGAATCTTGAAGAGATCACTCAGAGACTGACTCTGAAAAGAAAATGGACCAGGTCCAAGGACTAAATTCTGAGATATCATATTTAGGGGTAGGGGAGGAAAGGAGGAATCGGGAAAGGAGAATCAGGAGGATGAGAAGAAAACCAGGTGAGAGTGTTATACTGGGAATTAAATGGGGGAAGAATGGCAAGTAATAGAGTGGTTAGCTGACAATTTAAGTAAGGATTGACCATTGGGTCTAACTTTAGTAACACAGAGGTCACCAGTGATCCTGACAAGCACGGGTTTTAAAAAAAACAGTATGGGAGTGTACTCAAGAGAGTTCAGATGGACATAATTTGGATTACCAAGGACAGACAACAATGCAAGGAATTTTTCTGGACATGTGAGTAAGAAAAAGATGAACAGTGGCAGAGAGAAGTGGGCATCAAGAGAGAATTTTGTTTGTTTAACATTTTGGAAATGTGTAGAGTCGAGTTTTTTAAAAATGAATAGCAGTGACACCAAAAAATGGAATAAATGAGAGATGCTAATTGCTTGATAAACTCTAAAATACCAGTAGCTAAACTCAATTAGAAATTATTTTTTTTTTAGTATAACTGTTCAATGTAAGTGTTCTTATTCAGTGGGCAGCTTTCCTGTACTTAGGGTTGGGGCAGTACCTTGAGTTTGTAGAGACCCTGGGCAAATTTTTTTAATTGAGATATAATTGGGCAAATTTTTTTAATTGAGATATAATTGACAAGTAATGTTGTATTAAGATATAAAACATAATAATTTGATATATTCATATATTGTGAAATGATCACATTAAGTTTAGTTAACAACCATCACCACTCTAATTACCAAGTTTTTTTTTCTTGTGATAACTTTTAAGATCTAGGGTACTTTTTTTTTAGTTGAAAAAATAATAGGATATTTTTATGTAGTGGTAACAATCCAGCAAAAAAGGTACATATTGAACACCTTTTTAAACCATTATTCCTCACTCCAGGCCCAGATATTAACAATAAAATAATATTCAGTGATGAAGTGGAGATTTTGTTTAGATAAAACTCAAAATGATCTCTATTACAAATGAACTACATTGAAGTCACTGGTTCAATTTGGCTACTTGAAAACTGCCATGTCAAAATGTCATGTAAACCCAGCTCCTTCATGTACTTTTTTCTTTTCTCCTTTCTAAACACTTATAATTTCATGGGAATGTATTCCTTTTAAAATGCTCTTTTTTCTTAAAGTTTTTATATTTTCAAGCTTATATCTAACTTTGGAAAGAAAAGCTTGTTTTTCTTTAAGTAATTTGAACCACTAACAAGCTATATTGTAGAAATATTTTAGAAGTCAAGGGGATCCTTCTTTTCACCTTGATCCTGGAATCATACCAGAAATTAAGCTGACACTGAGAATGATAGTTCTGTTAGGGCATTCCATCAGGATCAAGACGGATGGTTATCGTAGGCAAGATTCCCAAGAGGAAGAACCTGAGACAGATTCCTGGGTGTTTGATTTATGGAGGATGAACTCTCAGGAGAAACCAGAAAGGAAATGAGAGGAGCAGGACAGAGCAGGGGAGAAAACCAGGAAAAGGTGTGGGCTTACCTGGTGACTATGGCCAGATCTCATAGGCAGCTCAGGTGCCTGAACTTTATGAGAGCTATTTCTCCTTGAGATGAGGGGGCTAGACTTTTGCACCACTTGTTAGCCAGTTATTGTCTATAGGCTGCCTCCAGTACAGCAAGGGTGGGACTTGGCCTCAAAGAGTAGTCACTTCTCAGGCAAGGCTGCTCTTGTTCTGCCCAGGCCATTTCTCAGGATAAGAGGGCATCTGGGAGCTGTTAGCAGCAGCCAGGGATGGGTGAGCCAGACCAAGAAAAGGGATCTTGGTGGGACAGCATCAGTATCCATTATAGTGATCTAGGTATCTGCATCCAGACACTTCCACATTACTCCTAGGAAAGACAGTGCAGGTTCAAAGTTAGCATGGACGTTGTTGATAGTTACCAGAGCACCAACAAAAGGAAGTAAAACATCCTAAAAACTTGATTTCCCTAAAAATTTAGCATACTGACTCTTGTTTAATTTTCCCATGATTATATTATCATTAGTGTCTAGACAAGTTAATAAGGACTAATGTTCACCCCTGTCTATGGTGACTGGGGCTGCCCTCAGGGAATCCCTGTAGCTGAGGTTCAGAAACATCCTCTCTGCTATCTGCCTTAAGGGGAGCTGTAGTCTGTTGTGTATTATCAATCACAGCCCTTAGGTCATATTTGCAGTAAACAATAATGACTCTGCACTTGACACATCCAAATTCCATGTGGCCTTTCATTCATGTCAGATTTGGTGGCTGACAATAATCACGACAACTACATCCATGAGATATTCATACAATCAAGCTTGATGCTTTGTATTTGTTTTTTAAACTTGCATATAAATTTTAGCACATGTACATAATCACATAATTTTTTCAAATGCAAGAAAACATTGTTGCGGGGCAATTTTAAGAGTTGGGGTGGGGAGCCACTTAGACATCAAACTAGTGTTCAGATTTTGGTCCTGCTACTTTATAGCTCAGTTTGGTCAAGTCATTTAACTTAATTAAGATTCAGTTTTCTTATCTTTAAAATGAGAGTAAAATCAATCCACACCCTTTTCCCCCAGAACTTTAATGAGGCCTCAATATAAGACAGACAAGGCACCTTGTATAACATCTAGCTCCATAAATCTCTGCCCTTCCTTCTCCTTCTTCCTTCCTCTCCTGTGTAAAAGCTGGGCTTGTGTCTTTTCTTTTTTCCACTCATCCTTCAAAGGATCTCATTTATGCTAAATTCTGGTGCCAGGCTATTGTCCTGCAGTGTCTGTTTGCTGTCTTTACTTTGTGCCAAACTCACACGGTCCTCACCACCTCATCTTCCTCAAAAAAGGAAAAATAAAATTTCACCCAGGCCCAACGTGTTACAGAGAAACAGAACATTTCTTGAATCTTCCGAAGAGAAAATGCAGCAGTGTCCACATTTTCTTCCTATCTACCTACCAACAATTTCTTCCAGACCCTTCCCCCATGACTGTTCTTCAAAGTCCCATCTGACCACAGCCAGTGCTCTCTTCCTGAAGCCCCCACAGAGTGTTCACCTGGCCTCTATTAAGCTCCTTCTTGTGAGGTTTTTGCTAATACTCCAAACACTTATTAAAGTGAGTCTTTCCAACAAATGTAATCTTCTAGAGAGCAGAGTTCTGATTTTAAAAAATCCCTTCTTATTATAGTAAGAAAGAAAGTAAGCAAAGGGGAGGATATATTTAATACAAAACAGCTTCCTTTTGCTTGGTAGAAAAACTGTTTCTACCAGTAATTTGTAATCCTCTCGCTTTTAGAGTCTAAATAATTGTGTAAACTTTTTGTTTCACTTAAAACTGGTTGTCATTTCCTGTCAGGAAGAAATTAAGAGGAAGTCTGGCTACACGTTCATTCATCCCCTGATCACCTGTCAGCCTCACAGGAATAAGCATCTTGCAATTTGCTTCTGCCCAGGCACTTCATCTTCAAACAGAAACTGCATCTTAATTATAGCCTTTAATGGGCTGTTTCACTCCAGGATCAATATGTCTGACAAAAACTAAGCTCTGCTAAAAGCTCATTAATTCACATCCGACAAATTCAGGATTTGTGATGATTTTGGCAGTGACCAAATTGAAGTTTACCGTTTGTACTGCTGCTTACAAAGGTTTAGTTGGGCCATTAATTGGAAAAAACAGAATCGCCAGGAAAGAATTTACAGAGCACCTATTTGTGTGAAGATAACAGGCTGATTGTAGCTTCTAGACTATTTGGTTTCTACTAGGCAAGCCCAGTTAACCACTATTTTCTATTAGCACCCTGGCCTTGAAAATTACAGAATGTTTTGCCTCAGAAAATGTCTACAGACCCACTAGTTTTATTTTTTTTTGGTCAATGCCTTTGGTATACTGCATTACACCTCCCATTACACCACTGATTTTAGCTGCAGCTACAGTGGACATTTCCATTTGGGTTCAAACTCATTTTTACAGGCAGCATCAAATCTCCAGCATGAAAAGTATCTCCTTGCCCTTTTTCTCAGTTCCTCCAATGAACTCACAGAAAGGTTAGGCCAGAAGTGTAGGGGGTTAATGCTCTACCAACAGGAGCTGGTGGATATATTGATGGATGTTTTGGGAGGAATCTGTAAGCTTCTCAGAAGTCCTGATAGAAGTAATCTCCTCTGGCCAACAGCCATGATCTTGATCATGTGCACTAATATTGGCTTTTTCCTGTTTTGTTGTCTTACTCTTTTTGCTTCATAGCATCACTTCCCAAATAAAATACCTGCCCCCACTATGCTTTTGGGGGAACCCAAACTAAGTCACCCACTCCTTTAAAAGTATGTTTGCATTTGAGATGCTTACTCATTTCTTAACCCACTCATTCCTTGTAAATGCATTTCTTTCTTGTGCTTCCTGGGTTTAGTACTGTCCTTTGGTACAGTGTGAAATGGGCAATGTCTATCTCCTTTGTCCTTTTCTTCACTCACAGAACTTTTCTCTTTTCCCTGGTGTCCTTCTTTTGGGTTCTCACAGTCTCCTCTGTAGCCCTCTAACTAGTTCTGATCTGTTCCTAATGCCATTTCTCTGGCTTTCCTCCATTGTTAGCATAAATTACACCCCCTCTCACTTCACCTTCCACCCAGTGTTCTCTTTCTTAGTAACATAATCTCTACTAACTAATATGGTAAATAGATACATGTATAAAAGCTCATGTGTCTTTATATTACTCTAAGAAGGTAAAAAGTACTTGGTTTAGCCCGGATCTTCTAAACAACTGGGGCCTTTCCATTATTACTGAAATTATCCTAAATTTGAGCAGATGTAGATATGCCAAATGGTCCTACCTTCATGAAATTTAGTTGCTTCAGCTTTTAGAATATCGCCATAACCTTTTTCTCTTCTGAACTCTGTGGGTCTTCCTTCTTTATCATTTTGGTCTTCTTGTCTTCTTCTTGTACTTGTTACTCACAGTGTGATCTGTGGACTAGTAACATCTGTTACACCAGAAAGTCTATAAATGTAGACTCTTAGGTACCTACAGCATAGCTGCTAAATCACAGAATCCGTATTTCTAAAAGATTCCAGGGGATTCGTATACACATTAAAGTTTGATAAATATTACAAGGCAGTGGTGTTTTCCTAGGTTTCCAGACCCTTTTGTCTTTCTCACTTTCCAAACTCTCCCAGGAAACATCTCTGCCTTATTGCACCAGCTACCATTTTGTGAACTGACGACTATAACAACCTATTTACAACTCAGATCTCTACTGCAAGCTCATGTTCATTTGTGCAATTATTCGACTACCCACTGGACATCTGTATCTGAATATTTCATAGGTGAGCCCAACTCAAGATATGGAACTGTGGTGACTCCAGTGAGGCTGGTGCTTATTGCATTTGCCTGGATATTGATATCAATTGGGATCAGTTCCAAATTAGTTCAAGGGATTACTTGTTATGGTAAAAAAAAAAAAAGAAAGAAAGAAAGAAAGAAAGAAAGAAAGAAAGAAAGAAAGAAAGAAAGAAAGAAAGAAAGAAAGAAAGAAAACAACAAAAGAAAAGTGTCATTTTTTGACATTCCTCTGCTGGAGTGCAGCTGCATCTCTTCCTGGAAGTTGTCACAGGCTGCAGGAACTCATTTTTTTTCTCCCCAAAGGTAAGCTACTTCAGAGGGATGTGGAAAGATAGAGATCTAGTCCCCTTGTCACTATTTAGAACAATTCTGAAGGGTTTATTCTAGCTTCAGAGCTCTCTTAAGATCAGGTAGGGCCTCAGCTGCAATCACATTCTGGATCAAACTCTCTCTCTACCCAGTTACTGCCTCATTTCACCACAGGTCTGTCTCCTGAGAGCACTTCCCAATACAACTTCTGCATAAAATACTCCATCCCAGAGCCTGTTGTCAGGGAGTTCAATCTGAACTCCTGCTGATCATTACTCTCTGTCCTACTGAATGTATCAATATTCATCCTGCTGCCTATACCAGACTACTGGGAAATATTTTTGACTTTCCCATTCTTATTTCAGGCCACATACTAGGACGTCAATGTTGCACTGATCCCTCCTTCCTATCTTTTATGACTGTTGAAGGTTTTATCTGTCTGTTATCTGGATAACTACAACCTCATAACTCATTTCCTCACTGCAACCGTAGTAATATTTCTAAAATTAAAAAGAATTAATTCTAAAGTTTACAATTCTTCAATAACCTTCTTTTTCTTCAACATAAAGCCTAAATTTTTTAAGACACCATATAACACCTATTTGGTTTAGCCAGTACCAGGCTTACCTCTCAGTGGAGTCCTTTCATTGTGCTGTCACAGATCATCAGATTCTCTCCATGAAAGTTGCCTCTTTGATGCCAAAGATGTGTTTTTGTATCTCAGTATCCCTACAGCCTTGTACAAAATGTAGCAGCTAGTAGGGACCTGAACGAAAATTTTTTGCATACATTCCCCTCTGTGGGTTATTCCTCTCATCCTGCCAATTCTAAATTCAAGAAATAAAATCATTTCACTATTTGTTTATGTATCTAACCTGTCACCTACCTTTACTTCTTAAGAACAACCATTTAAACTTGTAAGCATAATGATCCATTAGGAATTTGCTGGTGTGACTGGGTAGCCACGATTTATAGCAGTCAGCTGATATGATTTATTTTTATGCATACTGTAAATTTCAGTTATAGCTATATTTGTCTGTGGCTGGCATGGACAATCCTGGCTCCTTTTGTAATTTCATAATATGGTTGTACATCTCAAGCTACCTTTTACTTTTCTGTCCTTTTTTTCTAGTAGTCTATTGCCCGAAGCAAGACAATGGACTTTCTGAGGAAAGTGTCAGTATTAATAGATAACCACTGTCAACGAGCCAGGTGGTGCTGCTTCAAGGTTAGAGGAAGTTTGTACCCATCTCCTGAATGATGATTCAAAATTGAAAAATCACGAGGTTTTGCTCATAATCACATGGCCACATCTTTCTCGAGCTGAAGGACAGGTGTGCATATATGAGATGTTGGTGCCATTCTTATGCCTTACCCAGATGGTCACTAGTCTTTAAAAGAACCATGCGGTAATCTGACATCATGGTAATTTGCTCAGCCTTCCTGAAAGTAGTAGCCATGTTTTATTTCACTACTGTGTTTGTCTGTCCTAGTGACACAATCTATGCTTGCCTAAAATATTAATTTAAAAGATTAAGATTGTTTTTATATACATTGTATTTTAGAACAGTTGCAAATTTACAAAAAAAATTAGAAAAAAAATACAAAGACTTCTCATGTCCTCTACACCAGTTTTCCTCATTATTAACATCTTACATTAGTATGATACATATATTATAAATAATATACCAATTTCAAGATATTATTATTAAGTAAAGTTCATAATTTATTCATATTTTCTAAGTTTTTTTAAATTTAAAATATTTATTTATTTTTATCTAATGTTCTTTCTTTTTGTTCAAGAATCCCATCGGGGATACCAATTTATATTCATTTGTCATGTCTTTTTGGGCTCCTCTAGGTGGTGACCATTTGTCAGACTTTCTTTGATTTTGATGACCTTATCAGTTTTGAGAAGTACTGGTAAAATATTTTGTAGAATTCCTCCATTAGGATTTGTCTTATGTCTTTCTCATGATTCAATTGGAATGTGAGTGTTTGGGAGGAAGACCACAGAAGTAATTTGCCATTCTCATTACATTATATCAAACATATGTGCATGTAACAGACATCATCATTGCGGGTAACATTAAACACTGGGCCAAGACAGTGTCTATCAGTTTCTTCATGGTAAAGTTACTCTTAATTTTTCTATACTACATTCCTTGGAAGGGAGTCACTATGTGCAACCACATAGAGAAAAATTAATCTCTACCTCCTTGAGAGACAAGTATCTGCATATATTATTTAGAATTCTTCTGCATGAAGGTTTGCCTATTGTCCCCTATTTATTTGTTTGTTTATTATTCAACTATTTATTTATATCAATATGAACTAATATATCTTACACTTTGGATTATAATTGAGTATTTCCTTACTTATTTTGTTACTCCAATTGTTTCAGATCTGGCCATTGGGAGCTTTTTGAAATGAGTCCTTTGTCCCTTTGACACAACCCCATCATTGTGAATATTTGTTTATTGGAGCACTTCCTTACTCTCTGACCCTCCAATTTAAGTAAGTAAGTAAACAAACAAACAAACATATACATACATATATACATACATATATATATATATATATATATATATATATATATATATATATATATATATATATGGCATTTAGCATGTCATAGAGTCTACCCTAAGATTACAGCCTCCAGGAAGTTTTTATTCCCACACTAGTCCACACTCAGCTTCCAATAGTTCTTCAAAATTTACATTGAAGTGTTCCTACCAGTTTGTGGCTCCAGAAGCTTCTGCTTCAGGTAATTAGATGATATATCAGGTAATGAGAACTGAAGTAAATAGACCTATAGTGGCTGTGGCTTTCTGAATTTGCCTGTCTCTCCAGATTTTGGTGTGTTTGTTTGCCCTAAGACTTGAATTCTCTGATGGATCCAAGAAGTCTTCTACATAGTTTATTCAGCTTTTTCTTGTAATGACAGGACTAACTTTTAGACTTTTACACATCAGAACTGAAACTAAGAGTCAAGATTGGAATTTTAAGCAGAGCACAGAGGAGTCAGGATAACTCAAAACACCTAGTTATCAACTTCTTGATTTTTAATTATCCAGTCAGTCTCATATTAAACACATATTTGCATGTGCACATGCACACACACGTATACAAAACATAGCAATCCAAAAAACATCACTCAACTCTATGAAAGGCATTTTTGATAACTAAGTACTAGAGACTTTAGGATCTTACAGTAGACATATTTTTTTTATGTATTATGGGTACAAAATTGTTTTTGGTTATTTTTTAACTGTTAAACTGACATATGATGTGTTCTCAAAAATGTTTATTAAACAAACAAATGTCTTTAGTAACCATATGATGCATAAAATCAAATGCATTGTGAGGAATACAGCTTATGGTTCAGTATATTAATTGTTGATCAGTAACTAATAGATGATTTTAGAAATCCAAAGTGAGATTGATTTATTACCACTTTCCTGAAAATGTTGCTGTACCAAAGAAAAGAAATACAGAATTTCAGAGTGGAAAATAAAAACTGATTTTCTATCTCTCTATTAAACAATATTAAACAATTAAACAATATGGAAACTGGGGATATTTTTCTCTTTCTACATTAAACAGTACTGAAAACAAGCAAAATTACTTAGCTACTTCCTCCAGATACACTTCTTATGGGAAGATAAGCAACTGAAGTCACTTAACAGTCATGACTAGTAGTGTGCTTATCAATCATTCTTCAAGATTCTTACCAGCTTTGTTCAGCAATACAAAACTATTATATCATAACCTCTGCCCAGTCTCAACCACTTCCCTACCTTCCAAAACCTTAAAACTGACCTGCACAGCCCTAAAACTCAATATATATTCTCCCTTTATCCCCGCTACTGAGACACTACTAGATCTGTGAATGTGCTATTGTACTTTCATACAATAAGTCTAATAATCTTAGCTTTGCTTGATCAACAGTTTTCTTTAATCATCTTTTAAGCTAAAAAAAAAACACTAATGCCTTCTTTCGGGTGCATTTAATATAGTTTACATTGTAGAGTCTAATATAGCTTTTGCATTTAAAAAGATTTAAGCCAAAACTCTCTCTAGTAACAGGAAACTTATTAAAATTATTGTTTTTTACTTTCTTCTTATACAAATTTATCAGAAAGTTTTTCTTTATTTTGGCTAAATTCTATGTTCTTTTTACATTAACCACTGCAAAGCTCATGGCAGCCTCTTGAATGATCTGTGCGATTTTGCTTTTTGTGTGCACTTTGCAGAAACACATTTTGATAATTCTTCATTTGAAAAAGTTAAAAAGGAAGAGAACTTACAACTATTCTGACATATTTTTAAAATACAGATAACTCTTTAAATACCTCAAATTGACAACAGAATACTTTTTTAAAAACCTAGGAAAATATTTAGAAATGAGATTTATTACTAAAAATCTAAACTTTAGTAACAACCATTCTAAAACATTATTTCAGAGCATTGTAAATTAAGTAAGCAAATCACAATCAGAAATTGGTAAAATCTGCCTACATCTTTACTTGTTTCCTGCTCCCCTCTTGGTTACCTCTTCTCAAACACGCATAGTACAGTGAGCTTGGGAAATGATTTTCATGTCAATAAATAATTGTATAGTCTTATGGGATAGTGAGTAAATCATTTTCTCAAGTGAAGTAAACTGTGCTATGGCTTCAATCAATAGTGTCTATAGTTCTTTTTTCTTTTTTTTTAAATTGTGATAACATACATTACATACAATTTTGCGTCTGCATTTGTAAGTCACATATACTTGTTAACAAGGGCTTAATTCAAAAAATGTTGGGGCAATCTGGACTTGACCAATATCTATCTACTCTGGGTCATTACCAGGTACCTGGACAAAATGAGTATGATTAGAAAAAACTCTGTGGAAGAACATGTAGAATCGCCATTTAACTCTCCATTTACATCATGGAGGATACCAATTTGCATGACCTGCTCATCTCTTTAATATGCATCACCTCATCTTCCATGGCCAAAGCCTCTAATTATTCTTAGTACTTCCACTGACAGGCTCGTGAGTAGGACAATGTTTGCTGCAGAAGAATGGGAGAAGTGCTTACCTAAGGGTTTTCAAACTGTGCTCCTTGAAGAACCGGACTTTCAAGAGGAGACCAAGAATGAACCCCTCTGAAACCATGACACTTACTTCAACCAAAAAAGTTTTTTTTTAAACATAATAATAGTTATGTAGAAATATTTAGAAACGACTGGTCTGTTTCCATACTATGATAAATTAGCATCTGATTCAATCTAATCCTTTTCCCATTCAAATTCAAGGACCTTCTCAAGTCTAACTACAGACCCAGGTGGTGCACAGATCTCAAGTTGAGCACACTGTCTTGGGACCACAACTGTCTCTGTTATATGCCAAGAATTGTCCTTAGTGCATGTTTTCTGCCTTGTAACTTTACACATTGCCACATTACATGTCTTTGGGCTTCTTCTCCCAGGCCTTCATCTGCCTGTTGGGTCACCCTCACAGCCATACCATCATGGTCTTCTCTTGAAGGCCTTCTGTCACTTATGGAGTCAGAAATCACATCTTCAGCAAGTTTTTCCTGCCCCTGTCTTGCTTACTGCTATATCACCAGTGCCAGGCAACTCAATAACTATTAATTGTATGTATATAAAAAAACTGTGATTCTACTTCACAACTTTCTAGATGCCTTTTCATTATTTTCTCTCATTTGCTTCAGTAAAGGCTATTCAAGTTTTATGTCATGTTAGGTCCTTCTTCTGTAGGTCCCATTACAAAACAGTAGGAAGATCAGCTTCCTTCTCTTTGAGAAGGTGCATTCTGATTTATACTTCTGTCTTGCTTTTTCTCTGTGGATGATAGGGCTCTTTCCAATAACTAGACTTCTATTCATCTTATACTAACAGAGTGATGGGAAGAGTAGCTTTATTGCATTGTTTAAAAAATGTCTGGTTCTGCACACTGCCTCGGTAAATCTATAGCTATCTTTTTTTTTTTTTAAAAAAACTTTTATTTGAAACCCTAGTAAATCCTGGGACTCTACATGCCCTAGTCTCATTATAGCATTGTACTAAATTTGCCAAAAGTAATTTTAAAATTGTTCTGTGTCTTACTCAGTGAGTCTTCTCTCACCCTGAATCATCATTTCACATGCAAACATTCTCATGGAATAAGGACTATAACCACTTATACATCCTGCTGGAGAATAAATATATTGCATGTGTGTGCTTGTGCAAGTATGTATAGGGGTTTGCTTTATGTTAGTTTTGTTTTGTGGTAGCAAACTTGGTTTTCTCATCATTAGTTAAATTCTATTTCCAAAACTTAAATTCTGTGTTGATTGCAACACAGATGGTTTCTGTACGTGTTTGACAAGAAGGGCTGGGGTAAGGGGCAGGGAGTGAAAAGTTTACTGTTTCACTGTATTATTCACTGTAGGTAATTCAGAGAGAGGATTGCTGAAGTTTCACCGAAACATTTATAAATATAAGTGGCACTGATTCTTTTTTTCTCTAGGATTTTGTTGTGTTACAATCAGAAAAAAAAAGTTTCTCTTAGAGTAAAATCAAGTGAAGGATGAAATTAACTAGTAACTGAAAAAGAAAATGGAAATCAATAGTTTTCTATAAAGCAAGGAGGAAATCAATAAAAATTGGGAGAACAAGTCATTATGCTCAGAGTAATCAGAGCTGAGAAGAAATTCTGCCATTGGTTAATTGACAATGGCAAATACTGTCTCACAGATAAGATTGCTATTTACGATTTGATATTTGAAGGGGTATTACATTCGGAGCTTCTAATTATAAGACCTCATAGAAAATGGCATCAATACAGATTTCATTTTAATTGGATTTGGTGTTCAAATAGAAAATAAAAGTGAATTCTAGCAAAGGACCTGAATTCTAGGTCTATTAAGCTCAATAACAAGGCTAATGCATTTTTGCCTTTTACCATATGTTTTGATATTACTTAAAAACAGGCTATATTTGTCCGTACTTCAGGGCAATGGAATAGCAGTTTCTACTTCAGTCTAAGTGTTTTCAAGAGTTAATTTGTCAAGAATTCCATTTGCCCATTGCCTGCCTCATCTATCTTCCAGACAGAGAGTGATAAAAAAGTGGAGTCACTTTGGCCAATGGAGGCCAAAGCAGGTTTGCACTCTTAATTACTTTAGAAACTTTGAGATTAGGATAACCTTTCCAAGGAGAAGTATCTCTCATTTTAAGTTATATTAATATTTTTCTAAGATACTACACCTCATTTATGTCTTTAGTCTGAAAAACTTGAAATCCTTTGATACAGGAAATGAGAAAAGCCCTTTGCTTTCATTCCAGGAGTTAGAAAGTGATGAAATTGTCATTTCTTCTGTTAAAACAATGCACTGTTACAATATAAATGATTTTGATGAAATCAAACTTTCTATGTCTGGGTACATAAATTTTAAAAATTGTATTAAGAAATATATAGACATACCATTTACCATTAAGAAAAATAAATCAATACAATAAAAAATTGTTATAAAAAAAACAGTGTAGGCCTCCTCCTCTGGTGTCAGGACTAGTCTCTGACCAAATAGAAATAAGAGGATTGCCAAGGGGAAATAACAGAAATTTAGAGTAAGGAGTCCACCATTCTCTTTTATAACCTGGGTATTTTTACCTCATTAAGACTGTTTCCATTTTTTTCAAAAGGGATATTAAAATGCTGTTACCTTAAATAAATAATAACATTCATGTGTTGTATGTTTCAGTAGTTCTATTTTTTACACCCAAATTGAATGATAATAGTAGCCATTGCCTTTTGCCATTAGCGCTCTCTAATATCCCTGATGGCTTTTCTAGAGTCTCACATTTTATTCTTTCTTCTTTTGTGAAAGTTTTCTTCAGTGTGAAGAATTAAGACTGTCTTGAATTACAGGAAAGGTTTTAAAGACAAAACATGACTAAAAACTGAAGTGACTTAAAAAATGTTTACACCAGAATTTCACCATACAAAAGTGTATGGTTTCTTCCTCTCTTGGAGAAATACACAGATATTTTAATGTGCTGCTAACATTTAACATCTTTGAAAATTTCATCTTTCAAAATTCAATTTTCAGCTGTGTCCCAGTCTTTCAACAAACACTTGAGGACCTACTGGGTGCCTGGAGCTTTATTAAAACAAGTTTGTGATTAGAATACAATAAACTTGATTTTTCTCATGGGGCTGATAAATTTAATCCAAACTTAATTTCAGACTAAGGGAGGAATAATTTTTATTGGATACCTAGTATGTTCCAATCATTATATTTTAAAAATATTGTTCTTGGAAATTCTTTCCAAAATACATTATTTTGCCAATGAGACTTAGTGACTTCTGTAAGACCACGTTACCAATATATGGCAGAAACAGATCCAAACTCAAGTCCCTTTGATTTCAAAGTCAAAGATCCTGTTCTTTCAGTTGCGTATCCTTAGGGGTTTCAAGTATTATATAGGCAATGGTAATACAATTAGAACATTTACGTCATTTTGCATAGGAACCACTTATAAATGAGAAAGCATTGGGATCAGTAAGTTTAGAATCACTTACCGAAGAACACCAGTCTTTTTGATAAGTGCATCTTGTAAGTCCACGCTCTAAGAAGACCAATTTCCATTTCAACAAAAAGCATCAAATTCCAATAGAAAGATGATGAGTTGAGATTTACAGTGGATTAGCCAGTGAACATTACTAATATTCCCACCAAAGTGATGGGATTACAAACTCTAAAGCACCTCAAATCCATGATTATTTGTCACTTTAGAGATTTGATTTGTATGATTACCAAAGCCCTTCCCCAAAGAGACACTGCTCTGCAAGCCCTATTTGTTGTAATTTAGAGTTTCCTAACAAAAGCACAAATTGACAGAACTGTTAAGGACACAAAGAACTCGGTCAGCTAAACAATATTAAGATTAGGCTTTGCCTTTTGTTAGGGCACTTTTCTATAGGAAATGAGTTCCATTCACCATTTTGTCAAAGTCAGGGACAGCCGTTTTCTCAACAGTTATGTTTATTTAATGAGCAACATGGTGTTGCTCCCTAATCACTGAAACACATAATTACAGTCTCTAAGTCTCTTTGCCCACTTCACTCATCTGTATAGTATTACACCATACTTGTAGCTGACTCTCTGAATTAGGAAGTTTCAGATTAGAAGACAGCAGTCCACTGAGGCTGAGAACAGAATTTGTGCACATTGTGGCATTGGGTCCATAGCAATCAGTCAGCAAACATCCTTTGAGTGGATTCTATTAGTAAACTCTTCCCTCAGCTTTAAGGGTGATATGAAAAAAAAAAAGTCATATGTCTACACAAGAAAGATCCTCAAAATCAAATTGGGGAGAAAATAATAGTAGTCTTTATTTATTATAAATTTATTTACAAGATTCTTATATTTAATCCTCCCAATAAAGCTATGAAGCTATATTATTATGCTCCTTTTACAGATAAGGTTTACAGAAAATAAGAAAATTTTTTTCCATCATACAGAAAGTAAAGAATACAGGATATAAACCCAGATTTGTCCAGCCCAAAATCTTAATTTTTCTCTATAATACTATTTTAATATCAATGCAAAAAAATTAAAATTTTAAAATATAAAAAAATAGAAATAACATCAGTAAGAAGATGAATATCAATATAGTACTATAGTATAAAAAATAGAATTACCCAATGCCAAACATGTGAGACAGTAATTGGGGTTGCTAAAGTCTGGAAGAATATTTGAGCCAGTGTTGGAGATGGTCATTGAGAAGACATGACCATTGGTTGACCCTTGAGCTGGACCTAGGCAATGGGAGACTCCTCATCCCATCCACAGCCCGTGGAATGTACATTTTCTCTATCATTCCCAGTTGAAGTCATTTTCAGGGATGCAGCCCTGAAAGAGTGATGCACTGAGACCATAGGATGATATATATGACTGAGCCCCATTAAGGTCTCTATATAAATCTTAAGATTCTTCTGGGCAGGGACAAAGATCTACTCATCTTGCAGTCACCTAACACAAGCCTTGTAAGTAAATTTTCCTTGCTTATTAGATCTGACACTGCCCATCTGGATGGGTCTTCTTTCTTCAGTCTCACCTTACACTCTGTGTATGGGGACCAGTGTGAGAATCAATAGCCAGACTCTAGAGAAAAAATGTAGCAGGGTTGTGAGAAAACTCACTGTGTTCAACTGAAATAATAATTTACGAGTCATCATTTCTCACTCTTCAATTTGCAGATAAAATTTTTATCATGAATTAGATGACATTATAATTGTTCTTTTTTTCAACAAATAGCAATGTAGAAAAGCAAGAGTGCTGATCTTTTTTAGGGCAACATCCTATCATCAACCCAGTAATTATCCTCTTTAGTCTCACTTAATTTTTCTTTTTTTTTTATTTAATAAAGACATGGCCTAGATAATGGAACTCACAACTATAAAAGGCTGAACTAGCACATGTTACGCTCTCCCAGGTTTCAAGCATTTTGCCAAATCCCCCACAAGTACCATCCCAGAGAATTTTCTCAAGAGTCCATTATTTTTATTTACCAGATAAGGAATGTAAAGAATAGAACACTTGTTAAGCCCTTAGAAGATTAAGAAAGCAGTTTGCTTCCAAAATTTTCTTCCCTGATGCATCATGAACCTTGCCTCAGAAATGAGCTTGAAACATCTTGTTTCTGGTGCCAGAGAGAAAGAGAACATGCTCACTTCTCAGGTTCTTACATGAGGCAGTTCCCATTTTGCCCCACACACTTCATAGTCTACAGAAAGACTTGACCATACTTTTTTTTCCAGTGAAATAGTAGCCAGCCCATGTGTTGTTTTGGACAAACAAAGCAATGAGAGATTTTTCCTTTTTTTCTCTCACCAATTCCAGCTCCCTTTGGGTTATTATAGTTATGGTTGACCAAACTAATTGCTCTTATGCTTTCATGAGCTCCAGTAAAGCCTTCCAACATCCTATGAGTTTTTGGGGGGAGGGATAAAATAATGTCTTAAATTATATTCCTCCATCTCCTAGTTTAATGTCTGGCACATACCCAATATATCATAAATATGTGGTGAAGTGAGCTTGATTCTAAACAACTTTCCCTACTTGATTTGAGTGCTGAAAATTACTTAACAAGGGGCAAGAACCCTTTTTTATATAGTGAAAGATAAGGCTTTAATAAAACAATTATTACAAAAATCAGGGTATCTTTTACATTTAATGAGAAGGAGAGAACTGGTAAGGGACACACAAGAGGCTTTAGAAATGACATTTTATTTCTTGACTTGTATAGTAGATACATAACTGTTTAATTGCTAATTATTCCTTAGATTTTTTTGGAAGTACTTTTTTGTATGCTTTATGGACTTTATGAAATATAACATGCATGTATAAAAGTGCATACAATAAACAGAAAAGTGTTTGCACAGTTTAGGGTAAATTACAAACCAAACATTTGTGTTACCACCAAACCACTTGTGTTATCACCAAGCTAAAAAAAAAAAATGAAAGAAAATGACTTAAGTTAAGATGCTCCTAGGTAAAGTAATAAGGTGACTTAAATTCCTATGTTCATGTACATAATACTTTGTGAGCACAAGGAAGGGAGGGGCACTGTAAAGATGGAGAAAGAGCATCAATAGTGAGATTGAAAAATAAAACAAAGCTGTCTTGGTCATAGATTTGAGGAGCAGATATCTATTTGAATGATACATGGAGATATACATTCCCTGCTCAGCAGGATAGATGCTCTGTCTTAGTGGATAGAGAGATGTGGAAATCAAATCTGGGGATAAGGGGCCATGATACTTGATGAAGATGTTGGTAGATCTGTGATTACAGTGCAAAACAAAGATCTCCCAGATTAAGATTATATCTGAATAAGACTATAGTATTACTTTAATAAAGGAAAAGATAGAAAGCTAAATCTTGGCACATGTCACATAAAAATCATTGATATATTGATCATTTTAAAAGGTTACTGCATTTATAAATTAAACATATACACCATAGATCAAGAGTATTGCTGATATGTATTACAAAATGATATCGATTTACTATGGTGTCTTGACATTTGTCTCATTGTTCTTCCATATAAATTATTTTATGTGACAGGATGTGATCATGAAGGTTTGAGCTTTGAAGTGACCCAAGGTAAACAATTGTCCTGCAGTAATAAAATGTCCACCCCTATTTTTTTAGTAAGTCCTTCTTGAAAAGTGACACCTGGTACTCTACTTGGAAAGCTAAAGTTAAGCCCTTTTTCACCAGTGGCACAAGACCCATGATTGGAGATATTATTATCCCCTATGTAGAATTTGTTCCATGTTTCATGTTTAAATTTAGAAAGCCAGTGGAATGGAAACATAGAATTAACCTGATTGCAGCAGAAAGCTTTCAGGAGTGAAACCTCTCATTCTTTTGGTTTGTCTTAATGGGGAATCGAATGTGATTTATGTTGTGTGGAGATGATTACTGACAGGTAATTATTCTAAAATATCTCTTTTCAAATCCTTTGCATGGCAATCAAGGAAGAATGTGAGAGGTTAGGCATTACATTACTGGAGTTATCAGCAGCATATAATTTCTTAATTATGCATAAAAACGAATAGCAACTACCTGCTGAAGGAGTTCCCAAGTTTTCTTTGTGAAATGAAGTCTGGAGTACACATAGGCTTCTGAGCTTTATTAGAGAATTTGTGGTTTAAAAGAGATGAGCAAAGATGCTTTCTTTGTTCCAGTAGCTGTGTGACTGAACCTCTGTTTCCTTATCTCTACAATAAGAATAATGGGAATTATAAATAAGAAAGCTTTTGTTCTCAGGATTAATGTTTGAGTTACACTAAGTCATATTACAAGCTGCTTATTGTGGTGTCTGGCATATAATACAAGACAGTTAACAAGCAGTAGCTTTTATTCTGGCCTTTATTGTTACTATCAGCATTGCTATTACTACTACTAGTTTTACCTAAGTTCTACCTAATTACAGTAGAAATAAATTTAATTGAGATTAATGTCACTTGAATGTTTCATTTTAGAATTAAATCATGGACAAGAGTGATAACTAATATGGGTGATTAAAGTGAGCATTTTAAAGCATGCTATAGGAGAGAGGGTATGACACAGTCTTTCCTAAGGGGATCTCTTATTTGACTTGGGTTAAATTGTTTCTCAGGTTTCCTTAAGAGTAGCATGTGCTATTTGAATGTGGCAACCTTAAAATGAATTAACATATTTACTTAAAATTCTAACCCCACATCCTCTAATTTTAGGAGAAAATATGTACATTTTCTCAAGAGCAGATGAAGTATCGTAAATTGTTACTATTTTTGTTAATTTCTTCTCAAAGTAAAAAGAGGACTTTACCACTTTGCATTTTAATTATTCCCACAGAATTTGCTGGAGACCTTATCTTCTCAGTGGCTTGGATCTCTGGCTTTTTGGAGTCACATTTACGAGCTGTAACACACAGGGAGATTTATCTACATGGTCTTATCACTATGTTTGATTAGTGGGGGGAAAGTTTAATTTAAAAAAAGATGTATTATCTAATGTTGATAAGACAAACTAGAACACATTTTTAGCTAGTTATAATCTCTTCTCTACTTTCTCCCATCCCAGGAGGCTGCATGGAACCTAGCGTGGACAAATTGGCATCTGTCAGCTTGTCTATCTCTGGAGTATGAGAGTCTGTAGTATTCCATGGTAAATTCCCAGTGTTTAAGGCTACCAAAGTCATCTTAAAGGTTCTACCACTTATGATTTGCAAAAGCAGCCATGTCATGTCTCCTCCACTGGAAGAATATCTTCATATCTCAGATAGCATGTAATAAACTGTGGCTAAAAGATAGAATGAAGGGAGCAAACCTGAGAATGAGATGTGATAGTGTTGTCCACAGCAAAAATGATGATTAAAGATTTTTTATGGAAAAATAGTTGAGCCCTTAAGGATTGTCTGCATCATAATTTTTTACTCATTCCTCATAAGTAACATAGTTTTACATTGTATGCCACTCTAAAAACATATTAAATATTAATTGATTTAATCAATATTAGGAAAGTGAAGTGGAAATTTAACAAAATGTAAGAGAAAATCATGCTTAGAAAATTCAATTTAAGCAGATTAAATAAAATTCATTATTATATAGACATTTCACATTGATACAAATTAACAAGAATATTATTTAGAAACACTGAGCTCCAGTACTAATTATTGGGAAAATTAATTCATGAGGAATGACAATTTTTTTGGCACTTTTATGCTTTCAGTGAGATAAGACAATTACATTTTACCTTCTACTCTATATGTACATTGCAATTATAGCCTAAATCAGAAAGTGGTTCTTTGATACTTCAAATAGATGAAAAAAAAACTTTGGGAAACAAATGAGTACTGTACATTTATTGTATCCTAATTTCTGTAGTCCTACGCTTGGGAGAAATAGTTTGGGATTTAGAAGCCTAATACAACTTCTACTCAAAGTGAAAGTTCAAATCCTTTGAGAAGTTTTGATAACATTTTTCAGTTTTTTGAGAAGGCCATTTGTTCCTTTTTTCTAAATGCAAGAATCTGACCCATTTTTCTCTCAATTTTCTCCTTTTTTGATACCATCTTGGGTAGGTCAAGGTCAAAATAAAGGGCAAAGTAATTCTCTGGATCTATTGCAACTCTGCAGATTGAAGGTAGTTGGAAATACATTGTTTTTTGAGTGTTACAAAAGAACTGTGTCATGTACGCCTACTCTCAAATCCACTGAAGGAGAAAGTTGAATATGTGAGTCCTTGGTGCAAAATGATAGGTAGAATGATTCCAACCTCCCAGTTTAATAATATCTTTCTTTTATTTCCAGGTCAAATCAAACAGAACTGCAAAAATATTTATTGCTTCAAATTTTTGCAAGGTCCCTAAGCCTGTGAATAATCAGGACATACCAGCCATTTTTAGAGACATCTTGTTAAGTTAGCTTTCTCCAATAGATTTTGTCAAGGACAGATTCTTCTTCTGTGAGACATTCATGTCATTCACGATACAATTCTTCAACAAAGATTAATTCACACATTAGGTTCAGTTTACTATTTTACATAAGACAGCACATACACATGGCCGTGATTTTTAGAACCCTTGGAGTAATGTTCACGGCTTTGTATATAATCTTGCAGTAGGGCATATGTGTGATGGTAATTTATGTGTCTCTTCATTTGGGAAAAAGTTTATGCTATTGCTATTAGGGCAGTGCTGTAATTACATTTTCCTCTTCTCTGACATGGACAATGTATATAGAATGGCCCAGGTAAATGTCCATAGAGAAGTTCACTTTCCACTTGTAGTTTACCCCTTATGCCTACCATATCCTTTCTCTTTCTTTTTGTTTTTCCTCCTTCTCTTGGCTACAATACATCCAATGTCCAGCTATGCTATTTTCTTAACTTGATTAAAGTTCTTGCTTTTCAAGTGGTCCCATTACCAATCTAAGAGGGCAGCCCTGGGGAGGGCAGCAAGGGAGAGAAGGAGGAAAGGAAGTTATGGTGAAAAGCATGCACATAGATGTGGGGCACATACACACGGTTCAAAGTGTAGCCCTAGTACTTACCATCTGTGTGACCTTGGGGGACTAGCTTGATAACTGGTGTCATCATGGCCTTCTACAGAAACCTGAGGATAATAATGCCTCTTTCACTGTAAACTGCAAAAGAAGGTAAGGACTGTGAAAACTGAAAGTAGGCAGTATTTGATTTTATGAGTGCACTTAATTAATCTCCACTTCTTTTCTTTCTTCTTCTTTCTTCTTCTTGGTTTCACTCCTATCTTCAGTCCCAGGACTAGATTCAAGAAACAACAACAAATTTCTTGCTTCTGACCAGAAAGTTTGTCATTCTTTGTCTACTTCCATTCCTCTGATAATCTGTTTTCTCAGTGGCTCATAGGGGAGATATAAGAGAAAAGAAATGGAGAAATAGGAGGGACTCATCACTTTCTGTTTATTTTTCCAACATGAAAAGCTAGTGGGTTTACATATTAGATATTGCCATTTATTTCAATTACTACACAAATGATAACTAATACTTTTACTAATATTACTGCAATTGTCTATGTTATCACTACTATTTTTACAATTTTGTGAGCAATTATTATCTACCAGACACTATATCCAACTCTTCATGTAGAAGCAAAGCAGAATGGCAGGTACAACTCTCTCTAATACAGTATGCTAGAAACTTTCCTTTATGGTTGATCTCATTTCTCCTTCACCATTATCACCTCCATTGTTGACATTAGAAAACTGAAGCTGAGCTCAGGAAGTTAAGAATATAGAGAAAATTCTAAGATATTCTTATTGATCCATAAAGAGGCATAACTCTGGTGAAAGCAATAGATGGTGACTACAGTTGGGGAAGTAGGTGAGTCATGGCTCTCAGAAGGAAAGAATTAGCAACTAGAAGCTTACCAGACTGAACAGAGTCCCAGGCATTCTTCCAAGCCATAGCTTCTCACTTGTTCTCAGATGCTCCTTTACATCATGCTAGGCTATCAAATCATCATCCTTAGCCTAGAATTTGGAGTGTGCCTGTGAGTGGCATGTGGCTGAGGAGAACTTGAGGCTGGAATCCTTATTTAATCACAAAACTTGGAGAGGGGAAATGATGTGGTCCTTGATGTGGTTAGCACACCAGGAATATTATGAGTTAGAACTCTGGCATCTAATGAATGTTATCTATGAAAAAAAAGTGCAGATTTGCAAACAGCAAGCTCACAGGCAGCCTTTTGAAATATGACAGTTGAAAACTGTTTGCATCCTTTCTATTTGTTTATTTTTTGGAGATACAAAATCAAATCTGTTTTTATTTTCACTTGTATAAGTTGGTGCTGTAAAAGGAGAAATGGACATTAAAATTACAGATTCTTCTGCTAGTTTGGGAGCCATATGGTAACAGGGACCACACCTTTTCAGTTTTAACCATGGAGCCTAGTGTTATAGTTTCATTGGTTGCTGGTACTTTAGAGAAGGATTTTTAAATTTTAGTCTGTGTTAGAATCAACCAAGAAGCTTGTAAAAAACAAATTTCTGGGTTCTACTCCTAGAGGTGGTGATATATATGTCTAGGATGAAGCCTGGCCTTTTGCATTTTTAATGAGATGGTAATGCTGATGTTGCAGGCCTTTGGACTATACCACAAGTAACATTGTCATACTCCAGGTTTTAGTAATACCCTCAGGTAGTTTTTAAATGTCTGTTATTCTTACAGTTCTAAACTAATATAGCCTAAAATGCAGGCACCCTAGGAATCTCTGAACAGACTCACTCTACAACCCTGGGAATAGGAGATAAAGGAGGCTTGTCTGGAATACCAAATCAGGATAGTGGTTAGATGTGTTTAGCATGCATGCAAAGGTATTGAATTCCAGGCCTACTTGGTCTCACCCCATATAATTTCATTCTGGTTTATAAGGTTAGTCATGCATGCTGTTGGAAAGTAGATGACACATGGCAAAATTAAGGCTTGTGTGATAGAAAACTCTTTCGGATCTGGCTTGAAATTCAATCATATCCTAACTAATTTACAGCCCCATTCTGGGCCTGTCTTTAGCAGATCGCTAAACATATTGAAGCACTTAAGGAAAAAGGGGTGAGGCAAGGCAAGGGAGGATAATTAGAGGTCAGATAAGCTACAGATAAATACTTTAGGTTCTCTGAACCTCTGTTTCCTCATTTAAAACATAGTCATGCCAGTGATATTTACCTCACAGAGTTCTTGTAAAGACTACATGTAAGCATGTCTAAAAACAGCCAGGATGACATTTGGAACATAATAATTCTCAGTTAATATTAGTCTTCCTATTTTTTTCTTAGTATCTCCTGCTGGTAAAATTGGAAGAGTATGGAGACTGGAGGAACAAAAGAAAGGTTCTTAGAAACTGCAAAGTGATTGGCTTCCCAGTACATGAATTAGATTTATTCTATTTTTTTTAAAGGTTAGTGGAAGTACAAGGACTGGCCTGGAAACCTAAACAGCCATTGGTGACAGAAAATTTATAAAATGGCATCATGCTAGAAGATGTATCTTTGATGTTAAAGATAACAGGTGGAATATGGATGGTGAATATTTATATAAAGTGTTTAGTGTTTGACAGTGGAACATAGTAGTACCTAAAGGTTCATATTAAGATAAAAATTATGTCTAATTGAGTGAATAAATATGTGATATAATGCAGGATATAAAAAGAAAACCAGCAACGGAATTTTAATTCCAACTCTGCCTTTAATTAGCCTTGTAACCTTGGGAAAGTCATTTAACTGCCTCCTAACACACACATTCACACACACACACACACGCACACACACACACACACACACACACACATTCTAACATCAATTAAAATTATTTCAGCTTAGAAATACCATGCTATATCATAATCATCAAGACTATACTTTGAATGCTAAATATTTCTATGCAGAGAAGCATTTCAACAACAAAATCTGGCAGAAATAAAGCTTTACAATTAGGGTGCTGATCTTTATGATTGCAGCAACTCTGAAGTAGAATTTGGCTAAAAACCTTGACAAATTGTTTGATTCCTAGGCTTCTCTGATCACAGCAGGACCTTAGAAGGAAGTTGGACCACTAGATACTTCCTGGATGTCAGTTCCCCACTCTGTTAGTGCCATAAAACTGCAGCTATATTTGTCTGGTCACTACCATAACTGCACAATTGGTACATTACCCGCCATGTATCAAGCATTCAATCGATATTTGTTGACTGAGTGAGAAAATGGATTAATGGCAAACAATTCAGGTAATCAGCCTCAGGAAGGTTGTCCCAGGGAGCCTATACAAATCAAATTGTGAAAATTTCTACCTTTTCTGATTCTTTGTAGACATAGCCCCACTTTCTGCCAGTGCTTAAAGACTAATTACAATAATCATTCATGTCTTCATGTAAAAATAAGGTATAACATTTATATTTTCCCAAGGTTCATTATCACATATACTTCATTTTGGAAAGATTAATATGGAAAATTAGCAGCTCCACCACAAGATAATGAAAAATATAGACAAAGCATTTGAAGCAATAGAAAATAAAAAATCTGTTTCCATTATGATCAATCAAAAGTGTATCAGAAAGCCATGTGTGGAACCACACTCCACATCAAGCAGCACTTTTCTAAACACTATATTCAAAGTGCTTTTTCCTCCTTTATGAACTCAGTTAATTTGCCTTAAAAAAATTAACTTCGAGTACCAAATTATGTGCAATATTATTATGATAAATAGTACAGTAATAGATAATATATGTCATTTCTCCCTATAAGAACTACGTAGTCAACTGGGGACATAGACACAAGTACAAAAATCTACACGTGAAGAGCCTGATTATTGCCCATACTAAGCAGAAAAAGGCAAAATTACCAAGATTTTTGAAATGTGCAAGTAAAAACTAACAAGCTAGGATGATACAGGTAGTGGAAGATTGGGGAGGTGGAAAAGCATATTATAATAAAAATATCCAATATGAGATAGAACACATATGAATATCTGTGGAGTCAATCAGTCCAAGAATCAGAATGATGGTCAAGGTTCATCCACAGAGATGTGCTATTTATGGTAGCTGGTAAGGACAGTAAAAGGAGCACTAGTTTTAGCTTCTGAAAATATACTTTAGAAATCCAGCTCTGCCATTACCACCAGACAATGACCCTTGAGCCAAATCTAAGTTTCAGTTTTCCAGTTTGTAAGAGGGATTTTCAGAATAACCAGTGTGGTAATATGTAAAGCAAAAGCACATTGTCAACACACAGGATATAAGAGCAATTCTTATCATGCTTTAGTGCATAAATGAAGCTTACAAATGGAAGGCAGTCTGCAGGTTTGGCTGAGGTGTTTGAACCAGTTTTGACAATGCTGAGTTAATGAGGTTACCCATTTTCAAGTCTTCTGTAAGACAGCTAATCAGGAAGCTAAATAATCCTACTATTCATTCTTGTCCTGTTTCAGTACAACATCTATAGTTTCTGTTTGAATAGTTAATGTGCTCAGTGTGGAGGACTAGATCATATAATGCAGCTTGTTATTTTTATTTTTGGACCAATTCATTTTGACTGGTAATACTGAGGAAAGTAAGCAAATAACTGCCAACTTTCCACTTAGGTTGGCGAAAATATATACACAGATCCTAGCTGTAAATAGGGTGAATGTGGGAGGATGGGTATTGTTAAAGGGTTAGAAAATTTCTAAAAAAGAGGCAGGGTTGTCCTGTTCTTGGAGAATTTCCACCATGCACATTCAGAAAAATGTGTGCATTGGTCTATGCTTCCTGTTTAAGTCACTGTGCTATTCTCTGCAAACTCCCTGGATTTACCTCCACTTATGCCTTCTAAATGACTTCTGAACCTTGCTCACACTTTTCTTTGCCATATAATAATAATAAATAATAATTATTAATAATAATAATAATTAATAATAACAACAACATCTATCACCAAGGCATTTTATTTTACACTTTACAAAGCATTTTTTACTTAATCTTTCATTTGAGTCACCTAAAAACTATGGAATGTTGGCATTGCTCTTTTCACTTTACAAATGAGGAAAGAATTTTAGTAGGAATGGGGGAAACAAAAAAGGGAAAGAATATAAATCCAAGGTGGAAAGAGGAAGGCAGGCTCTTAGAAGTGAAGGAGACAATAGGAAATCAAACTGTCCATTGAGGGCTGAACCTCAGTGACCATAAATTGTGTGGTAGAGTCTTAGCTTAGTGTTTCTTCTTCCTTAATAACCACAAGCAATGTTCATGCAATTTTGATTTGTCTAGAAAGTGGCCAAGTCATGGGTCCTACATTATACCATCTCCCTGCCCCATCAGATCCGGGACCTTATCCATCTTTGCCAAAGCATGCTCTTGATGTAAGAGGGGAAAGAAGATACAGTGGTGCATCATAGAAAATCTTGACTGTAGAAAAAAAAATTATACAAAAAACAAGAGCAAGGGAGCAGTGATGGGAGAAAAAATAAAGTTAAGTTCTTGTCAGATGATAACCTTTTGTTGTTCAAAGGCACATCCCATGAAAGAATGTGTTGTAATGTACACTCTAGTTCTTAACACCATGTCCATCCATATGAACTTGTTTCTTGAGTTTCTTTCTTCTGATGTCTTCAAAATGTCTGACTAATTATTCTCTGTAAACATCAAGGACATATGGATTACAGAAAAGTGCTGACTGAGCATGATATAAAGTATGTATAAAGTAAGCTGATGCTATTGTTCATTCATTGCCTGATATCTGACAACAAGTGTCTTTCTGTATTGTCTGCCTTCTAGACCTTATGACTTGTAAATGGTTGATAAAAGAGAAAAGTGACTTGCAACAGGAAAACTAATAAGACTGGGCACCCTACCGTCATTCAATTTTTGACATGCGTAAGACCCTGCCCAGGAGAGTCTGCAGGGGCAAAATTGTCACTCACAGGATCACAATTCCCTGTTAAGGAGCAGACTGCCAATATGAGCCAAAACAAGGGTCCATTGAGAATCACCACAGGCACAGCCTTCCAACTGAGATGATCTGAGGAGACAGGTAGTTTATGTGACAGAGCTTAACCTTCAGATAGGCAGAAGGGAGACAGTTGCATTTACATCGTGTCTCATTCTTCTCTCAAGTTGTCTTGCAAAGAGCATATCCTTTCTTGGTAGTTGCTGTAATTAGTATATTATTATCTTGTCATTGTTCAAATTTGGTTTACTAAATCATTCTGAACTTCCTTGACAGGTTGGTCAGAAAATAATATTTCATACTTAGGCCAGTTTTCCTAGAAGCAAAGCATGAGATGGGGATTTGAATGACTGTCATTAATTGGGAAGTGGCCTTAGGAGAAAGAAAGTGAGGAAAGTAGAACAGGACAGTGGAAAAAGCCAGGCAAAGATGAGGGTTTGGCTGAAGCTTAGACTCAGCTTGATCTCACACAGAGCTCTGGAGCATCCAGGACACCAGAGACTAGGTCCCACCTTGTGGCAAAGAGGATGATCATTTTTATCCTCTAATCAGTCAGCTGCAAGTTGTTCCCAGAAAATGTATGTAACCTCCCAGACATTTCCCAGTGAACTCCTGTAAACCATGGGTGATTCTCAGCATAAGGTGGGCAGTAGTGAGCTGTAAGCAACCAAAACTTACAGCAACTAGTGGATGGGTGCACCACAGGTAAAGGGCAACTTACAATACTTATTAATATCTATCCATAGGCCCTTTCTGAGGAGAAGTTCCTTCATCTATATTGGAAATCTGTTTGTTCCAGGCAAAGAAACACATTCTTCCAATTTTAGATGTATCTTTGATTTAATCACCATTTGCTGTTTGAAAAGCACTGTAAATATTAACTCATTTAATCCTCATGACAACCCAGGAATATAAGTGTTATTATTTTTTCCATTTCATTGGTGAAAAATCTGAGACACTAAAAACTTAAGAATTTGGCCGAAGTATGCAGCAGAGGTATATTTGATTTTAGGCAGTCCACTCTTTTTATTCTTAGTCCCTAGGCTGTGAGACACGAACTGAATGACCACCACTTTGATGGTAGGTGTGGCATCATAAAACCTCACTTAATGCTTGACACATTGTAGGTGCCTATTTCTTATTGGCTAAATGAACCAAATGAATCAAGAAACAATACTAGATACAACTATGGATCTCTTTGATCTTGTATTTATCAGCTTTTTCTGCACAAGAAAACATCCCCCAATTTAGTGGCTTAAAACAACAACTGTTTAGCTCTCAATTTTGTGGGTTGATAATTTGGGCTGGGGACAACTTTGCAGTTCCCCTGATCTTGGTGGGCTCATTCTTGCATTCTGTGGTCAGCTGCCAGTTATCTAGGCAGCTCTGCCTCTTGGATTGGTTGTCTAAAAGCTGAAGTGTTGGGGGAAAGTGGGATATGTGTTTCTCATCATCTAACTAGCTCCACTGGGCTTGTTCATCTAGCGTGTTAGGAGTGTTGCAACAAGGAGAATAAAAACTTGTAAGAAATCTTGAAACCTAGCCACACCATCACTTCTTTGGCATTCTATTGTCAAAATGAGTCAGTCACACAAGGCCACCTCAGATTCAAAAGGTGTAACTGACTTTATATTTTGAATGGAAGGAGCTACAAAGTCACACTGCAAAAGGGCAAAGAAACTGGGAGGGGAAGAATTTTTAACCATTTTTGCTTTTATCAGAGATCTCATGTGTACTGGTTATATATATAAATCCTTCCTTTATATATGTGGTTTTCTTTTACATATAAAATTTAGAAACTGAATCACTACTGTTAATTGGTTAAAAAACACAATGTACACATCTGAAATAAGAAGCTTGCTTCTGGATGTTATTTTTTTTCCTCTGAAAATATAAAAATAGCAAATCAGCAATTCTACAGTCCTACAATAAATATCTATTTTAAGCAAGGTTAAAATAGATTAAAGTGTTAGACAATAAAATTTGAGTCTCCCATCCACTCATCTTATCTAGTCTTACTCCTAGAGCGACCAATATCAAAAGATGTCTGCATGTATTTATATATATCCTCTCTCTAAATGGAATTATACTATACATATTATCCTCTATTTTGCTTTTTTACTTAGTATTATATCTTGAAGATATTTTTCCTATTAGCACAAACAGTTTTAACTCATTTAAAAATTAAAAAAAAAACACAGTATAATGGTTCTTCTGAGGTCCAGTGGTATTTTTAACTCATTTTAATATTGTTTTGGTGATCTTTTAAGAAAAACTTCGTATAAGTGTAAAAAATATTTTTTTTTGTGACAAGTATGCTTACATGAGATCTATCCTCTTAACAAAATTTTGATTGTGCATTATTGTTGACTATAGGTACAATTTTGTACAGCAGATTTCTAGAGCTTATTCACATTGCTTACTGAAATGTATGGCCATTAATTAGTAACTCCCTATTTCCTCTGCTCCCAATTTCTGAAAATCACTATTCTGCTCTGATTCTGTGAACTTGACTAGTTTAGGTACCTTGTGTAAGTGGAATCATACAGCATTTGACTTTCTGTGACTGGCTTATTTTACTTCATATAATATCCTCAAGGTTTATCCATACTGTTGCATATTGCAGAATTTTTTTCTTTTTAAAGGCTGACTAGTATTCCATTGTATGTATTCATCATATTTTATTTATCTACTGTTGAAAATTTTTGTTGTTTCCACATCTTGTCTATTGTGAATAGTGCTACAGTGAACATAGGAGTGCTAATATCTCTTTGAGATCCTGATTTTAATTCTTTGGATAGATACCCAGAAGTGGAGTTGCTAGATCATATGGTAGTTCTATTTTTAATTTTTTGAGGAACCACCATACTATATTCCATAGCAGATGCACCATTTTTTATTTTCACCAACAGTGTGTGATTTCTCCACATCCTCCCTTACATTTGCTGTCTTTTATTTTTTTATAATAGGCATTCTGACAGATATGGGGTCAAAATCACAATGTACAAACCTTTTATATTATGAAAAAATTAACTCTTTCATCTATGACAAACACTGCACTGATTTTTAAAATCTACTTTATTAAGAGATATAACATTCACATAGGAAGATGCACTGATCTTAAGTATATATTCTCATCAGTTTGAGCAAATATATGCACCTGTGTAACCATCACACAAATAAAGACATAGAATATTTCTAGCAGTCCAGATAGTCCCTTGTGCCACTTTCCAGCCATTCACCTTACATACCCACAGAAACAATCACTATTCTGGCTTCTAAGAACATAAATTAATTTTTGCCTCTTCTTGAATTTTCTATAGATATAATCATATAATATCTGTCCTCTTTATTTAACATATTTGTTTTCAACTATGGCATATTTCATTTTGTTGCTTCTTGTTTTGGAGGAGTATTTCATTGTATTTTCCTACTGAGAATTTTTTATCTGTTTACTTGATGGACAAATGTGATATTTTGTGTTTGTACTCTTGTGCAATAAGCTACTATGAACATTTTTGTACAAGTCATTTTGTGTACACATCTATTTCTCCTTAATATTTATCTAGGAGTAAAATATCTAAGTCATAAGATAAATGTTTTTAACTTCGGTAGGACTTGCCAAACTAATTTTAAAGTATGTAACATTTTGTCCTTCCATTAGCAATGTGTGAGATTCCCAGCTGCTCCACATTCCAACACTTAATACTTTCAGTCTTATTTTGATATGAGTGTAATGTACTTCCTTGTGACGTTGTTTTCCATTTCCTTAATAATTAATGATGTTGATCATCTTTTCATGTATTTGTTGGCCTGTCTTTTGTGATGTGCTTTGTGAAGTACAAGTATTTTGTACATTTTGAAGGGGTTTACTTCATTTTCACATTGATTTGTAGAATTCTTTATTTACTCAGGATATGAGTCAGTCCTTTATTATACATAGGCATTACACATATTTTCTTGGTTTATGGTTTATTTTTTTAATTTTCATAATGTTATCTATTTTAAATAGCAGATTTTAGTTTTTATGACATCTTATCTGTGTTTGCTTCTCCTATGGTGAGTATTTTTATGTCCCTTCTAAGAAACCTCTGTTTCTTTTTCCATGATTTATTTCAAATTAAGTTTTGTTTGTGGTATGAGATAAGAGTCAAAGATACTTTTTCTCTCTATAGAAATGCAGTTGTTCCAGCATCATCTGTTGAGAAGACTTTTCTCATTAAATGGAGGAGATATCTTGGTTCCATTTCTTAGCTTTCTATTTTATTCCACACTCTACTGGCCTATCCCTATAAAAAAGTTATACTTCATAAATTACTGTCACTTTTTAGTAAATATTGAAATCATGTAGTCTAATTTCTCTGATTTTATCCTTCTTCAAAATAGCTTTTGTTACTCTAAATCTTTAACACTTCCTATATTAATTTTAAAATAATCATTTTATCAATTTCTACAAGAAAGACTACTAAAATTTTAATTGGAATTATGTTGAATATTATCAGTTTGGGGAGATTTAATATCTTAAAATTTTTGAAACTTTCAATTCATAAACATAATATGTCTTTACTTAGATCTTCTTTAATTTTACACAGCAATATGTTGTCATTTTCACTGTAAAAGTCTTGCATGTCGTTCACTCAATTAATTCCTAGAATTCGATGTTTGATGCTATGTAAATGGCATTGTTTTAAATTATATTATCAGTTAAAGAATTTTTTTCTATTCTTAGTTCAGTAAGAGTTTTAATTATGCATGAATGTCAAATTTTATCAAATAATTTTCAATATCTATTTAGATGATTATATTCTATGTTAATTTAACACATTATATTAATTGTTTTTAAAATAATAAATTAAGTTTGCATTCCTTAGATAATCCCTACTTGGTCATTGTTTATATATTTTGAATTCATTTTACTAAGACTTTGAAACAAATATTTGTGTCTGGGTTAATGAAAGATATCAGTTGGCAACTTTTCATGTTTCAATATCAGGGTTATGCTAGCCTCATAAAATGAGATTATTAGCTAAAACTTGTACCTTCTAGCTACAGCAGCTGTGTGTGTGTGTGTCTTGAAAAAAAATTGGAGCAAAAAAATTCAATTCTATAAGATTATACATAAAATAATATTGATTATAAATTTGAATAATTCATATTTAATTACTTAACTATCCTTCATCTATTAATTTTAATGTTTGCATTTAAAGACATAATAAGTTATATATTAAGCATGAAGTTTATGTAATAAATTATTTAATTTTGCCTTTTGAATTCTCACACAAAGAAAATTATAAATTAGATATAGTAGAGCATATATTTATTCTCACTGCTTTCATTTTTTATAACATAATGTCTTTTCTCTGCCTTTTGTTCCTTGCCTCCAATTAGGAAAAAATTTTTTGAAAAATAACAAAAATCCTGTTTTTATAGAAAAACCATGCAAAAATATTATGAAGCAATTCTTCTAAACACTGCAAAGTCTTGAGCAAGAAGAAAGACAATATAAATGTTGCCTGGCACTTGCCACCAAAGTGCTATCTGAAGCCAAATATCTGCATTCTAATGAACTCTGTATTCTAACCATCATTTGTCTGAAAGACTCATTCAGTTATCTGTTAGTTATGGTGACATGTGATTCAGGAGCACAGAGAATTTAAAAAGGAGACAAAAAAATGTCCTTCGGAGCTCAGGTTCAACCATAGATTTCAAGAGTAGATAAGAAATACCATGGGTATCCACAACAATAGGAGTAACCACAACAAAAAATAAATGAGCACAAAAAGGAATTGCTGGCTAGTCTCAGATTTCTCCACAGAGGCACTCAATATTGGAATACAAGGGGGAAAAGTTCTAAGGGATTGAAAATACAGCTGTAAAATTTGTGCCCAGCTATCTTTTATTCAAATATAATGTTAACACGCAGACATGTTTGAGCATGCAATATTGAAAATGAGAATATTCCTAAACTCTGCTTATACCAAAATACCAAGTCAATTTAGAAATAAATCCTAGTTTAAAATCCGGAATGGGGGAAGAAATCATGGTAAATGAAAGAGTGATAGGCACTGAATCCACTGAACTTCAAAATCAAGTTCAGACAATAATTATTATATTGATCATAAAACTTTTTGGCAAAGGAAGCATAATATATCAAAGCCAAATATATATTAATTATTAATTATATTATTATATAATAATATAATATATATTGTAAATACTAAATATTGGGAGAGGAGTCTGAAAAGGATGTACTAGTTTCTTTATTTTTCAGAGCAGGAAGTCAATAGAGGTTGTCTAAATTTGAAACATAAGGTTAAAAAAATACTCTAACATTTTAATGTATCTAATTTATTGATTTCAGATAGCTCTTTTGGCAATTAATGTCAGATGGTGAAGAAATATTTATCTGAAGCTCAATATTCCTTAATTTCAATGCAGTTTTTGTCTCTTGCCTTTGGTTACATATAATTATATTTTAATTAAAAGTCTAAGTATGTGTAGCATTATAGTATGATAAAAATCTTTCTAAAATAATTTATATCTATTTCTATTAATCATTTATTATTTAGATAGATATATTTATATAAACACACCTGAGATAATATTCCCTAAATGTTGACACTGATTATTTTTGAGGAATAAAATATGGAATAATTTTTAAAATATTGTCTTTGTTTTTTTAATTGTCTGATTTTTTGTATAATATTTGCATTACTTATTATACATAAATCATTCTTTAAAGTTATGGAAATTAAAGTATTAATATTTGACTTAATAAATTCAAATTGGAAATTGCAATGGTCAAAGACTTTTAAAAATATATATGTATAAAATAGTAATCTAATAGAAAAAGGACAAAAGACAAACATAAAGATGAAATATTATTTAGCAATATATTAGGAATAAATTAAAATTCAAATTAGCTTTTTTTAACTGCTAATAAAGGATTATTGAGACAAGCCTTCTCATGCCTTGCTGAGAGAATTATAGAATTATAAATTGATGTAACTTATCTAGCATGAAATTTGACAAAGTTCATCTGGTTTTAAAAAGTATTCATAATCTTTTCCAGCCTCAGGAATTTGAGCCTGTAAAAATACTGAAAAATAAAAACAAACATTTGTAAAAATAGATGTATATTTCACTGTTACTTCTAGAAAAAGAAAACAGGAATTTTCAAATCCAACAATAGAAGACATAGTAGAGTCAATAAGTGAAAATAATTTTCACTTATTGAGCTTTAATGTGTCCAATTTTGTCAAGGGTTTTTTATATGTGATCTTGTTTTATCTTCATAATGACACAGGAAGTAGGGACTATAAACATTTTACACCTGAGATTGCTCATCAGCTAGATTAGGAAACATAATGGAGATGATCAAACTAATATATGGTAAGATTTGTACTTCCTCTAAAGTAATATTGTGTATCCATTTTCAATGAGGTGACTTTTGGTGAGTCATCATTGAATTTACCTGTAAACAATGTCAGTCAAGTATAAATGTTATTTCATTAAAATTTGGTTATAGGTACTTACAGTCTTGAAAACAAATCAATGCTGACTTCCGTTTTCCAGTTTTCATGCTAGAAGCTTGGAAGTCATCACTCTGTCCTCGCAAAAATTTGAACAGTTAGAATAATCAACAAATCTTCTTAGATCCATAAGAGAGAGGAGGACACAGGGCAAACTATTGTCCCCAAGATTGGAGAGATAGACAAGTCTATCCAGGGAGTCTGGGTTTGTGAAGCAGAGACCTGTAAAAACCTTCGCAAAAACCAGTGCCAGGGTAGAAAAAACCTGAAGCATAACTGAATTATTTGCCACAGCCTCAGTGTGAACATCTCTGAGAGTTAAACTTTCTAGGCAGATCCAGTCTTAGAGGCCACCCCACAATTTTGTGAGATTTATCTTTAGGAGCTCAACCAGGTTTAGAGTAAATATTGGAGAAAAATCCCCTGGTGCTTCAGGTAGGAGAAGGAAAAGAGTTATTTTGAAATATATCAGAGCAGCAGTCCCCAACTTTTCAGGCACTAGGGACCAGTGCTCCTATGAGAATCTAATGCCTGATGATCTGAGGTGGAGATGAGTTGATGATGCTAGTTCTGGGGAGTGGGTACAAATACAGATGAAGTTTTTCTCGCTCACCTGCTGCTTACTTCCTGCTATGCGGTCCCATTCCTAATAGGCCATGGACCAGTACTGGTCTGCAGCATCAGAGCATGTTGTTCTTAACAAGGCTTGCCCTCAGGAGAAACTAATTAAACAAAGCCTAATCTGATGGGGTATTATCAGAGCCTAACTAAATAGATTAATAGAAGAAAGAAAATACCTAACTCTAGTGGATTCTAGCCATCTTGTCCCATCTAACAGGGTAAACACACACACACACACACTCACACACACAAAACAAAAAAACTGAAAAATACCCATGATGTTCACAGACCAGAGACATAGGCTCAATAAAGACAGACCTAATAATAGGTCTGTACGCATACCTCAGAGATATGGCAGATTCAGTTCCAGACCACTGCAATTAAGCAAATATCACAATAAAGTGTAACACAATTTTTTGGTGTCCCAGGGCATTTAAAAGTTATAGTTTACTCTATAAAGTATTCTATTAAGAATATAATAGCATTATGTCTAAAACAATATACATACCTTAATTTTAAAAAGACATTATTGCTAAAAAATGCTAACCATTGTCTAAGCCTTCAGCAAGTTGTAATTTTTTTGCTAGTGGAAGGTCTTACCTTCAATTTGTAAAAATTGCAATATCTGAGAGGTGCAGTAACATGAAGCACTATAAAATGAGTATGCCTGTATAGAACACTTCACCTCTCTCTACACCTCACAGCTACATTACTAAAAGCATATTTATAGCAGCTCTTTTTACTAAATTCAATATGTCTGGTTATCAAGAAAAAATTATAAAAAATACTGGAAAGCAAAAAGAGAACAAAACAAAAATCCAAATAACAAAAAAAAACATTTGGAGAGCAAGTATGAAAATGAGCCATAGCAGGGATATTGTAATCATTAGACCCAGAATTTTTTTAAAAAAACTGATTAATATAATAAAGACTGATGTATTAAGTAGAGAACATACACAAACACATGGGCAATGTAAGCAGAGAGATGAAAATCTTGCAAAAGAATGAAAATGAAAAGCTAGCGATCAAAAGCACTATAACATAAATAGTTTTTTGTGAGCTCATTAATAGACCGACATGGCTAAAGAAAAAAATCTCTGGGCTTGAGTACATCTCAATAGAAACCTCCAAAACTAAAAAAGAAAGAGAACAAAGAGTGAAAAAAAATCAGAACAGAATATCCAAGGACTGTGGGACAACTACAAAAAATGTGACATATGCTATGGGAAAATCAGAAGGAGAAGAGAACTGTGGGTAGGGGAAGAGCAGAATGAGAAGAAAGAAGAAAAGGAGAAGAAAAAATGTTTGAAATAAGAATGACTGAAAATTTCCCCAAATTAAAATTTGGGATATAGATGTTTATCACAATGTTATTTTTCAAAAATATTATTAAACTCTAGATTTGCATAATAAAATTTAGAAAATAGATTAGCATATAGTCATATGTAAACCTGCACCATTAAGAGTTTTCAAAGATTATTTAATGATTTAGAAAAAACATAAAATATAAAATTAAGTGGGAAAAGGACATAAAAATTATCTTAGATCTCAATTCTATCTATATATCCAAAAAAATGTTAGAAAAAAACAGAAGTAAAATACATTTAATAAATGAGTAGATTTGTATATAGTATTTTTCTTCTTAGTATCTCTCTTAAAATTCTGTAAATGCATACACATACTATTTTCATATTGAAAATAGAACATTTTTTAAAAGAGGATAATGTGTTAGAGTATTCTGAAGAACACCACCACAACAAAGAAATTGTGTTTCAATAAAAATGCCATCACAATGAGGTAGGAAAATGGCTATCGGTTCAGTAAGTTATCTATTTGTTGGATATCCATGTGAAAAAACAGTTTGATTCCTAACTCACACTATACATAACAAAAAAAAAATCTGTTCTAGGTTGAACAAAGATCTAAATGAAAAAGATAAAATGATAAAGTAAAAAAAATTTGTCCCATAGAAATATAATGCAAGCTAATTTTTATTGAGGTATAATTCACATACCATACAATACATCCATTTGAATTATACAAGTAAATGATTTTAAAAATATATTTTAAAAAATTTTAATTATAATTGACATTCAATATTATATTAGTTTCAGGTTACAGCATAGTGGTTAGATATTTATATGTCAATTATTTTTAACTATATTCACACAGTTGTGCAACTATCACCACAATGAACTTTAAAACATCTTCAGTATTCTCTACAAAAGCTTGTACCATTGGCATTTGCTCTCCTTTTTTCCAACCCCTCCATCTGTATGAAATCATTAATCTACTTTCTTTCTTTATAGATTTGTCAATTATGAACATTTAATAATAGAGTCAAAAGTATGTGGTCTTTGATGACTGTTTTCATTACGTTTTTCAAGTTTCATCTATGTTGCAGCATACATTGATACTTTATTCTTTTTATGGCCAAATAACATTTTATTTCAAATATACCATTTTGTTTATTCATTCATAAGCTGATAGAAATTTAGACTGTCTTCATTTTTGCCTATTATAAATCATGCTGCTATAAACATTTGTGTACAAGTTTGTGTCTGGATATGTTTGCATGTCTTAGATATATACCTTGGAGTTATATTGTCACTCTAAGCTTTAACTTTTGAGAAAATGCCAGACTGGTTTCTAATGCAACTGCACTTTACATTCCCAGCAACAATGTATGAATGTTTCCATTTCTCAATATTCCAGCCAATGCTTTTTTTTTTTTTATTCTAGCTATCTTGGTGTGTGTAAGTGGAATCATGTTGTTTTGATTTGCATTTTCCTAATGAATAATGATGTTGAGCATTTTCTCATGTGCTTATAGGACACTTGTGTATCTATTTTTTTTTTTTTGAGCAATGTCTTTTGAGATTTTTTGCCGTTTTTTAAATTGGGTTATCATTTTATTGTTGACCTGTAAGAATTATTTCTATAATCTAGACATGTCTTTTATCAGAACTATGATTTGCAAATATTTTCTCCCACTCTATTTGTTTTTTCATTTTTAAATATTTTCCTTCAAAGCATAACGATTTTTAATCCAACTCATCTCTGTTTTTCCTCTGATCACTTGTGCTTTTAGTATCCTAAGACAGTGTTTTCTAACATATTTACTTCTAAGAGTTTTCTAGTTTTGGTTCTTATATTTATGTCTATTATTCATTTTCAGTTAATTTTTACAGAGGGTAAAAGAAAAAGATTCAACCTTATTATTTTGTATGTAGATATCCAGTTATCCAGGACTATTTGTTAAGACTATTTTTTTCCCTCTGAGTTAGCATGGCATCCTTTTGAAAACTGACAATCAGTATAAGGGCTTATTTCTGTACTCTAAATTTTATTCACCTGACCAACATGTCCATCCTTATGAAGGTAGCACATTATCTTGATTACTGTTGCTTTATGATGCCCCATTATAAACTTTGTAAAAAAGTGAAATTAATTTATAACTATATTTGTATTTAATCTAATATATCTAAAATATTATTTTAACATGTAGCCAATATAAAAAATTCTTTATGAGATATTTTACATTATTTTTCAATTAACTTTCAAAATTCAATATTCTCTATTTATAGCATGTTTCAGATGACCACATTTCTAGTTCCCAATAACCGTATATAGCTAGTGGTTATCATATTGGACAGTGCTTCTCTAGAAGAAAAAATGGGTGAACACTTTCATAACCTTGTGGCAGGCAATGATTTTTCAAACTATATTTTAAAAAGCACTAATCATAAGTGAAACAAATGATAAATGTGGTCAATAAAATAAAATATGTTCATTAATGGATATTATTAAAGCATGTCATAGACTAAGAGAATAATTTCAGTACATATATTAAACCAATGATTCATATCCAAAATATGTAAACAATTCCTTCACATCAGTAAGTAAAAGACAGACAACCTTATTATTTTTTTAAAAACTAAGTCTTAATTGGAGATTTTACAAAAACATATGAAAATTTGCTTAATGTTATTTCGTTTCATGAAAATGCTAATTAAAAACACAAGAAAATACCACTTTGCAACACCTAGAAAGGAAAAAAAAAGGAAGTGACAACACTAAATGTAGAGCAACTGGAACTGACATTGCTCATTGGGAGTGTATATTTGTGCAACAATTAAAAAAAAATGATTTGGCAGCATCTTTAATGCTAAACATTTTTTTTTCTCAATGCTATCCTTAAGTATATACCAAACAGAAATGAGTACAGAGTACACTTGTCCACCAAAATATATGCAAAAGAATGCTCATGTCAGTACAATTTATAGTTGTCAAAAATTGAAAACACTCATCAACAATGTAATAGATAATTATATAATGATATGTTCACCAATGGAATAGTAAACAATGGAAAAGAACAGATGGCATGTATAACCAAAAATATATATAGCATTCACAGACATAATATTCAAAAAAAATTTTTGAATATAAAAAATGAAAGCAAGCCATATATAGATGTGTACCTTCTGTATTGTCCCATTTATATGAATTGAAAAAAAAAGCATATGAATCTGTCAGAATAATGGGCATCATGAGTGAGAAAGGACCAGAAAGAGCTGGCAATATTCTACATCTTGATCTGTGTGAGGATTGCACATAAAATTTCATCAGGTGATGCACCTAAGATTTGTGCATTTTATTGCATGCATGTTACACTTCAATATAATTTATGAAAAATTTCAAAGTATAATATGAAGCCATAAAAGATTTCTATAGGTCAAACAACCCAGGAGTGATAGGAATAAAAATTTAATGATGTAGAAGATGTCTTTGCAAGGAAATAAAGATTGCTTAGACTAGAGCATAATATAGACTTTAAAAACTGTTTTATCCTTAATTTTTTAGTCATTTTGGTTTGAATATAAATTATTTTTATATTATGGTAGTTTTCAAGGCTAAATTACTTTCATGATTTGAAATCTCCGGATATATTTAAGGGTAGAAAGAAAATAATTGCTATAATGAGTAAAAAGGACTCTTCTGCCTCAAGCTTACAAAGATAACAGGGCATTTAATGGAGCTTTTTGTTTAACTTTAAAAGCACCCTGCATGGGGGAACCCTCTTTCCATATAACTTAATGATCCAAGAAGAGTTTTTATGAATGACAAACTACTGTGCTGTGTGTAGAGTAGTAAGGAAGCAGAAAGAGTAAGCGGGTTGGCTTACTTCATTACAGATCCAGTAGTTTATCTTGTTGGAACTGTGCAAGGAAAAGACAAAATGAAGGCAAGTAAATATATATTAGATATGGCACAAAAAGAACAGTTATTACTTTGCTAGGGACAGCAGCTCTTTAAAGGATCCCCTGGCACTTACAGATGACCAGACAAGGAAAGAAAAAAAAAAATATGTCAGATTATGCAAAAAGATCCAGGAAAATATCTGGCCAGTTTCTCTCCATTTTATGAGGCAATTATTTAAGCCTGTGTCTTAGAACGGACTCCCTAGAAGCAAAATTTGAAATAAGAATTCTTTGGCTTATGATTTCTTGAAGGAGTACTAGCAAGTGAAATTCCTAAGGAAATGAAGGAAGCAGGATAGAACATAGATATGGGCACTACATAGTCAAGATTAGCCTTACTCTGATGCCTTAAGAAGCTCTGGAATGGGAATCAACTACAGAGTTGTCCTAACCAGAGACAGGGACGGGGGTACATTTGTGAACTCGAATATCAGTTAATCCTGCAGGCCTGGCAGAGGGAGAAGGGGCAGCAGTGAGTTGTTAGCCAATACTCTCAGCCACTTAGGAATGGGGGCACTAGCCATATAAAGGGAAAGTGGGAGGAGTGGTAGGAGCATACATATACCTTCCAGAAATGTATTAGTAGGGGTCTTAACCTCGCTCTTTTTTGCTTACCAAAGGCAAATGAGCAAGCGTCTATCTGGTTTCATGTTTAGGTTAGTATTACTAAGACTTTAGCAATTTTTCAAATCACATTTTATATATATATTCACATACACATATGTGTGTATACATATATACGTGTATATATCTATCTATACATATATGTGCCACTATCAAATCATCTAAACAATATTTTTGCTTAAATTGACTATTTTTTATAAATAAATCACTCTTTTGTTTAAGCAATATTGTCTGTTAAACTATATATTTGGGTTGCTATATTCTTAATATATAGTCAAAAACATGTACCACTATAAAGATTGAGGAAAGAAAAGGATGCATAAACTACTCTGGCTAAATCAATAACCAAGAGAGAACAATGAGCCTCCCCAAATTCTACATGAAGGCATAAACCATGGAGGCTAGCTACATGTGTTTTCTGCAGAATTTCAAAACTAAAGGTCAATAATTACAGAAAGTAGTGTCTGTTCTTTCTACATTTAAAAAAAATGCATTTCAAAGAGTTTCAAGGCAGCTTAATTGTTTCTAGAACCAACCTTATCTTTCCTATATATTCTTTCTAGGGATGTGGCATCCCAACCTTATCTTTCCTATGCATTCCACTTGATGTAAAACTGTTAATTATGGAAAAGTATGTACTGTAATTGAAACTTCCCACATATCAAACTTGCTATTGCCTACTTTTCAGCCTATATAAGTGTCACTCGCTTCCCTGAAGTTAGAGCACTATTTCAAGTCTTCTTGAAGCTCTGCTCTTGGACTATAGTTCTCAGTGAGGCCCAAATAAAACTCTTTCTTAAATTTACAGAGATTCAGTTGTCTTTTTGTTGACAATATTTAAACACAAAATTATGTTATTTGTGCTACAAGTACCATTATTTGAGAAGCCTTGGTTTAAAAGGTTCCAATGGCATGCACACTTGATCTCAAAATGTGGCCTTTATTATAGAAAACCTATGATGGTATCTGAAGCGACTGTCATAAAAGCTATATCTTTGCATCAAGATAGTTCCTCTAAAAGGTCTTAGATTGAAAAATGTGTCAACCGAAAGGGAAAATCATCATCAGACATTGTCATAGTTAATCTTACCTCTCGTATACAGCAGGGCTCTTAGGGAATAGAATACTAAAGAGGTCAACTTTGCTATTTGAGGTGGAGAGAGCATAGATCCTGCCCAGGGTTGTATGCTGATATAGGTCTGACAGAATTAGGGAAGAGGAGAATATACTTAAGGGAGGCTGAGGAGACGTGATCATGGTGTCAAGAAAAGTTTCAAAATGCAGCCTGGCTACACTCCTAACATGAATTAAGATGATTAAGATATCCTGTTATTAGTGAAGATGTAGACATGTGAATCAATGAAACAGAATAGAAATATACCTATACAGTCGATTGGTTTATGACAAGATTACCAAGATGATTAACGGGCAAGGAAAGTTTTTCAATAACTGATGCTGGATTGCTAGATCAACTGAATATTCATACAAAAAAAAAAGAATTTTGACTATTACTTGACACAACACACACAAAGAACCCGCAAAATAGAGCATTGTCATAAGTGTAAACTTATAATGACAAAACTTGGAGAATAAAACAGGAAAAAAAATCTTTGTGAATTTAGGGTAAGCAAAGATTGCTTGTTACACAAGAAGCATGAACCATAAGAGAAAAACAGCGAATTGGACTGCATCAAATTAAAATTTTTTTTAAATCTCTTTAAAAGGCATTTTTAAGAAAACAAAAAGGTAAACCACAGAGTAAGAAAATATTAGCAACACATATATACATCAGACAAAAGACTTGTATCCAAAATGTAAAAAAAAAAAATGCAATTCAATAAGAAGGCATACAACCTCATAAAATACGGGCAAAAATTTGAATAAAGGTTTCACTAAAGATATGCAAATGATTAATAAACACATGAAAAGCATTTCAACATCATTAGTCACCAGGGAAATGCAAACTAAAACCACAAAGATACCAACACATATTGCTGGGCAAAGGGGAACCAGAATGTACTGATTTAACTTTTGGAGGGTTTTTTTCCTGTACTTTAACATTAGGTCTTTTTAATTTTCAAGGGCAAATGTAATTAGGAATTTCAGGAAGTTAACCTGAAGGGAGATGAGGGTATACAAGATTTCATTAGGACAATTAAAAAGTTATAATTCTAAAGATGCTATTTTTCTTTTTCATAATGAACTTGGGAGTTCCAGGATGCTCAGTTTTGTATGTCATTTCAGGCTGGAATAATGGGCTCCCCTGGGTCCTGCTTCAGTGATGCTACATTTCTCTCAGGCAGGGAAACAAATGACACCAACTTACCCCCCTGACTTTGTCATATCCATATGTGAAGATGCTTTTATGTGGTGATTCCAAAAATATAGGGATTTAACTTCCACTGCTTGAATAATTGTCTCAGAGAAGTGGGATTTTTTGATATTTGATTGTGAGGCTCAGACGATAGAAAAAGATGAAGGGTATTATTAAATAAATGTCTGTTTCTGCTGTTGGAATAGATACATCATCATCTTGGCTATCACCAGTCACCACTAAATGAGTGTGCATTTGTCACAATTCATTTAGCAGGCTTTCAGGACTGGCTGGGCTCGAGCCTAGCCAAGATTATAGACTGTTTAAAGTCTCTAAACAAGAGTTCATAATAAATCCCACCACAAAGCCAAGGCCATGCGTGAAGGGAGCCAGGTTATTGCAGGGCGTTGTGAAGGGGATAAAGATGAGATCAATACTGCAGAAAGGGGCTAGGGAAAGGAAGGAAGAAAGGCAGAACTTTTCTGTAGATCAATCTGCTCAGATTTTTCTATTTCTATATGAGCCTTACTAGCTTCAGGCAAATCACTATCATCGCTTTCATCATTATCATCAACAAAAGCCACTAAAAGTAATGGAAACTGTGTAAATGTCCAACGAATTGGAAGGAGTTTTTACAAGAGGGTGCTGGAGCAGGAAGAGTCATTATAGCTAGTCTATAAGTAATGCCTGCAAGGAAGTGGTGTGATTCTTTCCTTGAAATCAATTAGAATGTTTTACAGTAAATGTGTAGGTGCCATTACAAAAACTAGAAAAAAAAGATGTTGTGTACCAAGCAGCCAATCTCATCTTGAATAATCTTCTGAGCAGTTTGAATTAGCAGACGATCCCATCTCAAATCTTCTGCATTGTGATGTGGGTGTCAACACTGGCAAAGATGTATAGAGTCAAAAAGTGGAGGAGAATCCTCAGGGTGTTTGCTAGAAAGTATGGATGGATGCCAGGTTCTGGTCTGTGAAGATGGAGAGAAGTCAGATATAAACAATTAAAAACTCTATGATGTAGCAAGGATAGGGACAAAACCAGGTACAGGGACCTGTCCAAACCTAATCTGTAGGGATGGTAAGACAGAGTAGAAAGAGACAAGTATAAGGAGTGGATGGGACATAAATAATGTCAGGAGGAGAGGATATAAGGAATCCTGGAGGTGGGCAGACAAGATCATGAAAGCTTCACATCCCTGCTGAGTTTCAACTTCATGTTGAAGATAATGGGGAGATACGGGAAAGCCTTATGACATTAAAGGATTATAAAAGTATTATAAGGAAATGGTTGTACTTATAGGGTGGAGAATGTATTAGGGAGAGAAAAGTTAAAAAAAAGGGATATTGGTAAACATGGCTACACTCATCCAGATATGAACTGATCTACTGAAGAAGCAGAGTTAGAGAAAAAAATATATATATATGGTTTTAAGGAGGCCGGATTGTCATGGATTTGTGATTAGATGACTTCCCTGCTTTGCTGTTTGAAGTTTGATTGACAGTACACTACCTCAGATTTCTCACAGTTGTGGGATATCTAATACTTATTGCTAAGGTATCCATTCACTGATATATCCAAGAATCTGCAGGAAACATCCTCATGCATCTCTCCTTGATCTGGAAGATTATGATACCATTTTAAGAAGTTGAGTTATCTAATACAGGAGGATCAATTATGTCACTGGCATACTTCTAGTACTAGAGGCCTGTGGATTGCAAATGATATCTACTCAAGAAAGACTGTCCTGCCTCCATGGCTGCAGCTACTGTCACATTTGCATGAGTCCCTGTTGTATCCAAAGCAATGCTTTGTTCAAAACAACCTTTGGCACAAATCTCCGCAGAGGCTACAGTGATTCTTCTTAATCTTTCACCAGCCCAGTGATAATTTTTTCAGCAAAAGATGCACCTGACAGAACTGTTGTGGGATCTCAATATTAAATTTATTTAGATCCAATTGATTTTACTCATCAGGGTGTAGGAATGTCCCATAAGATGGAATGGAAAACTTTCCACTCTCTACTCTCTACAATCTCGGAAAGCCAGAGTCACCATTTTTGCACAACACCCATGTCTTAGGTCAGGTTCTCAGAAGCTGGCCCTGAGGCAATGTTTTATGTGAAGATGGTTTATTGAAAAAAGTGTTTTTAAGGAAAAACTGTGGGGATGTACAGGAGGGAAGAGGGAAAAAGCTAAGCAAGGATATAGTTTCAAGCAAAGCCCCAGTCTCAACCTGACCCTATGGGAAGCATGAAGTTTAAGTTATACCTCAGAATTTTTCTAGACTTAAGGCAAAAGAGCTGGGCTTTTCTACTTGTTGGCCAAAGTTTATTCCTAAGGATATAAACTACAAGGCACTGCAAGCGATGTGAGTATAGAAGCTACAGTAGCCTATGGACAGATCTACAATGAACTTTAAAGCTACAGCACACAGAGTTGAGAGATGGAAATACAGAGAAGGTAAGAGGGGGACCTGAGGGGAACAGGGAGGAATACCAACAGTGCTCGGACTGTTGAAGAAATGTTGTGAAATCAGACTGGCAAAAAAACCAAGCACCACTCTGAGAGTTGGAAATCTCAGATTTATTATACCAGTGGTCCCAGAGGAACTAGCTCTCTGAAGATCTGGGCCCACAGCTCAGAGGCAATTTTGCTTCTATATCTGTGCTGTTATAGTTGGCATGGCCTGGTTGGTTGATTTGTCCTCAGAGGGTTCAGACTGCAGGAGTTGCTATGGGCTACAAGCAGTTATAAAGCAAGATATTTTTAAACAGAAACTTAGGCAATACATCTGTTATCTAGACAGAACAAAGGGGAAGGTGAGTCTTCAGTTGATTTCAAGATCACTTTGCCCTTCGGCCTATGCAGCAAGCATGTCTACAGAAGTAGAACAAAGAGCTGATAATAAGGTTAGTCATTTGAATGGAAACTCCTCTTCAGAATTATACCTGGTTTTGTGCATGAAGTGTCCCACCTCTTATTTTTGTATTCTCCTGATCCTTTTATCGTTAGTTGCCTCATTTAACTTACTGGCTCTGGATTTTTTGCCATGTCCGATTTTTTTCCCATTCAATCACCATTGTAAAGTTTTTAAACTTGAAGGGAGATGATAGAGACTGATTCCTCTTTTCTAAAAAACCCTAGATTCTTTATGCCAATTTTCCTATAACCTTCAATCTCTTCATTTCAGTAGTGTCTCCCTCATATATGTTCGACCTTTAAGTATCCACCTTATCAGAAATGCTGTTATCATTAAATTTGGAATGAGGAGTCTAAAATGATATCCAGGATTTTCACTTCATCTACTGGGTCTCTGGGCATGCCCACAACCCAGGAGCAGCCTTTTGGGTCTGAGCTCCTTGTAGGCACCTTCCCTGGTTCAAACAGCTTAAAGGCCAAGGAACCTACATACTGGGAGATTCTCTTGGGCTTCCTGAAAGGTATGAGAAAGGTATGAGTGAACTTCTGAGAGGACCTTCAGCCCAAATTCTTTTCTGAAACTAAAAATATAAAGGAAATTCAGCTATATTTGTTATCTTAAGATATGCAATTCTTACAAAGAGTGACAGAGCTCAATAAGAACTATGAGATTATCTGGTTATCTCCTTCATGTTACAAAAGAAAAAACCAAAGCCCAGAAAAGTTAGTAGCATGTCCCAAGTCACCCAGTTAACTGATTCCAAGGCCAATGCTAGAATCAAGGTCTTATAATTTCTATCAAGGTAAATATACTTCTGAATATAAAGATTAAAATGACTATTAAATTATCTAGATTTTATTGCCCCAAATTTACTATTTTATTTCATTACATTTTTATCTCTAATCTGCCTACTTTTCATGAAAATCTTTAAAGCTTTTAAAATTAATTTCTATTTCCCTCAAAACTATTGTCTAAATGTATTGAATTACTACTCTATGCTGTTTGTAGTTAATTGTCAGTCTATCTGTAAGTATTTACTACCTTCATGAGCTTAAGAGATCAAAGAATTAGTCTTTCAAAGAAAGTTTTTCAAGGCAAAATGCAAGCATAGATCACAATTCAATGACAACAATAATATATCTTCTGATGGTATTATTCCACCACATATAATCACCTCAGCTCAGGAACCAGATGTACCACTTGAGTTCTATTTCCAGTATTCCTAGTTCCACCGCTGTTTAGTAGTGTCCACTTGGAAACATTATTTAATCTTTGTAGTTTTCAATTTCATCTGTGAAATGGGTATAATAATCGAATGTTTCTTATAGTTTTATAAAAATCCATGATGCATGCAAAGTCTTTAGCATGATAGCCAGAATATAAGTAATCTATATTAAGGGTAGCTATTATTGACTACTTTTTCATTAGTGAAATATAATTTAGACACCATAAAAATCATTTTAAAATGCACAATTCAGTATTTTTAGTATATTCGGTTTTGTGATCATGTCACTTTCTAACCCTTGAACATTATCATCACTTATAAAAGAATCCCCATACACTTTAGCAATCATTCACATTCTCCTATTCCCCTAGCAACCAAAACCCACTGTTTATTTATGAATTTGCTTATTCTGTATATTTTATATAAATAGAATTATAAAATATGTAGCCTTTTGCATCAGGCTTCTTTTACCAAATGTTATGTTCTCAAGAGTCATCCATGTTGTACCATGTGTTAGTACTTTATTCCTTTTTAGGGCCAAATAATATTCCATTGCATGAGTATATCATATTTGTTTATTCATTCTTCAATTGATGGGCATTTAGGTTGTTTCCCTTATTGACTATAATGAATAATGCTATGAACATTCATGTAAAAGTTTGTGTGTGGATATATTTTTTCAATTCTCTTGGGTATGCCTAAAAGTGGAAATACTGAGTCATAAGCTAATTCTATGTTTAACATTTCAAGGAACTGATAAACTATTTTCCAAAATGGCTGCACCACTTTGACTTTCTACCAGCAATGTAGAAGGGTTCAAATTTATTCACATCCTCTTCAGTGATTGTTATCTGTTCTTTTAATTACAGCCATTCCATTCTAGTGTATGTGAAGTGGCACCACATTATGGCTTTGATTTGAATTTCTTTAATGATTAATGATGTTAAGCATCTTTTTAAGTCCTTATTAGCTATCTGTATATCTTCTTCAGAGAATTGCCTATTCAAATCCATTGCTCATTTTTAATTGGGTTTATTTGTATTTTTATTTTTGAGTTGTAAAAATTTCACACATTTTTATTGGGTATTATTTTATGAATCAGGTGACATTCTAGAAATTGCAAACACAAACATGAAAATATAGGCCAATTTCTGCTTTTATGAACTTATACTCTAATGGAGGTGTACATAACAATAACAAAAATAAATAAATAAGTAAATGAACAAGAAAAATGAGGACAATAAATGTTCTCAGGAACATTAAATAATGGAAAAAATAGAGATATAATAGTGATGAGTACAGTGGGAACAACATAAAATATGGTGGATATGGAAAGATATTTTGAGTTGAGATGTGTAGCAATAGAAAGTACCTATCATGGGAAGATAAACTACTATTGTAAAGATGTATCAAGATTTCAGTAGCATGGACGGAAAAGAAAACCGTATTCCAAAATAAAGTGAACCACATAGCTGAAAAAAGTCCCTTTTAGCTTAGTGACATGGCTGATAGAATTTCTGGTCAACTTGGCCCTAATCTCAAATTACATAGAGATATGTAACTCCTGCCCGAGATTTCTTTTACATGTTAACATGTAGGCAAATTATGCTTTGATATATCTTGAAAAAATATTATACCTCTTGAATTCAGGGCCCATACAGTGTTTTTTGTTGTTGTTGTTGTTTTTGTTTTTGTCTTGTTTTTTTTACAGTTTGTTGGGTAAGTACATATCTATTAAATATTTACAATCCAAAGCTAGTCACCACCATTCTATAGTAATGAAGCCAAAGAGCAAGGTATAACTTTAAATTATCCTATATATTAAGAAAATAGATGGCTTGGTAGAAAATTAGGCATTTGACAATGTTCCTAATACTAAACTTTCTTTAAAATCATTATCCAAAGCAAATCCATAAAATATAAAGGTGACTGTGATTCCTATTTGCAAACAATGCATAAAACATAAAGTAACAGGTACAAAATTCTCATTTTCAAAATGTGATTTGGAATGTAGTGCTCTCTTGCTTGTTTTGAAGCCAGCTGCCAGAGGATATGAATAACAAGATCAGAAAAATCCAATAAAGGCTAAGAGTGCTTGTGGCTAATTCCTTCTTATTTGGGTATAGTTCCACCTAGATGAAGGACAGATACCTGAAACCACTGCACACATTTCACTGGAATCTAGGCAAGACAAAACAAAACAAAAACAAAACAAATAACAAAAAGGCCCTCTGTTCAAAAATCCAGTCTAATACAAGTTGAACTATTCAAATGAACATTTAGTAACACCCTATTGTGAAGGCTGGTGCTTCAAGTATATTTGTTAAGGGTAGAAATTCAAAACTAGAAGTTAACAAAATGCCTCAGAAATAATTAAAATATGAAAAAATCTATTATTAGTAGCTATTGGGCAATTTTTTACTATTTATTGGCTTCCTACCATGTACCAGATACCATATGTAGATGCTGGATCCCAAAGATAAAAAAAAAAGACAAAATTTGTTCTTAAAAAAGCTTGCATTTTAGTGGAGAAGTCAGAAATAAATAAGAGAACTTTGGAACATAGTAAATACTACAAAGAAAAAAAATGAGGTTACGTATAATGATAGAAAGAGTTGAGTGGACCAAGATTATATAGGGTGATTAGTAAAGATGTCTGTAAATTTATAAAATCTGACTTGAGATTTGAAAGATTAGCTTAAATATTTCATGTTATATTTCTGTATGTTGCATGTATGTTTAACTTTGCTACAATTAAAGAATAAATCTAGCTTGTATTATTTTTTATACTTTTCTATTTTCATGTTTAGTATTATAAACATCTAAAAAGCCTTGAAATAACTAGTATTATTGGAAAAATACTAGCATATTGAAATATCTACATTTGAATGTTTAATATTTTTCAAAATCTAACTCTACCATAATCAATGTTGTCCTGTTCCAATGCTTAAAGAATTTGCTTGCTTACTTTCTGGATCACTTAGCTGTTGCACAATAGTGCTATGTAACAAACCACCTCAAAACTCAAGTGTTTAAAACAATTCTTTATTCTGGTGCATGTATTTGTGAGCAAACTGACCAAGAATTGGATTAAATGAGATTGGCTCAAAGCTGCATAGTAGATACAGGCCTATCTCATAAGTTTCTCACCTTCCTTAAATCAGTAGCTACCTGAGGCAGGGTCTTTTCATGTAGAAATGTAGATTCACAAGAGACCAACAGCATGAATAAAGCACATTTCAAGCTTCTGCTTGTGTCACATATACTAATATCCCGCTGAGCAAAGAAAGTCATATAGCCAAACCTTAATTCAAGTGGTGGGAACTATATCTTGACCATGATGTGGCCTGAGGACGTCTCATTACCAAGCTCATCAGTGGGGCACAGAAGTAACCTCTCTTTGCAGTAAAGGGAGGAACAAATATTTGCCATACAAGAGCCTAGTCTATTACATCTTTCATTTACCAAATATTGAGCAGTTAGTGCATTCAAAACACTGTTTATGTGCTGTAGGGTATAAAACATAAAATAGAAGTACAATTTATGTGCAAAGAAACTCATTTAGATATGCTTATTTGAGTCAATAACACAAGGTAGCAAGTGAGAAATGTATTCCCAAAAACTCATGTTAAAAGTTTTGGACATTCAGAGAATGAAATTACAGATACTCCTGAATTTATATTGTCTTTTCAATATAGAATATCTTAAGTTGAAAAAAATACATATACTTACTACCATGTCTACACCTAAACACATACAAACTCACGCATATATGATACATTTTATTAATGTTGACCATATGTTGTTATAAAAGATGCTGTCAGTGTCCCATGCATTTCCCCTTGACACTCACTTCTCAGTAAGTACTAATGGATTCTTGTTGCAAGAATCTCCAGTCCTCTATCTAAAGGCTTTGTCTGTCCCAAGATGCATGTACAGCCTGTGCATGGGATTAGCTGGTAGGGCCAAGGACTTAAAGCTCAGGGAGCTTCCCTTGACCAGAGTTGAAGAACAAAATATCTCTACTTGGCTAATAAAACTTTCCAGCAGGATAGAGCCCTCATCATTCACAGAGGTACCTGGTTTATCGACCCAACTTCTGTTGGACGCTTCCCTTCTCTTCCCCATCTCACTTCTCCAGTCCCTGCCAGTTTGTTTCAGATCACCTCCCAAATAAACTGCTACTAGTACTCAGATCTTCGTTTGAGAGTTTGCCTCTGGGTAATCAAAACTAAAATAATGAAATAAACAGAAATAACTCAAATTGATGGTATTGGACTCTATTTAACCCATTTCCCATGTTCTGGGAATACTCACCAGCAGCAGTTGTAGCTGCAGCGTTTACCCCGATATAACTCTTGGATTACAGTCCTAAACTTGCCTCTAAAGTTTGCCTTGAAATATCTCACTTGTATTATTATTTTTGCATCACTTTAGTATATTGTACTTTAGAAACAAATGACATCATCTGTTTATAACATTCTGTTTTTAATAGTTCAATCTCTGAAAATGTAAAATCCTAGAAAATGTAGCATTTCTATGCTGATGTTAAATGAGCCAGCAGCGATCTGCACATTTTTTTTTTCTAACCAAGAAAAGGGTTTAAGATAGAAACAGCATACTAACATCAAAAAGCCTTGAAGCAACCAATGTTTGGCTTGGTGTCTGACTTGGAGCTTTTTATTTGTGCTTAGTTTCTGTATAAAAAGCAGACGTTTCCATCTCTATAGCACACATCATATGCCTTATCAAGCAACACACTTCAAGTTAAATTTGCATCACTCAAAAAAGGTGATACACATATAACTGAAAGAATTGGGGATACATTCTTATGTAAACAGCTCATTATTCATGAGGACTTAATAACACCAGAACCATGCATCTAGAATCTGATCCTTTCCTTCCCTACCATTATTATTTTCTTCCTTACCACTATTAATTCTATAAACATTTATTAAAAATTTATTCTGTGAGCAATACTATTCTACTTTCTTGAGATTAATTAGATTTAGGCCTGGTTCCTCCTACCTTCTAATGATTTATAATCCAGGTAAGAGTGAGGCATGGAAGCAGATAATGAAAATTAAACTATAATATGAACTATGGCAAATGCTATAATTGAAAAATAAACAAACTGCTCTCTGCATGCACCCAAACTCACTCTAAAATGAAAGTTGCTAACAAGATAATCTCAGATAATCAGATATAGGTGAAAATGGATTTTCAAAAAGAGAGAAAAGCCACTACTGAATATATAAAATATAATTTAATATAAATGAAAATCATGGTTTAATATTCATTTTTTGGGTCAACAAAAAACTCTTTTTTTAAGATACAGTCTGGCATTGGATCCAATCTTATGAAAATTTAGGCAGAAAAACAGCATTCCAGATTTTATTCAGAGTTAGGGAACTGGTTGCCCAGATACTGGAGAACAGAGAGGCCGATGAGAGAAATTGTCTCACTTGGACACAAGAGGCTGCAGAGATCTGAGGAAGGCTGGCTTTGAGGAAAGTTGTCTGCTGGAGATAAGAAGCACCCTTTTTTCCTCCCTCCTATCCTCTCTCATCAAGTCTCCTATTGGCAGAATCCAGTAAGAAACTGCTGCAGAGGGAGCCTAGGAAAATAAAAGCCATGAGGATTGAGTCGGGGTAGAGTGAAAAAGGGAATGGAGGACAACCCAACTCAGCACTGGCACTGGAACTAAATTTTACACCTAGGTTATTATAGATTTTCTCTATAAAGTAGATAATACCCACTTGCCCACTCCTCCCCTGAAACTTTTACATGAATATAATTTATATTTTTATATTACATATAATTTATATTTTTATATTAGATGTAATTGTTATTTGTATTTTTATATAATTTATATTTTATGTATTATTTATATTTATGAGTAAAACTTAAGAAATAACTACAGATTACCTAAAATTCACATTGTGATAATCAGCAAGCAAAAATAATGCCGATCTTTTCAAAATAAAAATATATGTAAGCACTTTTATATCTTTATGCTTTAGTATGTTGATCCACTTTATATTTTGAATAAAAGTTGTATTACTCTTGATCAGGCCATTTAATAAGTTTGTGTCTTGCTAAAGGAGCAGAGAAGCTGAACTTTTACCAGCATAGCAGTCTTAGTTTGTCCAAGTTTGCTTAGATTGTCCTGGTTTGCCATTATATCAAGCCAGTGGATTAACTTTTTCTGATGTGTTAGCTGATGCTTGAAGTATTAAAAGCCTGGGGGGGTCTATACCCGAGTTGTAATATTGTTCCTAATTTAGTTAAAATGTCCCATCCTAACAAGGGAGCAGGGCAGCTTGGAACTATTAAAAACTCCTGTCGTAAGATCTGATTTTCAGATTGCCAGAACTACATTTGTAGTTCTTGAGAAGGACTTTTCTGCAAATGCAGGGAAAACAAAATAGGATACCCCTGTATCTAAAAGAAGTTTAATTTGCTTACCCGTTGATGTCCAGTCACCTGAGGTTCCTTTGGTAGTGATGACATTCCTGGACAGGGGCAGTGAGAATGGCTCCGGGCCTCTTCAGTCACACACTTTCCAGACCTGGGCTACTAGTGTGTCAGCTGGCAGCCCTCCTCTTCGGGAGTGTGGACAGTCAACTCTCCAATGCCAGTGATTAGTACTGGTTTCTTTACAAGTGTGGCAGGGGCTTTTCAGTACAATCTTTTGCCCAAAGTCCTGCTTTCTTGAATTTGAAGCAAGAACTCATTGTCTCTTAAGGGATGCTTGCCACGTACCAAGGGTTTGGACAATTGCAACAGGCATAATTCTGGCTTTTAGTTTTTTTTTAAGGTTTTTTTTTTCTCTCTCTCTCTTCAAGATCTCAATTGTTATAGACTATGAAGGCCATATCTAGTGATTGATTTTGGTTAGTCTGTGGCCCCATTTGTAGCTTTGGAAGTCTGTGTCTGATATCAGAGGCTGCTTGGCTAATAAAATGCTGGCCTAAAAAAGCTAACCCCTCAGACAAAGTGAGATCAACATTAGTATATCCCCTAAAGGCTTCTTCTAGCCAGCTATAAAAGCTGGCAGGGTTCTCATCTTTTTCTTGAGTAATGGTCCTTAGCATCTCATAGTTCGCTGGCTTTTGTATTTCTTTGTTCATTTCCCCAGTGAAGGCCTCTAAAAATCTGGCAGGTCTAGCCATTCCTTCTTGGGCATTATAATTCCAATCAGGATCAGCTAGGGTACTACATCTGATCCAGAGGCATAGCCCTGGGGGTTTCTAACAAAGGCCTCATTTGCCTCCTGACTGGCTGCTGTTAGAATGTGGTCCTTTTTCAATGGTTGTACAGCAGGTGGCTAAAATAAACTGGATGTCTTTCCAGGAAAGATCAAAGGCCAGAGTCAGGGTTTGAAACTTGTCTGCAAACTTGCTTGGATCTTCAGAATATCTTCCTAATTTTTTCTTACAGTGTTAAATGTCAGTGATGAAAAAAGATATTTGCACCTTAATGGTGCCTTTCGCTCTAGCTACCTCTGTGAGAGTCAGGATGGTAGAAGAGTAAAATAAAATTCCACTTTGACTATGAGGAGGGCTAAGAATAGCCTCTGGCTCTCATGGTGGAGCCTTTAGAGGAGGAGAATTACATAGGGGTTGCTGAGCTTCCCTCTGAGGGTCAGGCAGGGTATTAAGTAATGAGTCATCAGCTATACCTGGCTCTGGTTGTATTTGTCCTCGCCATGAAGCTTCTGGTAGTCTAGGCATAAAAACGGATCTTGGTAGAGGGTCATAAAGGCCTGAATATATGGAACTTTTGACCATTTGCCATTCCTTTTGCAAAATAAGTCTAATTGAAGGATGGTACTATAATTAAGACTTCCATTTATAAGCCATGGCTCCTGACCTCCTAGTTTATATTGTGGCCAAGCTACAATAAAAGACAAAGCATTTCTTTCTCAAGTTACTGGAATCAAATTTGTCCCAGTGGTTAAAGATACAGCCAAGAGGCAAGTCCAGTGGGGCAAGTATGACGGCTTATTTCCCATAGTGGCATGTAAAAAGAAGGGAGAGTCTAAGAAGAGTTTCACTAGTAAAAACAAGGCCCTTCCACGAGGTGTCCCTCGGGGTGGTGGCCAGGTCCAGAAGAAGGACTTCTGGTGTGTCCCCCTGTGAAGTCCCTAACTTAGGATGCTGGACATCTCCAGCCTTAGATGAGTATTACTTTTCTGATGCTTAGACTCAAACTTAGACTCAGCTCTTGATTTGGGCTTTGGCTTGAGTTTTTTCCATAAATTATGGGCTATGGTAACTCTGAGTAACCCTGGGTGTACCTCTTGGCTTTTGGCATCCCACCAGTTGAGAAACAGTTGTTCTATAAATGTTATAACCTTAATCAAAGCTCATAGAGCAAGGGAAGTCAAGGAAGGTGCAGAATGCACATTTGAGTATAACTTGCTTTCAACACTAGAATCCTAAGATTTACCAGATCAAAGGATCTCTTAAAATAAAGGGAAGAAGTCTCTGAGGGCCACCCAGGTGGACAAAAACAAATGTCGAAAATAAATGATTCAGAAGAGAAGGTCATAGGGAGTTCCTATTCTGGGAAAACTATACTCAAGATGGAGCAGATGGCACAGGGTGAATTACAGCAGAAAAGCAGATTAAAAAGGAGCTCAGCCTGAGGTCCCCAAAGGAAAGTAGCCAGATGGTAGAAAAGAGCCAGAGAAGTGAAATCAAAGTGGTACCGGGACATAATGCCATAAGAATAGAACATCCAAGACGAAAAGAAAAACGTCTCCCTAGAAAGGGGCTTACATCCCGGCTGCTGGCTTGCCACAGAAGATGTAACCAGAAAGTGGGGCTCCCCTCTTGGCATGCTGTCCAGGCTTTTGATGCCTCGAACAAAGAATTGAAGAAGACACTGAAATTCTTTCTTTATTAGAAAGAAAAGTAAAGCAACAGTACATTTCCAGACGTGAAAGTAGGCCAACCAAGAGAAGCATGAGCCAAAAGGCTCAAGGGCTCAATTGCAGAGTAACAAAGTCTTGGAGCTGTTATCCCTATTTGCTGTGAGTAGTTACTTTTCTTAGAGGAGTGAGTTTTCTTGATTGACAACTAAGATTGACAGGACTCAGTGACTCATTTACTTTCTGTGCATGTTTTTTTCCCAGAATTCAGTTGCTTATAATGTATCAATAAACTTCTGGGCATTATAATGACAGTATAATGAGGCTCAGGTGAATTGAAGGTTGTTGGAATCTTCACTGAGCAGATGAGAGTAACTGGCTGAAGCTAGAACCCAATTATCTGCTTACTCTTTTCCTTGTAGTAGTTACTTTTAGCCCAAACATGCCCTCTGGCTTGCTTAATTGTAGGTGGACCACAGTGGATGGACCCTTTCTAGAATAGGATGACCTCAGCATCATTGTAGGTGGACCCGAAATCTTATATCTAACTGTCCTGCCTAACTCTTTTCTAAGAGCCACGAACCCTTTTTATTAGTATGGATGTTGAAGGACAGGTCTCTGCTTCTATATCTGCTTCCTGCTGAGGAGGGTTATATTCCCTGCCTATTGGGGTTTATGTAGTTCTTTCCTTTTCTGTCTTAGTTAGGACTGGGTCTTGGGTATCCTGCTGAAGGGCCATCTCTGTCCCTAGACAAGGGTAAAGATACAAACTTGTTATTTAAATCATATATCTAGTTATGTTTCTATCATTAATTTGCCCATCAAGCAGATAAAGGAAAACAGGCTTGGTTAATGCCTCTGAGAGAGGGGGTCTTTCTCCAAAGAAAAGAGGAAAGAAAAGACTTAACTAGGTTTACTAAAAAGATTAAGAATTTTGCAAATGATGGCCTGTATCACCCTTACTGAATGCTTTCTTGTTCTCATTGTAATCACTTCTCTTCTGCTTTTTTCTTTCATTGAGTTAATTACTTATTAAACCTATGCAGGATTGAACCCCTCCTCCCATTTACCTGCACACATTGAAATAATTTCTTTTTTAACCTAAAATAGAAATGCAAAGAGGCAGGGGTGGGGAGGAGTGGAGGGATAGGTAATGGTGTTCAAGAAAAAATATTGTTTAAAGGAAGATCTAAAAAGAGCTAAAGGTAAAGAAGACAGGTGTCTTAGGGCTCGTCTTAGTTGATACACCTTTGGCCAACTCTCCCCTAGACTTTCCCTTATTTCTATTGATGAGCCAGGCAGCATTTTCACTAGCCTGTGACAAGTCAGTGAAATTTCATGATCTCCAGACCACCATCATGAGAAACCATTATTATTACTTATCTTTTCTAAAATCTTTATAGTTTTATCCCATTTTCTTGCAACACCTACATGCAGAATACACAACTACATGGTTGACATCAAATGCAGCCACTAAATCTGCAAAGAATTGGGTTTTAACCTCCCTCAGCCCAAGAATAGCAGAGAAGTTCATGAACAAAGCAGCAGCTCAACTAGGCACAATTACCTGGCTAATAATAATAATAATAATAATAATTACAAAAAAGGAGTAGGGAGAGGTGTGTATTTAAAGTACTAGAGCTGTCCCTGTACTTTTTAAAAATCAAAATCCAATCTGACCTTAGGAGGAACCTTCTTAATACTTTGTTTTCATCTGCTCAGCTTTTCTACCTATTGCTTTTGTGAATCATTTGTGAACAAAGCTTTTATATTTCATTCTAATTGTTAAAGATTGTTCAACAATTCTTGTACAATGTAACCAGGAATTTTCAGTGACATCTCAAATTAAACTGAAATTTCCATCTTAATCTCTTTCTTTATGACAAACACCAAGCAAATATTTTAGGACTGTATCTGGACTGGGACCTAGATACATAACCTTATTTTAACTTTATTGAGATCAACATGTGTTTTATTTTTCAGGTCATTTTAAAAAATCATCCATTTTGTATTACTTACCTGTAGCATTGAGAGAAGAGAAGAGGCATCTGCAAGTAAAAGTTGATGCAAAGCAAAGGGTCTGCAGAAATAATTGACTCAGCTGGTTAAAACTGCTCTCTCTTCTCCCATTCTGTCCTATGCTCTTTAGTAAACATATTTTCCACAGCTGCATCCCCCACCTCAAAGATTCTGCAGCCCTTTTTCTATCTCTGTAGCTGTACAGGAATGTCAAGACTGTGGAACTATTTGCTGTGTTACAGTGAGCTCAGCTTTTGGAGAAGGAACGCCCTGAGTGGCAAGGAACCCCATGAGCGGCATGGAACCCCCTGAGCAGGCGCAAACATCAATTAATGCTGCTCCCAGTCTGTAAGCCTAGGAGTGCCATCTCTTTGTTAAAAAAACTGATAAAGGTGCTGATAACACCAAGGGTCTGGAAATTCCTTCCCTGCAACCCCCCCACCGAAGCTGCCTCTTCCCATTCTGAGTAAGGAGGGGCATGTAGAACTTCAGACAAAAGAATCACGTGCCTCTTGCATGGACACTGAGAAGGTATATAAGCTGTAAGAAATTTAACCAAGGGAAGATCATGCTTTGGGTCAGTCGAATGCCCCATGCTCTCCACCTGCATTAAAATTCTCCTTCCTCTAACAAAGTTGTCTGAGCTTCTGAATTCCTCCATTGGGTGTTCAACAGCATGAGTTGCCATGGGTAAGAATTAAACACCTGTCCAGAGCCATAGAGAAGGGTATCTGGTTAGGCTCACTAACTTGCTGAGTAATTTCTTCCTACCTGTCAGCCCGAATGGACATGGTTCATATTTTCATCCCAGAAAAATTAAAGATTACTACTTGAAAGAGAACTTCAGGGAAGTTCTTGATTAAGCGACATTAAATATTAAATCTGTAAGTACAATTTACTGAAGAGGAAATTTCAGGATTTTTCCACTCAAATGACTAACACTGTAATCAGCTCTTTGTTCTGCTTCTGTAAACATGCTTGCTGCATAGGCCAAAGGGCAGAGTGATCTCAAGATCAAATGAAGACTCACCCTCCCCTGGGACTGTTCTGTCTATATAATAGATGTATTGCCTAAGTACCTGTTTGAACTGCCTGTAACCCATAGCAACTCCTGCTATTTGTGGTGGTTTGAGTTCAAACTGATCAATCAGCTTGTGTACAATTCTTGCATATGTGGAATGTTGTCACTGAACACACAGCCTACATCTTCAGAGCACTAGCTCCTCTGGGACCATGCGTAATAAACCTGGATTCTCTTTCTCTCTGAGTAACTACTTGGTTTTTCACTGGTCTGATTTTGGACTGGTTTGGGAAATTTTCCACAACATTACTAGAGTACATTGATTGAGCTTTACCTCCTTCCTTCACTCAGTGAGAAGACTGAGATTGCAGGCTTTGGAATCAGATTGCGTGGATGTGAACCCAGAAGACACTATTTACCAAATATGGGAGCTTGAGCAAGTTTTTTAGCTTTTCTTGATCCATGTTTTCCTTATGGAAAGGGATGATGATAATAATATACTGTTATTTGGAATAAACATGATAATACATATAAAAGACATAGAAGAGTAGCTGGCCTAAAATAAACACTCAATAAATTCTAGTTTTTTTTATTTCTACCAATTAATTACTCCCATTCCACTTCACCCTTGGGTTGAACATCATTTACATAATTTTCTAATGACTCTTTCCAAAGAATTTTATCATGTAAAATAGATCAAATGAGTTCTATTTAATGATTTAATTAATTAATCAGTTGGGCTTTATTTAAATTAAGTCCTAGACATTTTTATCTAAGATATATTAATTTGCTTGGCCTATTTCCTGGGCTCTTGTGAGAAAAAATGCTTGAGTAAAATATACCCTTTATCCTTGTCCCAAATTACACTGACAGAAGACTCTTTGAAATGACATTTCTGTCAGGCAATTCAAAGAAGTATGAAAACAAACAAGCAAGCAAATCCCCTGCTGGTCTGGCTATACTCTCTATGTGATAATTAAATGCAGCTTGAACAACCTTCTACTGAGTCAGGGTGCTTTCACGTTTTTTGACTTCTTTAATGTCCACCTAAGATTTTAGTAACTCTTATTTAGATTAGAATGCAGTTTTTAAACCCTGCAGGGTCTAATAAAAATGAGTGCAAGTAGAAGAGAAACAATGGGTTGTCAAGCTTTGTGGGTTGTAGGTGTGAATTTTCTTTTTCTTTCCATTTTTTTTCTTTTCAGTAATGAATTAAAAACATATATGATTTGCCAAGATAATGTTCTCTAAAACTGGAAAAGTAACACAATGTAAGAAAAATATTTCAATCCACTGACTATGTCCTGTGATGGCATTTGGGAAAGGAAAAAAGATTTCGTTCCAATTTGCTCTAGTTTTTAAGAAACAAAGGGGAATTTTTAACTTTTTTATTTGGGGGCTTTGTTCTTTAACTTTTATCATTTTACATATAACCATTGCAATTTAATAATCTTGTTGGATTATTATTATTATGTTTTTTAATAAAGATTTATCTTGAGAGAAACATTGAGAAGTCTAATTTTTATTTCTTTGTTTTTGGAATGAAAGTTGTTTTAATTTATATACTTAATCTTCCCAGTGAAGATGCTGTTTGGAGGACATACTCTTTATTTCAACACCTTTCTCCTTGATAAGACATTCAAGGTGGTTCCAAATAGTCCTATAAAAAAGACAAGAATTTGAATTTATGTGTGGGAACAGTGTGGGGGAAAAAAGAGTATAAGAAACAAAAGAAAAATTAGTTTTTGTTATAAAAAGGACAAGAGGTGGGAGGTTTCTTTTTAAAATGTAAAAATAGTATCAATTTTTTTCTACTCTTCTAAAGCACTGAATTCTTCTTCAAAAGTGGCGCTGTGTCCAGGCCAATGACAACCCAAGAATCACAGATGGCCTACTGCATTTTATATTATCTACTTGTTTTTGCATTATTTAGTCAAAGGAAAGCAAAATTCCTGGGTTACATTTCTCCTGCACATGTGGAGATGGTGCCTCTGATCTAAAATTTAATGTCATGGCCTCAGACTTCTGGATAGTTGCTATCACTATCCTCTCTTTGAATAGAGTTCAGTGTAGACCAGACAAAAACAGAGAATGTCAGTCAGTAATACCTATATTTATCATTTTCATCATTAGAAATTTCAAGGAACTCTTTGTCTCAGAAAGAGGCAAAACATGAACATCCAGATTTCATATATGAAGTGATGGAGACCCACAGAAATTATGAGGTTCATACAAGATCCCCCTTATTAGAGATGACATCATCGGCTATAAGTAAAAAGAGATACGAGATGCTAAATATCTACAATGTCTCTCCCCCAACACAAAAATAATAAAAATGGCATTTTTTATTTTGTCCTATTATATGAAAGAAATTACCCTAAAACATCTTCTAACATTGTCTATATTATTTCCTTGGCGATAAATACCACTTAGTACTATGGAATTTCTTATTGCGTTAGTATTTTTTTCTTGTATCATACATCTTCATAGGTATTTGTTTCTTCACTTAGCATTTTCAAGATATTAATAACAGATAAATACTCTAATATATTTTTGTACGACTCTGGGCACTTAATACTATGCTTTACCTAAAGCTGGTTGTACTATGAGCAAACATTTATGACTATTCAATTAATAAAGTTGAAATTGTTAGCAAAACAAAAGGGATCCATCTGCTTGCACATGTCTGAGTCAAAGAAAAGATATGTACAGGTTTTGTGGGAAAGCAAGTAAGAATTTATTTTATAGAGTGGCAAGTCCCAGAGATATAAGTAAGTAAGCTAATGTTCCTCCTGAAAACTCAGGAGTAGAGATTATGTAGGGAAAACTCAGTAGTCATGGAAACTAAGGTAGTAAGAGGTGTGGCTGCTACTAATTAGACAATTGGATGAGGTTGGGGTAATTGATCATTGTGTTTAGTTTTGGAATCAACCACGGTGCCATCCCATCTGGTCTTTTGGCCAGATTCTGTGGCCAGTGGGGTTGTCATTCTGCCTCAATGGGCTTGGGGCCAAAACACAGCTAAGGCTAAGATGTTGTACTTAGTGTAACAGAAATTGATTGTCTCTATGATTGTAGATCTGAGGCTCAATAAGTCTTATGTCTCAAGGCTTAATGATTAAGGAAGTAGGCATACAAAGGTAAAGAAGGGAGAAAGGGTGGAAAAAGCAAGTGAGTCACAATGCCATTATCTGGACAAAACTATTCTCAATTAGAAAAAAACTATATTAATAAAGTAAAATGAAGTTTGTGTGCAGTTATAGTGTGTTTACAAAATGAACATGATGAAATGATAACTGGGTTGTTTGAGGTTCAGATCATAGGTCTATATCTTGTGATTGGCAGGTCGCTTCATGTATGTAAACCTGAGGTGCTTTGTAGCCCATAGTAAATGGGCAGATGAAATTGGATACTCTGTGGAAATGCTTCAGTAATTTCCCTCCTTCACATTCTTCACCTTATGTGCATTCTATCTGACTTTAATTCTTACTAATTTCTCAGAGATTGAGTTAAATCAATTGAATTTGTTATGTGTTGGGTAGAATGTGGAAATTTTAAAAGTAAGGAACACCATCTTGGTGTCTCATCGCCAGTGAATTTCAGTTACCACTAATGTAAGTTCAAATTAATTTTGACTACATAATTTATAGCTCTATCATAACAGTAGGGATGTTGAAAAAAATTACATTCTTTCTTCTCTTTCACCTCATATAGAATTATCCTCCTTGAGATAAATTCTACTTATTGTAATGAAGAATAATAGGAAAGCTGGACAATAAGAGCTCATAAACTCTTGAGAAATTCCCAGAGGAGCTGATCAACATGGTTCCTCTTGGTTATCATCTAACTTGCCTCAAAAAGAATGTAATAATGGTCACCTGATCTATGGAATCCACTAGGAAGGTAGATTCATTATGTGAATCTCTATGGTAAATGACTCTCTAGAGGACTGCTCACCTTGAACTGGGATTTCAAACCTCAGATTTAAAATGCTGCTTTATTTTCATTTAGATAATCCTTTGTGCATGTCCAGGTCTCATTCATATTGTGTGTAACATGCCACAACAAATAGTAAATCATCCCCAGCTAGAGCACTAATGCTAGGTTACAGTAATTTTGCCCTGAGTACTGAAATACTGGCACTTTCAGGATTGTTATCATATAATGTTATTTCAGTGAAGAAATAATAGCACTTTTCTCTATCTCTTAAAAATATCTTCTGGCATTTTCTAGGACATTAATCATAAAATCTGTGTTTAATAAAAGAAGAAATGGAAAATAAGAAATAAATTAGATTCCAAACAGTACTGAAGAAAACTATGTGAATGCAGAGTATTTTAGGAGGTAAACCTTTTAGATTTTTGACATGTTAAATCAAAGAATCTTAATAATGAGATATTTTTCTATTCCTTCAGGATAGGAAATGTTGAATAAAGGTGAGTGAAAAATATTTCAATATATTTCTTCTCTCCAATAGTTAAAATGAAACTGATGGCTTGAAAATAGTCACTTAAAGCTAACAAATAGAATTTAATTTACATTTACAGATGGAATATTATTTAATTAGCACTGTTTTCATGGCCTAAATTTCTTTATACTTGATGCAAAGTCAGTTTAGTATTAACATAAGAATGAAATAAGATAATTATGGAAGTATTATAATTATATAAGTAACCTCAAATATTTTGGGACCCTCCTTTATTACATTTAATAAAAATGTAAGAATCACAAAGGATAGTCATTCCTAAAAGTGGTTCACATACAGTGAAATAGAATACATTGTACAGAAAACTTTCCTAAGATCTATGTCTTGTTTTTGTTCCACCATTTACCAGTTCCAGAGTGACATGGGACAAATTATTTAACCATCATGAATATCAGTATTCTTATTTTTTAAATGGTGAAAGTATTAGCTTCTTGCTTCTTCTTGGATTGTTGTGAGCATCAAACAAAATGATGAATGCAAACACACTTTATAAAATGGTGAAATTTTATACCAAAGTGAAATGATATTCATCATCTTTGTTCTCTCTCGGTTCTAATTCTCAGTACAGCAATTCTTACTAACACATTTTAAGGGATTTTCAAACTTGCAAATTAGATAGGTATTATACAGTCTCATAATCCTATCTTTTCTTTCTCAGGGGGATGATTTGTTCAGTACTAATCAAGAAAGTCCCTTACCAGATGTATAACTGCTTATACTTTCCAGAGCACCTTTTCTTAGTAAATTATTTAGGTAATATAAATCTTAAGTGGCTTATTTTCTTTGGGAAATTTCTTGAGAATAGCACAATGCCTTGTCCATAGTACATCCTTAATATATATTTGTTGATTGAATGAATAGACTTATAAATTAATAGTAAATGATCTGAAAGTAACCCCACTGAGCAGCAAACTGACCAGTGAAGCTTTGTATATTTGTGCTTAATAGTAATGATCTCTCCACTAATGACTCATGCCCTCCCATGGGCACAGCAGCTCACATGCAGTCTGCATATTTCAACACTCTCTAGAAAAACTGTATTCCAAGGAAGGGTCAATTCCCCAATATCTTACTGAAAGTTAATAAAATCCACCCGTCTCCCCCCAAAAAGAATCAACTCAATTTTGTTAAGTAGTTACTATGTATACAAATTTTTTCACTATGCACAAATAAATGTAAGAATTACTATTCTATCAACATGATGAAATAGATCAAGTGGGTCCCTACATGAATATAAGCACAAATGAATATTGTGTAAAATATAAGAATGAAAATGTTCAAACTCATCATTAGGCTCAAAATGTAAAAAGATTTTAAAAAGCTAAAGAAACCATAATTTACAAAAGTCAGTAGGAACACATAAACATATAAGTAAATACACAAATTGAATCTATGGCTGTTGGCCACAGATATAGGTCCTCATGCCTAGGGCTGAGGCCTGAAGCTTCATTACCCTTCTGGGACACAGGGACTATAAATAACCCTGTCAGGTAGAGGTTGAAACCAAAACTCCTGCAAAAAGCCAAGCCCTAGAAGACATTTTGCTCAGCCCATGAGTCTAGGGAATTAACAACATAGCTTGTCTCTGCTTTGAGAATCTGGGTGACAATTTTAACCCATGTTAACAATCAGGATATAGAGGAGTCTCATTACCTTCCCTCCAATCCTTTGTGCTACCTATTTGTAGCCACACTCCCTTCCCCCAGCCCTAATTCCCTAGTGACTGCTGATCTGGTTATGTCTCCATAATGTCACATAGATTGAATCAAATAGTCTTTCACTGACCATATGCCTTTGAAATTAATCTCATGTAAATGATATCAGTAAGTCCTTTTTATATTATTGAGTAATATTCCATTGTACAGACGTGCCACAATTTGTTTACTATTGATTCATTGACAAATATTGTGCTTTCTCCAATTTTTTGATTATGAATAAAACTCTATAAACATTGATGTACATTTCTCTAGAGTAAATCTCTAGTAATGGAATTCTTTGGTCATATGATATGTATATGTTTAACTTTATAAGAAAATGCCAAACTCTTCCCAAAGTTGCTCTACCATTTTGCATTTGTAGCAGAAATGTATAAGAGTTATAATAGTTCTACATTGTCAGCAGGTCTTGGATATTTCAGTATTTTTTAATGATTATTTTAGTCATTCTAATAGAATTGGATATTAAAAAGGTTTTACATTGCACTTTTTCCCTAAATATTAATGGTGCTAAACATCTTTTCATGTGCTTACTTGTCTTTTGTATATTCTTCCTGGTGAAGTGTCTGATCAGTCTTCTGGGCATTTTTAAATTGTATTTTTGTTTTCTAAATGTTGAATTTTAAGTTTTTCTAAAAAAAATTCTGCCAAATAGTCTTTTGTTGAACCTATGCTTTGAAAATATTCTCTCCCAGTTCTATAGTTTGTCTTCTCATTCTCTTTAACAATGTCTTTTTCAGGCAAATTAAAAAAATGTTAACAAAGTTTAATTTATCATTTTTTTCTTCATAGATATTACTTTAGGTGTTATATCTAAGAACCCTTTACCTAACAACAGGTAACAAATATATATATGTATATATGTATATATATATTTGTATATATGTATATATGTGTATATATATTTGTTATATATATATTTATATATATTTAATATATATATTTAAATTTTATAATTTTACATTTCAAATTTAGATCTGTTTTAAGGTAGAATTTTATGTTCATTGTGAGGTTTAGGTCAGAATTTTTTGTTTTTCTTTTTATCAAGATTTACAGTGGTCTCTATACCACTTGTTGAAGAGAGTATCTTTTCTCCGTTGAAGTCTTTTTCACCTTTGTCAAAAATTGATTTACTGTATTTGTATGGGTCTATTTTTGAACTCTGTGCTGTTACATTGATGACTTTTCCTATCCCTTTCCAATACTACACTGACTTGATTACTATAGCTTCATAATAACTTTAAAGCTG